>CM053027.1:582184027-582236027 GCA_028564925.1 Lithobates sylvaticus | reverse complement strand
TGACCCGTGCCAGAACATGCATCAGTGACACAATCCCTGTTGTGTTCCCGCTGGAGCAGACTCTGCATGGCATTATGGACAGGGCACTAAAGGCAGAGCAGCAGGAGGAAGAGCAGGACTTCCTTTCCTCTCAAGACCCACTTTATCCAGACACCATCATTCCTATGTCACAGAACACACAGGGGGAGAGAGGGGAGGAGGATGAGGAGAAGGATTCTGGCACTTTCATAGGCTTTGAAGAAGAGGAAGACATGCGTCAATCTGTAAGCGGTGGCTTTACAACCCCAGGTCCCTTGGGAGTAGCACGTGGCTGGGAGGAGGATGTTTCAGATGCTGTCATCCTAAGTGACCCAGAGGAGTCTGCTTCTCAAGCCTTGGCAAATTTGAGGTGCATGAGCAACTTCATGCTTCAAAACCTGCGAAAGGATCCAAGAATATGTGGCATAAAGGAGAAGGGTGATTACTGGTTGGCAACCCTCCTTGACCACAGTTATAAGGGGAAGGTCTCAGAATTCATCTCGTCCCCACAGAGAGTGCAGAAGATAAAATCTCTTGACGACACGTTAAAGAGGATTTAATTGAACGTTTTTCCTGACTCCAGTAGGTTACAGTGTGGTGGAAAACATTGTTTTGAGTCTTCTGTTGGTCAAGAGAGGAGTGTCAGCTTCCACATCCCATCGGCAACGTCTGCATCACATGGTGGACGATTACCTCAGGGCCAAAACAGAGATGGAGAGCTTTCCAGCTGACGATCCACTGACTTACTGGGTCATGAGAATAGATCACTGGCCTGAACTTGTCCAGTATGCTATTGAGTGGTTGGGCTGCCCTGCATCCAGCGTGCTTTCAGAACGGGCATTCAGTGCTGCAGGAGGTTTCATTACTGATCATAGAACGTGTCTGTCCACAGACTCCGGGGGCCGTTTGACTTTTATAAAAATGAATCAGTCCTGGATTACCAGCTATGAAGCCCTTGATGCTGATGTTACTGATTGTTACTGAAGTCTTTTTGGGATGTGGAATCTCTACAGGACTTCGAGGCTGCCTAGCTTTGAGGGTGTTCAAGCATTTCATCTGGAAGAATGTTTCTGGTATAGGTTTCATGCGCACAAAGACCAATTTTTCAGCACTTGTTTGATAGGTGCAGATCATTGCAATTTCTTTTGCCTTCATCAAGAGCACCTCTATAGGGTTACGGTGGGAAGGCGCCCCCAACAACCAAAGAGTCATTTTTTTGCACCTGTTTGACAGCTGCATATCATTGCAATTTTTTACAGCAAGGCGAATTCTTGCTTTCATCTAGAGTACCTCTACAGGGTTACCGTGGGAAGGCCCCACCAACATCCAAAGACAAATTTTTCTGCACCTGTTTGACAGGTGCATATCATTGCAATTTTTTTTTGCCTTCATAAAAAGTACCTCTATAGGGTTACGGTGGGAAGTCACCACCAACACCCAAAGACAAATTTTTCTGCACTTGTTTGAGAGGGGCATATCATTGAAATTTTTTACAGCAAGGCCAATTCTTGCTTTCATCAAGATTGCCTCTATAGGGTTACGGTGGGAAGGCACCACCGACACCCAAAGACCAATTTTTACGCACCCGTTACTTCTATCCAAAGTCAAAGTGACACCAGAATGTATCCAAAAAAATCTCTAATCTTGTTCCCAGTGCACTACATTGTGGTCTCATAATACACACTGGCTCCCCAGCGGTTGCTGAGCAAAATAAAGGCAGCTTGCAGGGAAAATTTCACTTTTTTGGGCTTTATAAATGAAATTATTACTGCAGCAGATTCTAGACATGGTACAGATCTGCCACTTTACAGGTAAACTAAGGGGACCCCCCATGCACCATATTGGAAGGAATTTTTAATTTTTTTGCTTTCACTTTAAAAATAAAAAAAATCACTGCTCATTTAAAAATTACGTTTTCACAAACTTTTTTTTTTATTGATACATGTCCCCCCAGGGCAAGACCCGGACCCCTATAACCATTGTATGCCCAATTACTTGCATATAAGCCTTCAAAATGGGCAATTTTGATTTTTGACGTTCGGGTCCCATTGACTTTAATGGGGTTCGATATTCGTGTCCGAACTTTCGCGGTGTTCGAAAGTTCTGGTGTGAACCGAACAAGGGTCCGTTCGGCCCATCCCTAGTCTTTATGGACCTTGCTTTGCGCACTGGTGCACAGTCATATTGGAACAGGAAAGGGCCATCCCCAAACTGTTCCCACAAAGTTGGGAGCATGGAATTGTCCAAAATGTCTTGGTATGCTGACGCCTTAAGAGTTCCCTTCACTGCAACTAAGAGGCCAAGTCCAACCCCTGAAAAACAACCCCACACCATAATCTCCCCTCCACAAAATGTTTTGGACTAGTGCACAAAGCAAGGTCCATAAAGACATGGATGAGCACGTTTGGGGTGGAGAAACTTGACTGGCCTGCACAGAATCCTGACCTCAACCCGATAGAACATGTTTGGGATGAATTAGAGCGGAGACTGCGAGCCAGGCCTTCTCTCCAACATCAGTGCCTGACCTCACAAATACACTTCTGGAAGAATGGTCAAACATTCCCATAGAAACACTCCTAAACCTTGTGGACAGCCTTCCCAGAAGAGTTGAAGCTGTTATAGCTGCAAAGGGTGGGCCAACACAATATTGAACCCTACAGACTAAAGCCCCATACACACGGTCGGATTTTTTAATGGATTCTGTCCGATCGGACAATGTTGTTGAAAAATCAGACCGTGTGTATGCACCATCGGACAGTGTACGTCGGATTGTCCGACGGACAAAGTCTTATCTCCTGCTGGATAGATTTGCCGACAACACGGTCCGATCACACCAAATCCGATCGTGTGTACGGTTGTCCGACCGGACAAAGTGCTACGCATGCTCAGATCACATTACAAGACCAAAGCTATTGGCTACTAGCCTCTACGTAGTCCCGTCGTAGGCAACAAACGTCACCACGTTCAGAATGATCTGATTTTCCGACAACTTTGTCCGACCGTGTGTATGCAACACCAACATCGGACAAAGTATGACGGACATGGTCCGACGGACCTGGTCCTCGGATAATCCGCGCGTGTGTATGGGGCTTAAGACTGGGATGCCAATAAAGTTCATGTTCATGTAAAGGCAGGCCCAATACTTTTGGTAATATAGTGTATGTTCCCATGCGTATGGTTTAGGAAAGGTTAGAGAATCTTTTCTGAATGCTGTTTCTTTGCCCAAGAAAAACTTGTACTAGAAGTATCTGCATGAGTGCTCCCTGTCCTACTCTATAGGCATAATCTTAATTGTATGGCCTGCATGTTTATCCAGACAGATATGGAGCCTCTGATGTGTATGGCCAATTACAGCCTAAGTATAGTTAAAGAAAAACATAAATTTCGTAAAGAAAAGTATTTTTTCAGCAAACTATATGTTTCAAGAATAAAGCCATTCCGCTAAGAGAAAATAAATGTCAATAACTGGATGAAAGCACGGCAAAGAGTTCAGCATCTCTCTTTTCATGTGGGAGATATTTACCTCGTCCTGACTTCTGACTGAATTAACCTGGACCCAATTAATTAACGGAGATAAACACTTCTTATGTATCAGAGAATCAATGGTGCCCAGGTTAATTAAGTGAGGCGATGCAGAGGTCAGGTATGGTATCTGTAGTGGGTTTGAAACAGGTCAACCTGATGTCTCTGCAGATGTTAGTAAGTTAGAAAGAAACTTTCAGATCTGTTTAAAATGTGACCCTAAATTAAGATGCTAACAAGGTTCCATGTGTGGCAAAGAATGCTAATTATACATCTCTACCATTATATATTGTAATTATTATGGCAGATTCATAGCTAATATATATATATATATATATATATATATATATATATATATATATATATATATATATAAATATATAAAATCTGTTATCATCACATTACTTGGATAGAATACTAATGACATTATACATGGTTATTAACATCTAATGCCGCATACAAACGACCGGACTTTCCGGCATAAAAGGTCAGACGGAATCATTCCATCAGATATTCCGATCGTGTGTGGGATAATCTGATTGTTTTTCTTCAAAAAATTCAGATGGACCTGGAAATAGAACATGCTTTAAATCTTTCTGACGGAATCAATTTCTATCGGGAAAACCGTTCCTCTGTATGCTGGATCCGACGGACCAAATATGACTCAAGGGAAGCTATTGGCTACTGGCTATTGAACTTCCTTTTCTAGTCCCGTTGTACGTCATCGCGTTCGAAACAAACGGACTTGTGTGGGCAAGTTCGTTTGGTCGGAAATTCGTCAGGAAGACCGTCGGAGTTTATTCTGACAGAAAGTCCGGTCGTGTGTACGCGACATAAGTTTGTAATGAGCCAAGATTTAAATTTTTTGCAAATTTGATTAAGTTGGAAATGTTCAAAACCTCAGGTATTCAAAGGGGATCTCTCCAAAGTAAAGGAAATCCCATCTAAGGCCCCTTTCACACTGAAGCGTTTTTTAGGCTCGGGGGGTTTTAACCCTTTTCTGGCCGCTAGCGGGGTGGTTTTAACTGAATACCGCTAGCGGGGTGGTTTTAACCGAATACCGCGGCTAAAACGGCGGTAAAGCAGCCCTAACTATAGCGCTGCTTTACCGCCACTGCCCCCACCGCCCCAGTGTGAAACCGGCCTAAGGCGCTTTTCACATGAACATTCCAATGTTTTTTCAAGTGGACCCCCAGCAGAACCTCCATTCTCCCCTATCGGGTGGTGGGTGCAAATGGACATGAGTCAGTTTACACCCACTTACAGCCAATCCAATCTGCTAAAAACAAACTTCTGGGGATCTGTTACCCTAAATCTGGCCAAGTCAGATCAGATTGCAGTCAGGTGTAAACGGACAAGCGGTCTATTTACATCCAACAACCCGTAGAGAAAAACAGTGTTTTTTAGCAATGACATTTATGAAGAAATGACAAATGACATCTACCACCTTGCTTATTTTTTAAAAGAAAAACATGTCTCACAGACCCCAAAGGTCCCCCAAAATACATAGCAGTCCCAAAGGAGTGTGTTATATATTGTGGGGAAGTTTAAAGTAATCTGTGTGCTGTTGTTTTGCCAGCAATTAAGTTTTATTTGTCAGTAATTTAAACTGTAATTTTATTTTTATTTATTTTTTAAATGTCCATAATGTAGTACATACTACAGCAAGAATGAAAAGAAATTGCACATGGTCCCTACTAGGGATGAGCTTCGAATTTGAGTCGAACTCATGTTCGACTTGAACATTGCCTGTTCACCTGTTCACCGAACAGCGAACAATGTGGGGTGTTCGAAAAGCCGCGGAACACCCTGTAAAAGTCTATGGGAGAAATCTAAAGTGCTAATTTTAAAGGCTTATATGCAAGTTATTGTCATAAAAAGTGTTTGATTTTGAATGTTCGAGTCCCATAGACTTTAATAGGGTTCTAAAGCTCACGCAAAGTTTCGGTCTGCTCGCAGGTTCTGGTGCGTACCGAACCGGGGGGTGTTTGGCTCATCCCTAGTCCCTACCAGAAAGCAAACTAGACCTCTTGAGTCTGGTATCGATTTTAGGGGGTACCTCAAGCAAAAAATTAGCATGAGGTCCCCCAAGAAGTCCTGGTATGGATTTTCACTCAAAAAAAAAACTAAGAAAAAATACATGAGGTCTCCCTAAATTCCATGCCAGACCCTTAATCTGAGCATGCAGCCTGGCTCATAGGCAGTTCAGGAAGGGGGGAAATGAGCGCGCACCCACTTTCTCCTGAACAATACCAGGACATATGCCCTCAATATGGGGGGGGGGTGCCATTTCGGGGGGGGGGGGGGGTCTCATCCCCACAACTCCTGCTTGGTCGTTGTGGGGTTCTGCAGGTGGGGGGCTTATCGAAATCTGGAAGCCCCGTATAATTCCATGCGGCCAGGAACCACCCCAAGAGGAATGAGTATGGGGTACATAGTACTCCTACTGATTCAGGAAAAAAGATGTCACCTAGAAATAAAGACACCTAAACATCTGACAAGTGTTTTACTAAAAAAGCTAAATTCCAGAAAAAGCCCCTCGTGTGCAACCAGGTGCACACCCCCTGAGGTGTTATGAAGTGCAACTTATGCATGTGTTTGCAAATGTGTGCAAACTAGACCCCTGTTTTTAATGAAAACTGTTAAACAGGATAATTTGGTTGTTTGCAGGCTGGTTGGTGAGTTGGGAATTTTCTTTGGTTTTGTTTGACATGCGTCGCCCTTCCATGTGCCCCTTGCTGAGAAGGCCAGTTATAGGCGGGGCAACAGGCATTTGTTTGGCAGTGTCTCTTCATGTAATTGCCCATGAAGAGATTAGTTACAGTTGGGGACATATGATTGGGGACACATGATAACCACTTTAACTAACTTTAAAAATGGCCAGAATTTAATAACAGGATCCCTCCCATAGACTTCAATGGAATTTGCAACTGAGTTTGGGTTTGCCGATTTCCAAACAGGATATGCTGAATCCTTAGAAAAATGAAACCAGACAGATTTCCCATCCCTAATATAAAGTAGAATGTCTGTATCACTCAAATATATATATATATATATATATATATATATATATATTAATAAAAGAGAACAATGTGATACAGGATGGCATAACAGAATAGGTTGGTAGAGCCAACGAGGGACAAATAACAAGGAGGAACTTTCGGGGTTTTTTTACTTCAAAAAATCAGGTAATTATCAGTTTCTGCAGTCCAGTGATGTCTTTGTGCAGCTGGTTACTCTTCACCTCTGCTGGTCCCACCATCCTCTGCGGGTCCCTCCGCCATCTTAGATAAAGTACCCGGCTGTGGCTTCTTGAGAAATGATAGCCAGCTCTCCACTGAACAAGCTCATGCAGCACATTATAAATGATCCTACAGCCTCCTGAATAATGTCACATGTCCCAGGGGGCTTCAGGAGGGGAGAGGAAGAGACATCATCCTCACCTATTTGAGGATTGTGGAAGTGGGAACAGGTATGAATAAAGAACTGGTACTCGCTTCACCACCCAAAAAAAAAAAAATATTACTATTAGTTACTGTGGGGAGTAAGGGATGGAGTCTGGGGAGAGAGCAAACCAGCGGGACATTTTTTGAGTGAAGTTCTGCTTCAAGAACAGTGTAAATGAGCTCAGGGCAACAAAGGAAGCACTATTCCCTTTAAAGTGGAGGGCCACCCTGAAAAAAAAAACTTGATAAAAATGTTAATAAAAATGTAAAATGAAAAAAAAAAAAATTATTTTTTTTACTTACCAGAAATGGCTGTTGCTAGGCAGATCGTCCTAATCTGCCTCTTCCTGTTCCGCGGAGCTGTTCTGTCCTCTGCTCCTAGCGCCATCTTCTAGTGAATGGGGCGCAGTGTGTTATGGGAACTGTGTGTCCCACAACACATCGCGTTCCCCATTCACAACTCGCGCATGCGCAGTAGGCCGCGCGAATGCGCAGTAGGAAACGGGCAGTGAAGCTGTAGTCTTCGCTGCCCGTTTCCATTACTGAGGATGGCGGTGCTGGGACCGGAGAGCCGAGGGACATCTCGGCCTCCACAACCGACATCGCGGGCGCCCTGGGAGGGTAAGTGTACTTATTAAAAGTCAGCAGCTACTACTTTTTTAGCTGCTGACTTTTAAAAAAAATTTTTTTTAGCTGAAACACCCCTTTAAGCTTAAAGTGTTACTAAACCCAGGACCCTGCATTCACTACAGTGACTTGAAAAAGTATTCAAACCCCTTGAAATTTTCCATATTTTGTCATGTTACAATAAAAACGTAAATGTATTTTATTGGGATTTTATGTGATAGACCAACTCAAAGTGGCACATAACTGTGAAGTGGAAGGAAAATGATGAACGGTTTTCAATTAAAAAAATAAAAATAAAGATCTGAAAAGTGTGGCATGCATTTAGTTACATAGTAGGTGAGGTTGAAAAAAGACACAAGTCCATCAAGTTCAACCTATGTGTGTGATTATATGTCAGTATTACATTGTATATAGCGGTCGTTCAGGTGCTTATCTAATAATTTTTTGAAACTATCGATGCTCCCCGCTGAGACCACCGCATGTGGAAGGGAATTCCACATCTTTGCCGCTCTTACAGTAAAGAGCCTTCTACGCAGTTTAAGGTTAAGCCTCTTTTTTCTAATTCTTCAAAGTCAATGCTTTGTAGAACCACCTTTTGCTTCATTTACAGCTGCAAGTATTTTTGGGTATGTCTCTACCAGCTTTGCACATCTAGATAGTGAAATGTTTGCCCATTCTTCTTTGCAAAATAGCTCAAGCTCTGTCAGACTGGATGAAGAGCGTCTGTGAACAGCAATTTTCATGACATTTTCAAATTTTCAGTCTTGCCCCAGATTCTCAATTGGATTTAGGTCTCGAATTTGACTGGGTCATTCTAACACATGAATATGCTTTGATCTAAGCCATTCCATTGTAGTTCTGACTGTATGTTTAGGGTCGTTGTCCTGCTGGAAGGTGAACCTCCGCCCCAGTCTCAAGTCTTTTGCAGACTCTAACAGGCTTTCTTCTAAGATTGTCCTGTATTTGGCTCCATCCATCTTCCCATCAACTCTGACCAGCTTCCCTGTCCTTTCACGCAGGTGGACTCTATTTAATTAGGTGACTTCTGAAGGCAAATGGTTTCACTAGATTTTAGTTAGGGGTATCAGAGTAAAGGGGGCTGAATACAAATGCACGCCACACTTTTCAGATATTTATTTGTAAAAAATTTGGAAAACCATTTATCGCTTTCCTCCCACTTCACAATTATGTGCCGCTTTGTGTTGGTCTATCACATATAATCCCAAAAAAATACATTTATGTTTGTGGTTGTAACATGACAAAAATGTGGAAAATTTCAAGGGGTATGAATACTTTTTCAAGGCACTGTATATCTGGTCTCCCACAGTACACAGAACATGGAAATGCAGTTATTTTAGTAAATATAAACTGCTAAACACTTTTCTCATCAGCAGTATATAGCAGTCGTGTGACTTCTATCCTTGTCGTAAAGCTGGTAGGAGGAGTTTTCATTCTGCTCTCAATGTCCCATAAAACTTCAGGACCCCTGACCCTCTGTCTGGATAGTGCTGATTGGCCCTGTGCTGATCACATGCACTCTCCCAAGAATAATAATTAAAAAAAAACTCTTTAGCAAAACACACCAAACTGAGCATGTGCAGCCTGACTCCTTCCATTTATAATATTCAGAGAGGAGTTAGAAACACTGGAAGAAGGTGAAGATCAGAGGAGACAGGATCAAAAAGCCTTTTTACACAATGCAGAGGATTAACCCTTTAGGTTCCACAGTGAGTACAACAAGCATGCTTCACTGCATATAAAGACTGATTTTGTGGGTTTAGTAACACTTTATCTGAAAGTAAAGACAAATGCTGCATACACACGATCAGAATTTCCGACAACAAATGTTCGATGGGAGCTTGTTGTCGGAAATTCTGACCGTGTGTAGGCTCCATCGGACATACAAAAATTTGAGAGCTGGTTCTCAAATTTTCTGACAACAAAATCCGTTGTCGGAAATTCTGATCGTGTGTACACAATTCCGACGCACACAATTGCACGCATGCTCGGAATCAAGCAGAAGAGCCGCACTGGCTATTGAACTTCATTTTTCCAGGCTCGTCGTACGTGTTGTACGTCACCGCGTTCTTGGCGTTTGTAATTTCTGTCAACATTTGTGTGACCGTGTGTATGCAAGACAAGTTTGAGCCAACATCCTTCGGAAATAAATCCTGGATTTTGTTGTCGGAATGTCCGATCGTGTGTACGTGGCAAAAGAGGTACAGGATGGAAGCCTAAAAAGATGCTAATATTTGTATAATGATTTTTGCATTCCATTTTATAGAAAAATTAAGTCAAAAAGCCCTCTTGCTATTATAACATTCATATCTGAGACAAGAACATTAGTGTCTACACCTCTATGGTGTATTTTACATTTGTGAACCTATTCCTGTTTAGTCTGGCCCTTCAAGCAACCTTCATTTTTTGTTCCTCGCTACATCCGCCTTGAGCCCAGGAACAAACATTTCTTTGCCCTTCCACAGAACCCCAGTCGTGCTGTGATGTGCAGTTTCATTGCCATTCTGATACACAGGCTCTATCTGTCTGGGGACTACATCTGCAACTAGTCTGTTTCTCCCAGCAGGCTCTTGTTGTCCCAGGATGCACAGCAGTCTACATCCCCTTCCTCTGTGTCCTCCTGGGGGTGGGAGGGGTTTCACTCCAGCTTTCTGTCTCTCCACAGCTCAGCACTGATGAGTGTCCTCTCTCTATCTCTCCCCACAGCCACTACTCTGCTCTGCAGCTGTCAAGGGGAAGAGAAAATGTGCGGGGGTGGCAGCAGTAGCAATGAGAAAGAGTTGTAAGAAAAAAACAGCAACTTAAATTATACTCATACTTATTCGCTATCTAATTAAATGCTGTGTACTGTATATAAACAATATTTACTGTAAAAATAAAAATGAAGATCAAACTTTTTTCTTTGCCTGGAAGATGATTGCTGGCTTCATATATTTGTGAACCTGCTGAGAGTAGCTGTGCACTGTTAATTGTTCTCGAGTCTGTCAGCTGTTTGAACTTACTGTGAACTATAAATGTAATTAGCTCATTTATCTCTGCTTGAATACTACTCTTTAAAGCTGATTTCTGGGCACAAAAACCTTCATTAAAATATACTCCTCGATAGCCACAAAGGACTTAAAGTGATTCTAAACACTGATACTATTGAAATGTCTAAGTTACAGGGCACACCAGCAGGCGTTCAATATATGTAAACCGCTTTGTGAATAAAAGCATTAAATACCATTTTTACTCATTTTCAATACAGGGCAACATGACTTTTTCCTGTTTTTTTTGCCTGCAGCATGGACTGGGAATGGGGCTAAGTCCAGGATCTGATGGCTAAGCCAGAGTGGAGCTGGAAGGTACTCCAGGTACATGACAGACCACCCAAGGGTTAATATTGCAGACCACCGAAGACCCCCGGTATCGTGAGGCACTTCAATGAACACAAGATACAAGGAGTCAGTTCAAAGAAAATGCCTACTTTATTGGGCGTGTATACAGCTTATATTTGGTTTAGCTTACCAATAACAAAAGGGGAGGGGGGAGTGGTTAGTAAAGGAATATTAATGATATCATGTATAATTAAACAATTTAACAGTATATAGTTATACAAGTTTATAACCCCTAAAAACATGGTCAACATAAGGTTACAAAAAGTGAATAGACCATCTGGCCACGACTCATAAGTCATGCATCCTGTCACAGGACAAGGAACAGGAAAGCCAGACTAGACCAATATATATATATATATATATATATATATATATATATATATATATATATTTATGGTTGAAGCCCTATGGCCGACACGTATCTGAAGGGAAATAACTTAACCAATAAGATCTATAACATGAAAAGGGAGACCTGAAGTGTGCCTTGGTCTATGGACGGTACGCCAGAAATAAGGGGGCATACCCTGATTAGAAATGAGTATTTGATGAGGGTGATGTTGTGAGAAATGCCCTTAAAAGGGGGAATGGGAGGGTGGGTATCGCGCACCGGAACCGACGAAGACCACAGGTGAGTGGGCCGGTTAAATACCTTCCCGGGCTCCTCCCATAAATTCAGGCCACCATGTTGGCCTTCCACTTATGGTTGAAGCCCTATGGCCGACACGTATCTGAAGGGAAATAACTTAACCAATAAGATCTATAACATGAAAAGGGAGACCTGAAGTGTGCCTTGGTCTATGGACGGTACGCCAGAAATAAGGGGGCAAAAACTGAGGTAGGGTTTGAAGATACTTATTGCCTTTTAGTATTGACTACTGCGTGAACTGGGCGAAGGCCCGTGACATTTCCGCCTGTGGGTCATGTATATACCGGGTGAAGCAGGCTGACTTCCGTCTGCCGAGTCTCTGGATGATGTGGCCTGGGACCCCTGCTGTGAGGCGGCTGAGGCGGCCCTGATCCGAAAAGAGTGACCGGAGTATTCGCTGGGGTTGAGGCGTAGGTCGCGGAGGAGAATTCTTATGTGTGTCATGAACTGACAGGTGCTTAGGGGTTTGACTGGAAAAGGCAGAAGGGGATCGGTGTCCCTTTGTTCTGGCAGGAGTGAGAGCAGGCAGTTGAGAACCGTCACTGGGCACCAGGAATTGCCGGTTCTGTATAGATGGATGTCCACCCCGTGGCCAGCTTGCTGAGTCTTGGAGACGCTGAGGTGGAGCACGAAGTGGTCTTGATGGTGAACTAGGTGGCGTCTGCACAGGGTTTGGCTGGTCGAGCTGTTACGGGTGAATTCGCTGGGACGTAGGAACCCATAGTAGGCCAGGTAGATGGCGGCTTGTATGACCTGGCTGAGGAGGACACCAAAGGGGGAACCAGCGAGTATGGCGGACATCTCGCGGAAGATGGCACTCGTGATGGGGCGACGTCTGGTTCTGTTTGCCGGTTGCTGCTTCTGGACACCGCGTAGGACGGCTCGGACGGCGTGGGACGAGAAGACAGACGGTCTAGTGGGATCTTGAAGGGCCAAAAAGTGCTGTACGCCGGCCAGGTACAGACGGATAGTGTTGTAGGACAGGGAGAGAATCTGTGGGGGCCAAGGGCCAGTGAACCAACGGAAGCCAAAAACGGCTGCGAAGCCCGTGGAGGCCGCGGCATCTGTCACCACCTGTGGTGAGCGGGGTGAGATGGCGGGGATAAACATGGATATTCCGTTCCATGAGGAAAGGAATTCTTCCCACATCGCTAGGTCTGCTATGGCCGCGGCATCCAGGTTGAGGATCTGACCGGGGTCTTGTGCCTGTGACAGGTAGACTAAGAGCCGTGAGATGAAGGAACGACCTTGAGGGATGATCCGCATGGCAAAATTGAGTATGCCAAGTAGTGACTGGAGCATCCTCTCGTGTGGGTGAAGTCCTAAAGAACTGCCCTGATGCGGGTCAACTTGTCGAGGGGAGGCTGGCCTGCATGGAGCATGTGTCCAAGACAACTCCGAGGAAGGTGACGGAGTGTGCGGGTCCGTCGACCTTGTGCTCAGCTATGGGGATATTGATGTTCTGGAAGACGACTCTCGACTTGTCGAGGCCTACTGGTGACACGTTGGGCTGCTCTATCAGTAAGAAGTTATCCAGGTAGTGGACGACTTCTGTGCATAGGCCGTGTGTAGGAGAATCCGGGTGAGGGATTGAGCGAAAAGTGTCGAAGAGCCATGGGCTACTCTGGAGCCGAACGCGAGCTTGGCGGCAAAGTGGCACCTGTCTCTCCACCTGATACCGTGCCAACACCAGAGAGACGGGTGAATCGGCAGAAGGTTGAAGGCGTCCGATATGTCGGCTTTGGACAGCCAGGCCCCTGTGCCTGTTTTGAGGATAGCCTGGAACGCCATGTCGACGGAGGCGTATCTCAAGGAGAACCCCTTCGGAGGGGACCAGGAAGCCGAGGCCGGGGAAGCGGCAAGAACGAGGCGCAGACCGGTCGCACACCAAACGAACTTCATTCAAGAACTTGCCTTTGACAAGCCCAATAGGGCTGACTCTCCAGGTGTCGAAGGGGGGTTTTGTGTAGGGACCTACGATGAAAACCTCGCTCTCGCTCGGCTAGGAGTAGTTCCTCTACTGCTGCTCGTCGGTGGCCGCTGATTTGAGATTTCTACACACGTGGTAGTGTGGGGCAGGGAGACAAGGCCGGTGTGGAAGCCCACCGTGAATCCTTGTATGAGGAACGTGGCAAGTGAGGGGGTGGGGTGTGAGTCAAGATAGACTCCTAATTGTGGACGTTTATGCGGCTCAGTCATAGGTTTTTCGGCTTGACTTTGCATACATTTTCCGGGTGCGCCCTGTGGCATACGACGAACACGTGGAGCATCCTGCATTGGCCGAAGTTGCACGAGCCGTAGTTGTAATTATCACAGATGGCCGCTCCTCCCATGGTCCGGACAGGGCGTCCGAATTTGTCGGCTTGGGGTTTCTGTGCCGGTGCTGGCGGGTTTGAGCTGAAGCCGAGGTCGAGGGAAACTCGACCGGGCGGCTGACTGCTACACTGGAGCACCAGGTGGCGGTGCGTGTGGAGGATTGTCAGACTGCGCACAGCGGTGCGCGTAGGCCGGCAAAATGGCGTCAGAATAATTCTGTGTCCATTTAGGCTCCAGTCCGTGGGTGACTGGAACTGCGCCATCCTGGCGGCTGCTTTTGCGGAAAAGGAATGGTGGTAGTCGTAGAACGAGAACCCGTCGTGTTTGTAACCCAAGTCTGCCCCGGTGTGGAGATATAAGTCCAACTCTTCCCTTCTGCCGGGGGAAGCTGAACATAGGACGTCTCTGAGCATCCCAAATGTCAACGCAAATTCTGGGACGGACAATTTGCGGTTGAGTCTGGGGTCCTTAGCTTTGAGGACCACCGAGACATCTCCCCAGGTATGGCCTTGTTCTCGGTTAGGCCGTGGACTGATATGAGTAGGGAGGCGAGGTTGACGTCCTTGCCATCCAGTATGTCCTTCTTTAATGCTGGCTGGAATCAGGTGTGCTGGGCAGACGACGGGACTTGTCCCTGCGGTACCTGTGGCGACTGGTGTTGGAGGCTGCATTGCGGCAGGGTTGGGGACGGCCGGGGCCGGGTGAGCTTCCAGGAGAGTCACTCTGGCTTGGACGTCCGTGACTGTGTTCGCCCCGGACGACACCATGGTGTGGAGTTGTGCTATGACCGTAGATATAGACCGGAGGAAGTTTGTTGAGCGCTGGGCCTGGCCATGGCAGGAGGAGGGAACAGGAGCCTGAAGAGCTCCGCCTTCCTGGCCGTGGCGGGGAACGGCACGCCCCTGCGTCTAAGTTCTGCCGTCAGCCTGGGGATGGTCCATCCCCTGAGGGACTGGTTGCTGTCGCTTACAGACACTGGGGAAGGTGACAAGGGGCGGTGAGATCCTCGCTGCCCGCTTGAGACATGGTCCTCGGATGGGCTGTACCCTGAGGCGATGTCATGTGGCTTCTGAGGTCGCAAGAAGGTCGACCGGACCTGTTAGGGGGGTGAGATAAGCCAAGACTGTTTCTTTCCTTGTGTAAACATACGTACCCAGCTGCTGTGTCTTCGAAAGGACAGGTGTGTGCACGTACGTGGACGTGTGTACACGGTGAGTTTCTATATTTTATCTGGAGAAATACCGTCCAACCTGTTGCAGGGTGGACCTACTGAACTTGGACTGACCTAGAGAAGGGAACAAAGACGGCTGGTGAGGTGTGCCTCGTGGGGTGTGTCCCCCGTCTATGCATATATCCTCTTTTTTTTTTTTTCTTTTTTTTTTTTTGGAGTGAAATGAGGAACGTTTGTGCCATGTCGTGGGCGCAAAGTGTCGTATATGAGTGTGCCTTGCTGAGTGACACTGGTCGAGAATTGGAACGAAAACGAGGCAAATTCGACTGGGGTACGTCGAGACGAACTGATGCATGGTGGATGCCATCGGATTCGGATCGGGACGTTTTTGTGTGACAGCGAACTGATCGGCATGACAGGAGTATGAAACGGTCGAGCCGCGATGGCGACTGTCGACGAACCAGACTTCTGGAGCATGTACTGAAATGAGGCCAACGGATGTTCAGGGCACATCGGTACGAACCGGCGCGCAATGTGGCTGGGTTCGAATCGGGGTGGAATGAGGAACGTTTGTGCCATGTCGTGGGCGCAAGGTGTCGTTTATGAGTGTGCCTTGCTGAGTGACACTGGTCGAGAATTGGCATGAAATGAGGCAATTTCGACTGGGGTACGCCGAGACGAACTGATGCATGGTGAATGCCATCGGATTCGGATCGGGACGTTTTTGTGTGACAGCGAACTGATCGGCATGACAGGAGTATGAAACGGTCGAGCCGCGACGGCGACTGTAAAACGAACCAGACTTCTGGAGCATGTACTGAAATGAGGCCAACGGATGTTCAGGGCGCATCGGTCCGAACCGGCGCGCAGCGCGACTGGGTTCGAAGCGAGGTGCGGCCTGGCGGTGAGAGAAATGAGGGGAACCATTCCCTGAGGTGCTGAACGGTCGGTCGGGTCTCACGGCCGACGACGAGCAGACTCAGGGGTGGTTACTGAAATGGGGCCAACAAACCTGGGGTACGTTGGAGGCGAAGACCGATCCGCAAAGGTGCGACCGGTTTCGAATCAAAACGTGACTCGTGAGGTGAAATGTTTTCCTCGTGACAGAGGCGCCGACCGGTGAGCCTAAAACTTTTTCGACTGACAGCGACCGTACTTCTGGAGCACGGAATGAAATGGGGCCTGGGAGCACCTGGGGCGTGCCGGTACGAATCGAGGCACCGGGGTGCGCCTAGACTTGAATCGGAACGTGATACGTGACAGTGAAATGATGCCATGACAGAGGTGTTTTTTCGACCGGTGAGTCGAGAAATTGCGGCTAAACGACCGCTCCCTGGGTCACGTATTGAAATGGGGTTCCACTGCTGGGACATACCGGGACGAATCGGATGTGGCTAGATTCGAACGGCGTGTCGGTGCAGGACCGTGAAATGGCGAAATGACTGAAATGGTGAAATGGCTGAAATGTGACCGTATGAAATGTTACTGCGACTGATTCCGAATCAGGCGATGCGTAAGCGACCGGCTACTGTTATGCAGATAGCGGTACGGATGCAACGTACGGGTAGTAATGAATGACTCGTGCGTATGTGGACAACAAGATTCGTGACAAGGTAAGTAACGTTCATAAGTGAAATGTTGGTCAAACGAGACCCCTACCTGTGGCCGCCGAGCCAGATACAATGTACAAAAACCTTCGAACGGGAACAATCCACGAGACGTCTGGCACTCACGAACGCTAGCGAAATCGAGTAGTCGGCTTAGTGACGTAGTATATCGCGCACCGGAACCGACGAAGACCACAGGTGAGTGGGCCGGTTAAATACCTTCCCGGGCTCCTCCCATAAATTCAGGCCACCATGTTGGCCTTCCACATATATATATATATATATATATATATATATATATAGAGCATAAATGCTTGGGCAAGGCAAGCTGTTTTGTTGTGTGCTCTTGCAAAATTCGATTACAAAGCTGGAAATACAGAATAAGCTAGAATATAAAGTCTGAGACTGAATTAAAGCCACATGACCCTCTCTGGACAAGATGGAGCCACAGTGGTTTGGTCATGTTACTACAGAGCTGTCAGTGAGTCCCGGAGCATCAGGACGCAGGCCGTTTGCACAGGGATGGCATGACAGTGCTGGACTTCAGCAGCGCCGCCTTAAGAGGTCCCTGTGCCTGGGCCGCTTTAAGAATAGGGGAGGGGTTGCAGGGATAGGCGGTGCTGGCACAGAAAAAGTATGTGGGCTTAGGGGAAGTGACGTCAGTCTCCATGCGGTGGAGGAATCGTTCCCCACCCACCCACCCATTAGGTAGTAGGGTTGTTTTTAGTTCAGGGTTCCTTGCGCGGCGGTTTTTCTTGGGTCGTTCGGTAAAGGAAAAGGACATGTATGATAACATGTAGTACTCATCCATTGGATGGGAGTGGATTGTGTACTTGCGGGTTAAAAAGGGTTTAACCCGGAAGGGTAAAAAGGTTAGGTCACTGATGACAGTTGAGTACCGCCTCCGAGTCCGGGGTTTGCCGACTGGAGGCGAGAGTTAAAAAGTTAAAACGTAGTTGTTTCAGTGACCAGTGTTGGGATTTTCCCATAATAATAAGGACCCAGTTAACAAGGAGTGTAAAATGGTTTAAAGAATATCGGAGTATTTACAGCTATTAAATAAAAGGCCGTAAGGCCATTTACTCCACACCTTGTCTGTCTTTATTTGGGGCTATGTTGGGGCTTTAGAATATGTTGTGCATAGCGGGTAGTAAGTCCTACATATGTCATGTCCAGGATCAGATCCAGCCACCAATGCCTTCAGGTGGATCAAGTCCCTTGACTGACCTGAATTCCAATCCAGGGGGAGGGCCTGGTGATGTCATATATATCCGTTCAGTCATATCCATCTCTCTGATCACCATGTCTTATACACTTAATTTATCTTTCTATGAAAACATTTTTAGGTGATTTTTTTTACAAGGTTGGTGGCCAAGTCTTTTCTCAATCCTGCCCAATTTCTCAGGCTTTGGATCAGCATGCAGAATGTGTCAACATATGTGCAATGCCAATTTGTACACACATACAAGGGCCAATTTAGACAGGAGCCAATTAACCTACCAGCATTTTTGAAGTGTGGGAGAAAAGCAGAGTACCCGGTGGAAACCCAGTCAAGTACAGGGAGAACATGTAAACTTCATGCGGATAGAGTCCTGGCCAAGATTCGAAATGAGGACATTAAAGTGTTTGTAAACCCTTACATTTATCTAGTAATGGCGGCGATAAGCAACTTATAACGGGACTGTAACATTGCGGCGGACAAATCTGACAATAAGTGACACTTTTTGGGGACCAGTGACACTAATACAGTGATCAGTACTAAAAATATGCACTGTCGCTGTACTAATGACGCTGACAGGGAAGGGGTTAACATCAGAAGCAATCAAAGGGTTAAATGTGTTCCTAGGGAGTGCTTGCTAACTATGTGGGGGATGCATGTACTGTGGGAAGGCAGAGATCCGTGTTCCTGCTTAGCAGAAATACAGGATAACAGCCTCCCCTGGTCACAGAACGGCGATCTGCCTTGTTTACATAGGCAGACCACTGGTTTGCCTGTCTTCTGAACAACTGGCTGATTGGCTCCCAATTGGCTGTGTCCAATCACAGTGGGAGAGGGTTGACGGCGGAGCACGTGCACACCCCAGACCCAGAAGTGAAGAATCACATACAGGTACGTAATCCTGCACAGGGGAGCCACTTTGCCACTATATATGTAATGTATGCAGTCGGCAAGTGGTTAAAGCAGAATTAAACCCTCCTATCCTTTAAAGCCAAGGAAGCTGCTTCTGTTTGATCTGCAACTGCCAGGGTGCTGCACATGTGATCAATTTTGACATCAGCCATTTGATGGTTTGACGGTTTGGTTGAGGACACAAGGAAATGTGACAGTTAGCAATCCCGGCATTCCAGAAATATAACTTTTTTTTTAAACTGTTAAATCAATGGTTTTAGTTCAGTTTTAAGTTTACTGCTGCTCAGGGGTTTTGGGCTTCAGCAAAATGGCAGCCTCCAGTAAAAAGAAACAGGAGCAATGCTGGAGGAAATTTACAGCACACACTAATTTTGGTAGCAAAATTTTTTATATGGTATGTATATTCCTTGCTAAAGAACATACTTTTTTTATCAAGTTGTTATGGGTAAAGTTCTGCTTTAAAGATATGGCCTGTTCATGGACTATGAGTATAAACACCTGTGTGAATGAGGCCTTAGGTTCACCTTTCAGCAGAAGGATCAGCATATTGCATTGTGATTATTTTGTCTCTAAATTTAGGGCCTCAACAGATTAACAGTCAATGGTCCAAACCCAGTTTTGGCAGAACCCGTGAAAAGCTGTCACATGATCGCATCTTGTGACGTTTTTTGACTTAAACACCGGAAGATTTCTCCCCTTAATGACCAGGCCATTTTTTGCAATACGGCACTACGAGGCTTTAACTGACAATTGCGCGGTCGTGCGATGCTGTACCCAAATAACCCTTTCATGACTAATGCCGCGTACACACGGTCGGAATTCTCGTCGGAAAAAGCTCTGATGGTTTTCCCGTTGGAATTCCGACGGAATTTCGCTCAAACTGTCTTGCCTACACACGGTCACACCAAATTCAGACTGTCAATAACACCGCGGCATAAAACACGTTCGACTGCACTATAAAAGGGAAGTTTAATGCTTCCGAGCATGCGTCATATTGTTTCCGAGCATGCGTCAAATTGTTTCCGAGCATGTGTCAGAATTTTGCGTGTCGGAATTGCATACACACGGTCGGAAAATCCGATAGAAAGGTTTTCCGTCTGAAAAATTAAGAACAGGTTCTCAATCCAAAGTCCGTCGGAAATTCCGACAGAAAAAGACCAAAATTCCGACCGTGTGTACGCGGCATTAGCCCATTTCTGACATTTGGTGTTTACAAGTAAAAGATTCCTATTTTTTTGCTAGAAAATGACTTATAACCCCCAAACATTTTATATATATTTTTTTTATCAGAGAATCTAGAGAATAAAATGGCGATTGTTGCAATATTTTATGTCACACGGTATTTGTGCGGCGGTGTTTTCAATGCAACTTTTTGGGAAAAGGGACACTTTCATGAATTTTAAAAAAACAAAACAGTATAGTTATCCCAATTTTTTTTATAATGTGAAAGATGACGTTACGCCGAGTAAATAGATACCAAACATGTCACGCTTTATAATTGCACGCACTCGTGGAATGGCGACAAACTATGGTACCTAAAAATCTCCATAGGCGACGCTTTAAATTTTTTTTTACGGTTACCAGGTTAGAGCAGGTCTAATGCTAGAATTATTGCTCTCGCTCTGCCGATCGCGGCGATATCTCACATGTGTGATTTGAACACTGTTTACATATGCGGGAGCGACTTTTGTATGCGTTTTCTTTGCTGCGCAAGCTCGTGATGACGGGGGCGCTTTGAAAATGTTTATTTTTTTTTTCTTATTTTTTGAAGCTGAGCTGAGCTGCAAGCGGTGAGGAAAGGAGAAACTGCCTTGATTTAATCTCTGTGATGCTGTCAGCGTGAGCACACTGCTTGGAGAGCGGAGGAGGAGGAGTGACCATTATATGAGTTTTTTATATGAGCAATTTGGCTGGTGAAGGATACACAATTATTGATCTCAGTTAGGATTGATAAGCACAGCGGTGGATTGTTTTATACACTGTGATAAATTAACAAATTTTTTTTCATTAATAGATGTTTCACTGGGATATCAATCATTCTTTTGAATATATAAAAGTGGATTATTACGTTTTATTTTTTATTTTATTTTTTTAACGTTTTTTTATATAATATATGTAACTGTCATACAGCGCTTCACTATAAGGAAATAATAACAATGTGATCTGCGATTTTTAGCGGGAGTGTGACTTTGCGGCGGACAGATCGGACACCTAACTGAAATTTTTCACCGTTTTTTGGGAACCATTGACATTATTACAGTAATCAGTGCTAAAAATATGCACTGTTATAATACTAATGACACTGGCAGGGAAGGGGTTAACATCAGGGGCGATCAAGGGGTTAAATATGTAATGTGCAGGTGTGTTCTAACTGTGTGGGGGATGGGTTGCCTGGGGAAACACACAGATTTGTCTTCCTGCATAACAGAAGACAGGATCTGTGTGATCTCTCCTGTCAGAATGAAGATCTGCCTTGTTTACACAGGCAGATCTCTGTTCTGTCACTGCGGGGACGGATCGCGGGTGGCCAGCGGGCATCGAGTCCATCCCACCGGCTGATTGGCTCCCCCCGCTGGCCAGTGGGCGTGCGCGCACAAACTAGAGTTCCCGGGTCGACGTGCAATGACGGCGATTCGCAGGAACGAGCCGATCTGCTGCAGTACAATGACGGCGGCTGGTTGGCAAGTGGTTAAAGGAGTTGTAAAGTCAGAAGGTTTTTTATCTTAATGCATTCTATGCAACAAGATAAAAAGCCTTCTGTGTGCAGCAGCCCCCCTCAGCCCCCTAATACCTGAGCCCAGTGATGTCCACGAGTGTCTCGGCCGCCCGGGACTCTCCCTCCTGATTGCCTGAGACACAGCAGCGACGCCATTGGCTTTGGTTGCTGTCAATCAAAGTCAGTTATCCAATCAGGAGAAAGAGAGAGGGGGCGGGGCCAAACCGCAGCACTGTGTCTGAATTGACACAGGGAGCTGCAGCTTGGCTTGGGTGCCCCCATAGCAAGCTGGTTGCTGTGGGGGCACTCAACAGGAGGGAGGGGCCAGGAGCACTGAAGAGGGACCCGAGAAGAGGAGAATCTGGGCAGCTCTGTGCAAATCCACTGCACAGGGCAGGTAAATATGACATGTTTGTTATTTTTATTGAAAAAAAAAGACTTTACAATCACTTTAAAAACCCCTTTGCGCCGACCGTACGCAAATATGCGGTCACGGCTTGAAGGGGTTGTACCAGGGTGATGCATACAGCTGCAGGCATCACCCCAATTCCCCTTTTTTTAGAGCTAGCGGTTGGTTTTCTTGGGATAACAACTTATGCAGCTAAAAGTCGCTCGGCTGTTATCCCAAGGAGTGGGAGGGTACTCCCCTCCCATCGCCTTCTGCAGCTCTCTGGGGCTCGCCCGAGTGACCAGCCGACACGTCCGTCGGCTGGCCGAAGACCCGAACGAAGGCGGAATCGGCTTCAATCGGGTCTCAGATCTAGTAACCCAAAAGCGATTTCATGTTTAAAAAAAAAAAAAATGTAATTTTAAAAAAAGACAGCATTCCGAACTGCCAAACTTGGCGTTTTGAATGCTTTTAAGTGCAAAGGAGGGATTTGGGGTCGTTTAGACCTCTGATCCCTCCATAAAGAGTACCTGTTACTGACTATTACTGTCACAAGGGATGTGTACATTCCTTGTGACAGCAATAAAAATGATCATATAATCAACCTTCTAGTAAAATCTGTGATCTGGGGCTGACAAGCCCAAAAAGGTAATGAGTGTAATAAGTGAGGCTGAAGGTTGATTGTAGCGCACTATTATTACTATTTAATCATATTTTCACGGTGTCAGAACACTTTTAAAATGGTTGCAGCTTAAATCATTTAGCTATCTTCTTTTACTCACATATTTATTATACATTTCAGCGCTTTAGTATTATTGTTTATACACAATAAAAATGATCAACATTTATTTTTTAAAGAGACAGTGTAAAAAAATAGAAAAATAAAAAAAATAAAAAATAAATAAAAATGTAAAGAGCCTTGTCCCTCCGTGCTCGCACGCAGAACAAACGCCTGCAAATGTAAACGGTGTTTAAACCACACATGTGAGGTTGGCTTTGGGAAATAGATGTATGAGTGCTGCCAGCATTGCTGCAGAGGTTGATGGGGCGGGGGGTCAGCCTTTCAGTGCTCAGTCCATACGCCGCACACCGCATCAAATTGGTCTGTAAGGCTGTTGTCCCAGAAGGAAGCCTGATGGAAGATGATGTACAAAAAATTCTGCAAACAGTTTGCTGAAGACAAGCAGACTAAGGACATGGATTACTGGAACCATGTAATGTGGTCTGATGAGACCAAGATAAGCGTATTTGGTTCAGATGGTGTCATGGTCGTGTGGTGGCAACCAGGTGAGGAGTACAAAGACAAGTGTGTCTTGCCTACAGTGAAGCATGGTGGTGGGATTGTCATGGTCTGGGGCTGCATGAGTGCTGCCGGCACTGGGGAGCTAAAGTTCATTGAGGGAACCATGAATGCCAACATGTACTGTGACATACTGAAGCAGAGCATGATCCCTCCCTTCAGAGACTGGGCTGCAGGGCAGTATTCCAACATAAGGACCCCAAACACATCTCCAAGAAGACCACTGCCTTGCTAAAGAAGCTGAGGGTAAAGGTGATGGACTGGACAAGCATGTCTCCAGACCTAAACCCTATTGAGCATCTGTGGGGCATCCTCAAACAGAAGGTGGAGGAGCGCAAGATCTCTAACATCCACCAGCTCTGTGATGTCGTCATAGAGAAGTGGAAGAGGACTCCAGTGGCAACCTGTGAAGCTCTGGTGAACTCCATGCCCAAGAGAATTAAGGCAGTGCCGGAAAATAATGGTGGCCACACAAAATATTGACACTTTGGGCTCAATTTGGACATTTTCACTTAGGGGTGTACTCACTTTTGTTGCCAGCGGTTTAGACATTAATGGCTGTGTGTTGAGTTATTTTGAGGGGACAGCAAATGTACACTGTTATACAAGCTGTACACTCACTACTTTACATTGTAGCAAAGTGTCATTTCTTCAGTCACGGAGTTGTTGTGAAGCCACTCCTACGTTATTTTAGCGGTGTGCTTAGGGTCATTGTCTTGTTGGAAGGTAAACCTTCAGCCCAGTCTGAGGTCCTGAGCACTCTGGAGAAGGTTTTTGTCCAGGATATCCCTGTACTTGGCTGCATTCATCTTTCCCTTGATTGCAACTAGTCGTCATGTCCCTGCAGCTGAAAAACACCTCCACAGCATGATGCTGCCACCACCATGCTTCACTGTTGGGACTGTATTGGACAGGTGTTTTCTCCACACATACTGCTTAGAATTAAGGCCAAAAAGTCCTATCTTGGTCTCATCAGACCAGAGAATCTTATTTCTCACCATCTTTAAATCCTTCAGGTGTTTTTTTTAGCAAACTCCATGCGGGCTTTCATGTGTCTGAGGCTTCCTTCGGGCCACTCTGCCATAAAGCCCGACTGGTGAAGGGCTGCAGTGATGGTTGACTTTCTACAACTTCCTCCCATCTCCCGACTGCATCTCTGGAGCTCAGCCACAGTGATCTTTGGGTTCTTCTTTACCTCTCTCACCAAGGCTCTTCTCCTCCGATAGCTCAGTTTGGCCGGACGGCCACCTCTAGGAAGGGTTCTGGTCATCCCAAACGTCTTCCACTTAAGGATTATGGAGGCCACTGTGCTTAGGAACCTTGAGTGCAGCAATTTTTTTGTAACCTTGGCCAGATCTGTGCCTTGCCACAATTCTGTCTCTGAACTCTTCAAGCAGTTCCTTTGACCTCATGATTCTCATTTGCTCTGACATGCACTGTGAGCTGTAAGGTCTCAAATAGACAGGTGTGTGGCTTTCCTAATCAAGTCCAATCAGTATAATCAAACACATCTGGACTCAAATGAAGGTGTAGAACCATCTCAAGGGTGATCAGAAGAAATGGACAGCACCTGAGTTAAATATATGAGCGTCACAGCAAATTCAACAATTCTGGGTTTTTCTGTCAATATGGGGTGCTGTGTGTACATTAATGAGGAAAAAAATGAACTTAAATGATTTTAGCAAATGGCTGCAATATAACAAAGAGGGAAAAATTTAAGGGGGTCTGAATACTTTCAACCCCCACTGTAAATCTATATATATTATATATTGTTTGGGGGTTCTAAGTCATTTTCTAGCAAAAAATACAGCTTTTAACTTGTAAGCAACAAATGTCAGAAAAAAGCTTAGGCATGAAAGGGCTAATGTGGCCATATTAGGTCAATGACGTCTCAAGCATCCTCGCCCTGCAGCTATACATATACTAAGGGAAAGCCCTAACCAGAGATGATTGGATTTGTGGGTATGCGATTACATACCTCCCAACTGTCCCTGATTTCGAGGACTGTCCCTGATTTGGAGCAAAGTCCCTCTGTCCCTCATTCCTCCTCACTTGTCCCTCATTTTGGTCTGATCTATATAGATGTATATAAAATGCACTTTTTATCTATCAAAAAGTGTTTCCCAGTGCTAAACCTTTCATCTGATTTCTAAATTGCTGCATTTATAAAATCCAGAAGCCAATATAAAGAAATAGTAGTGGTAAAAAAAGCACTTGTGGGTTTAACCAATCTTATTTTTTGTACAATTCTCCTTTAAGGGGGCGTGACAAGGGGTGTGTCCTATGCCTGCATACTTTTGCTGATAGGTGTCCCTCATTCCCATCTCAGAAAGTTGGGAGGTATGCGATTATGGGACAGCTCCCCATTCATTCTGCCACAGGCAGGGGCAGACTGACAACTCATGGGGCCCCTGGGCAATAGGAGAAGGTTATGGGGCCCCCGGGCATTAGAAGATTATGGGGCCCCCGGGCATTAGGAGATTATGGGGCTCCCAGGCAATAGGAGATTATGGGGCCCCCAGGCAATAGATTATGGGGCCACACAGTATACACACACACACACACACACACATACACACACAGACACACAATATACACACACAGAATACACAATATACACACACAGTATACACACACAGATTACACATACACACACTGAAAAGGTACTGGAGAAGCGGGGCAGCTATAATCTTGGATTTAAAAAAAAAAAACACAGATTCTTACATACTGTCCCTGGTTTTATTGAGGCTGGCAACCCTGATGGGGTCCCTTAGTGGCATGGGGCCCTCGGGCAGTGCCCGATTGCCCTAATGGTCAGTCCACCCCTGGCCACAGATACCCTGATAGTGGTGGGTTCAGCGTTCAGAATAAAATGTCCTGGTAACGGGGGATTCCTCCTTCGTTTGTGTGGATTGAAGAATCTGTTGTTTTTCATCAGGATTTATATGATTGGGTCTTTTCTGGGCCAGTATCTCAGGGCAGGTAGATGTGATTTGGGATACCATTCAAAATGAATATCACTGCACTGCTGTACGGCACGGTAACACACGGTGCAACACAAAGATGCAAATCCTATTTTTTTCCCACTTTTTTTACTATATATATATATGAATTTTCAGTAAAAAAAAAAAAAGACAAATTGAAAACAGGAGGTAGTTAGCAGTGGATTGGAAAATATGCTGGTTCTGAATAGGCCCTAAGCGAGTGTGCTGATTCCCTCATTTATCCGGTGTCCTAAATTCTCATCTTTGAAATATATTTCCTTGGGAACACACAAACAGACAATGTTCCTCATTATATATCCAATTAATTTTCTTGAAAATTTACCACGTTCGGCTTCAAAAAGATTTAAATGACCCACTGGAGCAATAATGAAATATAATGAAATCAGGATTATATCTGGACTCTTGTTAAACAGAAGCAGGCAAAAAAAAAATCAATGGCGAACTAACAGCAAGCCTGCAAGGTTAATTCTGCCATTAGAAGGATGCTATTATACCTTTATTGCATTAATACCGGGGCGTCTCATACTTGTGTTTCTGCACACATGGTCCTGAAACTTCAATTACCTCTTCCTGCACAAACCTTGATCTTTAATTTAATAATGATTTATTTAATCAAATCAAATACAATGAAGAGCCCTTTCATCTTGCCTGGGAAGATAACTTGAGTTAGTGGGAAATAGGCAGCTTTCTATTATTGCATTTATAAATAAAAGCACTGAAAAAACAATTAATAACAGGCACCAAGTATAGTATTATTTCTTCTTATTTAAGGTGGCTGAGATAAGTTATGACATATAAGATGCAATGATTCCTAACAATGTTATTATATTTTTTTGAAGCCAGATCAATAAAATACAATTTCTGATTGCCTACTTTATGCGGCATATTGTCTTGGCTCGTGATTCTAGCAGAGACCAATGCCCAATGATGTGGTGCAACTTAAAGAATTCCCTTCTGGGTGATCTATGTACGTTGAAGGGATTTTAACAAACTTTGTTGCAGATTCCTACCTTTTTTGATTCTGAAGAAATACCGTATTTATCGGCGTATAACACGCGCCGGTGTATAACACGCGCCCCAAGTTTAGGAGGAAAGTTTAAGGAAAAAAACTTTTAGGAGGCAAGTTTAAGGAAAAAACTTCAATGCAGCCTTCCACTGTCCACCTGCAACCATCCACTGTCCACCTGCAACCATCCACTGTCCACCTGCAACCTTCCACTGTCCACCTGCAGCCTTCCACTGTCCACCTGCAACCTTCCACTGTCCACCTGCAACCTTCCACTGTCCACCTGCAACCTTCCACTGTCCACCTGCAGCCTTCCACTGTCCACCTGCAGCCTTCCACTGTCCACCTGCAGCCTTCCACTGTCCACCCGCAGCCTTCCACTGTCCACCTGCAACCTTTCACTGTCCACCTGCAACCTTCCACTGTCCACCTGCAGCCTTTCACTGTCCACCTGCAGCCTTCCACTGTCCACCTGCAGCCTTCCACTGTCCACCTGCAACCTTCCACTGTCCACCTGCAGCCTTCCACTGTCCACCTGCAACCTTCCACTGTCCACCTGCAACCTTCCACTGTCCACCTGCAACCTTCCACCTGCAACCTTCCACTGTCCACCTGCAGCCTTCCACTGTCCACCTGCAGCCTTCCACTGTCCACCTGCAGCCTTCCACTGTCCACCTGCAGCCTTTCACTGTCCACCTGCAGCCTTCCACTGTCCACCTGCAGCCTTCCTCAAAATTGCAGCATGGTTTTGTTCTAAAATTAGCGCCGCTGCCGAGATCTTCGGCTCCACTCGCCGCCGACATAGACCGAGCCGAGTGTACTCGGCTACTCAGCTCTGCTCGCAGTAACGCCCCCGTCCCGCCCCTAGGCCCGGCTAGGACACCACACCGGTCCAATGGCGGGACGTAAAGGCTAGGAGGCGGGACTGGGCTTGACTGCTCGGCTTGGTAAATGTCGGCGGCACTCCACAGACAGCGCAGATCAGCTGGGGATCGGCGTATAACACGCACCTACGATTTGCCCCTGATTTTAAGGGGAAAAAAGGTGCGTGTTATACGCTGATAAATACGGTAGTTGTTTGTCTGTGTCCAAGTGAATGTGAACAGGAATGAATTTAAAGTTATCAGACAGCTGCTGCACTTGCAGGGTTCTAATGAGGAAAGCGGTAGGGTCTACATTCCTTTAGAAGTGATTTTCTTTTAGGAGTATCTCACCAAAAATTATATTTTTGTTGCACTGGATGCCAAAAACGTGGCTTATATCCTAGTGGAAAATTCTGGGAAAATCAGTAAGCCAATCACACAAGCAGGAAATTACATTTCTGGGCTCATTCCAAACACCATCTGCGTACAGAATGCCTCCAGGTTGCCATATTGAATTGCATTTTACAGAAACTGACAATGCAGCAGATTGAAAAGTAAATGTAATTTTTAATAACATCCAATTACAATTTGCCTTGTGTAGCAATTCCACATGCTATATACAGTATCTCACAAAAGTGAGTACACCCCTCCCATTTTTCAAATATTTTATTCTATCTTTTCAAGCTGTACACTCACTACTTTACATTGTAGCAAAGTGTAATTTCTTCAGTGTTGTCACATGAAAAGATAGAATAAAATATTTACAAAAATGTGAGGGGTGTACTCACTTTTGTGAGATACTGTGTATATATATAATCTCACAAAAGTGAGTACACCCCTAACATTTTTGTAAATATGTTTTATTATATTTTTATATAATTGAGCCCAAAGTGTCTATTTTGTGTGGCCACCATTATTTTCGGGCACTGCCTTAATTCTCTTGGGCATGGAGTTCACCAGAGCTTCACAGGATGCCACTGGAGTCCTCTTCCACTCCTCCATGACGACATCACAGAGCTGGTGGATGTTAGAGACCTTGCCCTCCTCCACCTTCTGTTTGAGGATGCCCCACAGATGCTTAATAGGGTTTGGGTCTGGAGACATGCTTGGCCAGTCCATCACCCAGTCTCCGAAAGAAGGGGATCATGCTCTGCTACAGTATATCACAGTACATGTTGGCATTCATGGTTCCCTCAATGAACTGTAGCGCCCCAGTGCTGGCAGCACTCATGCAGCCCCAGACCATGACACTCCCACCACCATGCTTGACTGTAGGCAAGACACTTGTTGTCTTTGTACTCCTCAGCTGGTTGCCGCCACACACGCTTGACACCATCTGAACCAAATAAGTTTATTTTGGTCTAATCAGACCACAGGACATGGTTCCAGTAATTCATGTCCTTAGTCTGCTTGTCTTCAGCAAACTGTTTGCAGGCTTTCTTCTGCATCTTCTTTGGAATAGGCTTCCTTCTGGGACGACAGCCATGCAGACCAATTTGACGCGTATGGTCTCAGCACTGACAGACTAACATCCCACCCCTTCAACCTCTACAGCAATGCTGGCCTCACTCATACGTCAAGTTCCCAAAGACAACCTCTGGATATGACACTGAGCACGTGCACTCAACTTCTTTGGTTGACTATGACGAGGCCTGTTCTGAGTGGAACCTGTCCTGTTAAACCGCTGTATGGTCTTGGCCACCATGCTGCAGCTCAGTTTCAGGGTCTTGGCAATCTTCTTATAGCCTAGGCCATCTTTATGTAGAGCAACAATTCTTTTTTTCAGATCCTCATAGAGTTCTTTGCCATGAGGTGAATGTTGAACTTCCAGTGACCAGTATGAGAGAGTGAGAGCGATAACACCGAATTTAACACACCTGCTCCCCATTCACACCTGAGACCTTGTAACACTAACGGGTCACATGACACCGGGGAGGGAAAATGGCTAATTGGACCCAATTTGGACATTTTCACTTAGGGGTGTACTCACTTTTGTTGCCAGCAAGTTTAGACATTAATGGCTGTGTGTTGAGTTATTTTGAGGGGACGGCAAAATTACACTGTTATACAAGCTGTACACTCACTACTTTACATTATAGCAAATTGTCATTTCTTCAGTGTTGTCACATGAAAAGATATAATAAAATATTTACAAACATGTTATGGGTGTACTCACTATTATATATATATAATCTCACAAAAGTGAGTACACCCCTAACATTTTTGTAAATATTCTATTATATCTTTTCATGTGACAACACTGAAGAAATTACACTTTGCTATAATGTAAAGTAGTGAGTGTACAGCTTGTATAACAGTGTAAATTTGCTGTCCCCTCAAAATAACTCAACACACAGCAATTAATGTCCAAACCGCTCTCAACAAAAGTGAGTACACCCCTGAAGCCCCATACACACGGTCGGACAATCCGCGGACCAGGTCGGTCGGATCCTGTCCGTCATACTTTGTCTGATGTTGGTTTTGCGTACACACGGTCGGACAAAGTTGTCGGAAAATCCGATCATTCTGAACGTGGTGTTGTTTGTTGCCTACGACGGGACTACGTAGAGGCTAGTAGCCAATAGCTTTGGTCTTGTAATGTGATCTGAGCATGCGTAGCACTTTGTCCGGTCAGACAACCGTACACACGATCGGATTTGGTGTGATCGGACCGGGTTGTCGGCAAATCTATCCAGCAGGAGATAAGACTTTGTCCGTCGGACAATCCGACGTACACTGTCCGATGGTGCATACACACGGTCTGATTTTTCAACAACATTGTCCGATCGGACAGAATCCATGAAAAAGTCCGACCGTGTGTATGGGGCTTAAGTGTACTGGTGGCTCAGGTCTCCCAGTGGGACGGGAGGCCCGGGAAGAGCAGAGGGAGGGGGGACACTAGATATAGGATAACCGCCAAGAGGCTTTTAGCCACATCAGTTATCACTGAAGAGCCAACCGCCACCCACTCTAAAAAATGGTACTGGTGAGGCCTGCAGCGGCAGGCATCAACCCGGTTTAAGCCCTTCAAGCTATGACCGCAAATTTATGTACGGTCAGCGTGAAGAGGTTAACATCTTCTAGGGCAAAATGAGCAGTTAACTTTTGCAGTGCGGAGGGGGACCAACGCCAAGGCTAAGCATTGCTTGTCCCTATATTTCAGCATTAAAATAAACTTGAGAACAGCTAAATCTTATTTTTTTAAACATATCTAAACCCAAAAACAAAGTGACAAGATCACATTAAGCCCACTGAATGTTTGCACACATATATACAGCCCCTTCCCACATATACTCCTGTACATGATCTCTTGAGCACCTGTCTACTTGATTGCTGAAGCCCCAATCAGCAAGCAAGTCTTCTGGCTTAACCATGTTGTGTAAATGAGGCTTTAGAATGTTGCAGCTTGTACTGCGATCTGATCATGACAAATGAGGCAGGAAGTCAATAGAGAAGTTAAAAAGGGGTTTGTTTTAAAAAAACGATTTTCGTTAAATAACCCTTATTAACCTAATTACCCCTTCTGGGTTTCTAAATGGTTACAGAGAGCGCTTACAATTATCCCAGACCCGTTCTTGTCTCAAACTGTAAAATATTTAGATTATTTTTCAGAAGGAAAAAAATGTCAAATTAAACAATTAATGCAGCACTACACATACTTCATAACAATCATATACTCCAAAAAAATTAAAAAACAAACAAAAAAAGCAAAAATAGAAAGAACAGAAAGACTGGAACAACGAGGATTTGCAACACTACTAAGCAGAAGGCATCACATGTAAATGCAATGAGCAAAAAATGGCTACCTCCGTGTAAAACTATACACTCACATATACACTATACACATTTAAAAAAAACACAAATCATTTGAATGGTCAAACAGATTATTTTTTTTTTGGTAGTTTTGTATACGAAAGATCAATTTACTTTATTTATTTTCACAACAGTTAGGTGAATAGCCTATAAAGCTGTCATCTGATTATGGGTTTAAACAATGTAAAGTGCTGTTTTTATAGCCAAGGTGAAAAGGCACAAAAAATCATAACACAAACCAAATGCTGGAAACTCAGGAGACTCAAGAGTACAATTCTGAATTGGATTGGGTTGTAAAAGCTTTCTGAGACCAAAATCTTGAAATTCTAATGCCGCATACACACGATCAGAATTCTCGTCGGAAAAAGCTTGGATGGTTTTCCCGACGGAATTCCGGCATAATTCCACTCAAACTGTCTTGCCTACACACGGTCACGCCAAATTCTGACCGCCAAGAACGCGGTGACAACAACACTATGACGAGCCGAGAAAAAATGAAGTTCAATGCTTCCGAGCATGCGTAGGAATTTTGCGCGTCGGAATTGCTACAGACGATCGGAAATTCCTATAGAAACTTTTTCCGTCTGAAAAATTGAGAACATGCTCTCAAATTTTTGCTGGCCGAAATTCCGCCAGCAAAATTTCCGATGGAGCCTACACACGGTCGCATTTTCCGATGAAAAGCTCTCATTGGTCTTGCTGGACGAAATAAGGCTAAATAGTATATTATGTGACTTGACTTTGTCGTCATAACAACTGTCATTATAGTTATAATAAAGAAAACACAGTCTATTGTTACAGAAATTGTGTGGTGTCATTTATCCAACAAAAATGAATATAGTACTGCTTTATGCTGTATATAATAGCTCTGTATGCATTCTCACTGCTGTTTCTGCAATTTAGATTAAAAGGACTTTGGCAATTTCTAAAAAAATATGTGTATATATTTACATATTTTTATTTATTTTTATTTTTAAAAGTATTGCTACCGAATAGAAATTTTTGTCCCTCAAAACGTTTTGACTATCTGTCAAAATGGACTACCGTATGATTACCCTGTTCCTGTATGGGTCCTCTACTTCCCCCATCCTGCACTATATTGAGAGTTTTTAAATGGATCCTGTGAGTTATTGTAGCAGCTTTTAATTACCCTGGACTTGTGATGAGTTATTGGCCTGTAATGGGAGATTGAGTAACATTGGGCACCAGTCATTTTATTGGAAAAGATAAATAATGTTGCGCTTTAAATGCGGATGTGCATATGGTTTGATCTACCATACGGTGACAGATGGTGTGTTGGAAAAATATGATATAAATAAATGATTAAAATTATATAATATTAAGAACACATAGATAAAAATCATATAATGATAAAATCGTGACCATCTATAGTAAAAAAAATAAAAAATTAAAGGGTGATGATAATAGAACTGAGTCACAGTCCATAGGTGCATGTGAGTGATCACATGTGGGTATGAAGTGATTCAATAAAATTAGATAAAAGTCAACATTCTGTTCGGTGATTATGTGATAGGTGAATCATATAATATAGTCCATGTGAATGGTGAAATTCATAATGAAGTGGCAATCTCGTGCGATCCTCCAGCCGCACTAAAAGTGCTTTAAGTGCGATGATGGTGGTTCGGTGGCATCAAGGCCCATAAGAATGCAGCTTACCGGAAATCACAGACTTGGGTAGGCGTATGCCTCGCAAGTCGTGATAGGCTTAGGTAAAGATGTTATGTAGGTCGCTGTTCCACGATCTGTTCAAAGACTTCCCTCAAGGTGTATGGCAATGGACAAAAGGTGGACGTCAAAACACTCCGTATGGTTATGCGGTCATGCGTGCTCATGTATGCCGAGATAAGGTAAAAACAAGGCTCGCATAGCGTAATAACGTTTAAAAAAGGGAACAATTTATTATAAAACAAAGTAAATGCTCACATTTGAGTAGAAGAGATAAGGCGAGATTGGTAATGGCGTAGTGCTGGTACTGTGGTCCACCCGACGCGTTTCGTCCTCTAAGACGTCATCTGGGGTACCCAGTGTTTGCTGATTCTTCACACACTAACCATTAATCACAGCGCAATATTCTTCCCCCATTTCCACCAGTCATTTTATTGTCTTTTTTAGAGATGTTATTGCATGCTCACAGGAAGAGAGGGTAGGGGACTGCAGATACCCAGAACATCACTTGCAGACTCCAGATCATCTTCCAGGTTGTGTGGTGTAAAAGGACCTTCAATCTGGCATTGGCAACACTGTAAATAGCATACCCCAGTAGGCTAGCAAACTTCTCCATGCATGCTTTTATGTCTATGTACATCTTTTCAAGAAAGCCTCCAGGTTCCTGGAAGGAACCAGCTCCTTTACAGATCTTTGTCCTCCAGAAGAGCTCTCCTCCTGGTTCTCAATCCTGGTTCAGCTTTCTCCTCAACCAGGTAGGACAGCTTTCGATGATCGCTTTCGTCCCTGATCCAGTGCTCAGCACAAAACACATGCTAGATCCCCTACGGGCTACAGGCTTAACAGGTCAGAATAAAGGGGGGCATGCCTCCCCAGGCCAAAGCCCAAGGGAATAGAGTCTCAAGGTCAGCCACAAATATTTATGTTCTTTCCTAGCAAGCAACACTAGCAACAAACCTCCAGAGGAAACATAAATATTCATAACCCAGTATTACTATGGTCTCTCACGCTATAGCCAGATAAGTGAAAAGGCAGGAACAACAGCATTACTGAGTTTAGTTGAAGAACAAATTTGTACCGACTACAAATCACCTTGGGCTGTTTATCACCCGGCAAACTAAGTTTGGATAATTACATACCATGTCTCCATGTGTGGCTCCATCCTCACTGGATGAATGAGAGATGTTACTACCCCACTAGTAAAATATTTTCTGCAGTATTTCCATTAGCTAGGAAGTCACATGTGGTAAGGTGCAGCATGATGCGACGGGCAGAAAACACACAGAGTTTACGTGCAATAACAAGAATATACTGTAACAGAAGTCCAGCAATACAAAACAAACCGGGTGAGAAGGCAACCCGGCCGGGAACAACCACAAACGGCAGTAGAGTTGTGGATTTGAGATCCTGACAGCGTCTATTTCAAGGAGCAGAATGCAGCCTGGCCAATCTGCACCCAGACGGGTAGGCTTCCAGGAAGGATGACATGTCCCTTCATTTTCTATGCTTCTCCGGAACCTTTCCCTGACACTAAGCACTTTCCCTGACAGATGCCAAACTGGAAGCCAGGGTTTTAAATAGACTCTGTCTTACCCAAGATGACTGGCAAAGTCACATGGTGTGCCAGAATCCAGTCGGATAGCTGCCTCTTGACCTCCTCTCCAACAACTGCTTTGCCACTATGGATAAGCGTCTGCCTACTGTCAGGGATACCCCGTGGCAAGGCAGGCGCACAATCGTGTGCGCGTGCACACATATGTTCCTGCGAGAATGGCCCGTACTTGACAGCGGCGCGTGAATGTGTGCAGAGACACATGACAGGCGCATGTGTGTGCGCACTAACTCAGCTGGGAGCCAGTTCTCCTTTAAAAAGACAGTAGCTGCTCCAGTGCAGTGCTGTCTGAGCTGCAGCTTTACCTGAGTCTGATCCTGTACCTGCTGTTATCTTACCCTGCTTTGCCTGACTACTGCTGCCTTCTCCTCTCCTGACCCGGCCTGCCTCGACCCTGCTATTTCTGAACCTGCTGATCTTCTGTTGCCAAACCACTGCCTGCCTACTGACTACTCTCTGCCTGCTGTTTTACTACCTGATTACCCATGTTTGACCCGGCTTGTCTCACTTGCTTCAGTCTAGTCCTGATCCTGTCTCCACCTAGATCCGGGGGTCGCTGACCCACACCTGTTACAACCGCCCCAACTGCCTCTCCAGTCCAGTTCATTCGGTGGATCTTCTCTACTCATCTGTATCAGCTACCACGGATCATACAGGCTCTCCTACCTCGCTGCGCTCCTGTACTACTGTTGCAACCCCAATAGTCCCCAAGCCAGGGCTGTAAGAGATGTCTCCCTCTACAGCTGGGCTCTGATACCAGGTACTAGACACCTACACACACATGAAAACAGGTGAGCAAGTTCTCTTTGATTTATAGCATTCCTGAGGATCACATCAGCTTTACTTTATTCACATCACTCTATCACTCTCTGCATCCTTGTTCTTCACCCCCTGGTTGAATGTAGGCACAGATGGTCATGAACACCCTCTTATTATAGGGGGTGGGATCATGACCCTTACTGTGCTCACTGAGATAGGAAAGCAGTAGAAGTGCAGGGGGTAGACTTCAAAAGCATGAAAATTGTAACATATGTGCACCGCTGAAGCCCACTTCCCAATGCTGGAGAGACAGAGGAGAAGACTATGGCTGTCAACTCTACATCACCAATCTTGTCTCCAAATATCTCCCAAACTGTTCTCTCCGCTCCTCCCAAGACCTCCTGCTCTCTAGTTCCCTTGTCTCCTCCTTCCATGCTCGTCTCCAGGACTTCTCCAGAGCCTCTCCCTTCCCCTGAAACTCCCTACCCCAATCTGTCTGGCTTTCTCCTACTCTGTCCACATTTAGGCAATACTTGATAATTTATCCATTCAGGGAAGCCTATCCTGCCTTCAGCTAATAACCAAAACTTCTATTTCTCCCATCAGTTCATCCCTCACAGTTATTACCTTTTGTTCCACCAGCCCCTCCCTATTAGAGTGTAAGCTTTCAGGAGCAGGGCTCTTGTATTGAATTGTATTGTTGCTCTATTGTCTCCTGTTATATTGTAAAGCACTGCGCAAACTGTTGGCGCTATATAAATCATGTATAATAATATAATAATCGATTCCTATATTGCTGTCCTAACAGGTTCCTTTAAAAAAAAAGGTTTTGCTTGGCAACAGTGGAGTAACTTGCCTCCACTTTACAGAAATACAGAGCAACAAACATATGTAGATATGAAAATGGCATTGCCTTCACGTAACTGTCACAACAAAAACTTTAACTCCGTACTTGATGAAAGTAGTCTGTAGCTTTCCTTTAAACAAGATTCTCTGTTCTGTGAAGCAGAGAGCAAGCACATCATTCTTACAAGTGTATCTCATTAGCGTCTGTGGAGTCCATGCCTGCTGCTGCTGTTTGTAAGGAGAGGAATGGCTGGGCATCTTGACACATTCTGGGCAGATTTCACTCCGTTTGGCTTCTGACTTTAGGCAAATTGGCTCAGGTTAAAAACTCCCCTCGTCTGCGATCAGAGCGATAACCTCAGGACATTTACAAGAAGTTTGAATGTCACAGATGGATAGAATGCTAGAATTCTACATCAAAAAGCATGCAAAGAAGACACGTGTGATGTAGGGATGAGCCGAACACCCCCGGGTTCGGTTCGCACCAGAACCTTCGAACCGACCGAAAGTTCGCGCGAATTTTCGAACCCTATACGTTATAATGGACGCGAACGTTCGAAATCAAAAGTGCTAATTACAACGGCCAATATGCATGTTAATGTCATAAAACAGGTTTGGGGACCCGGGTCCTGCCCCAGGGGACATATATCAATGCAAAAAGAACTTTTAAAAACTAACGTTTTTTCGGGAGCAGTCATTTTAATGATGCATAAAGTGAAAAAAAAAAAGTGACATTTTCCTTTAAATATGGTACCTGGGGGGTGTCCAAAGTATGCCTGTGAAGTGGCATGTGTTTCCCGTGTTTAGAACTGTCCTTGCACAAAATGACATTTGTAAAGGAAAAAAAGAAGCCATTTAAAACCACTTGCGGCTTTAGGTTTGATCTTAAGTAGAATCTGAACAGGTACATTATGAAGTGTAGCTCCATCCCAAAAAAATCTATTTTTAAGCTTTTTGGAGAACATAGGGAGGGGTTATCACCCCTGTAACATTTGCTGTCTTTGCACATCTGTTCAGAACATGTCACCTCACTTTCCGTCCCAATGACAAATGTTTTTGGAAAAGTGGGGTTTTAATTGAAACAAGGATTGGTGATAAAGTATCAGTAGAGAGGAGATACCTTTTTCCCAAATTAAATCTAACAGGATAGAATTTCCCTTCCTAGGGGTAGATTTCCTCTCACTTCCTGTTTTCTCTTTCCATTTGCAAGTAGGAGTCGTTTGTAAGTTGGATGTTTGAAAGTAGGGGCCTGGCGTATATACTCTGCAGAAATTTGCCCTATTAGATGTTGGTGTAGCCACAAGACTGGTGGGCACAGGAATGGGCCCTGCTGTGAGTTAATAGATCAAGATTTGTAATTGCATGCACCTGTTGAACAGGGCAGAAAAATTGGGGGTGGTGGTGGTGGTGGTGGTGGACGGTTTTGCCACAAGACTGTAAGCTCTCACAGTTACTCTTGGTGGGCGCAGGAATGGGCCCTGCTGTGAGTTATTAGATCAAGATTTGTAATTGCAAGCACCTGATGAACAGGGCAGAAAAATTGGGCCTTTGGCGGTGGTGGTGGACGGTGTTGCCACAAGACTGCAGGCCCTCATAGTTACTCTTGGTGGGCGCAGGAATGGGCCCTGCTGTGAACTATTAGATCAAGATTTGTAATTACCCGCCCCTGTTAAACAGGGGCTGAAAAATTGTGCCTTAGGCACTGGTGCTGGTGCCACAACACTGCAACCCCTCACAGAGACTGTACTTGGAGCACAGCAGTCACACGTGTTGCGAAGCATTTTTTTAAAAAATTGTAAGTACACGCCCCTGTTAAACAGGGGCTGAAAAATTGTGCCTTAGGCACTGGTGCTGGTGCCACAACACTGCAACCCGGCCCTCACAGATACTGTACTTGGAGCACAGCAGTCACACGTGTTGCGAAGCATTTTTTAAAAAAAATTGTAAGTACACGCCCCTGTTAAACAGGGGCTGAAAAATTGTGCCTTAGGCACTGGTGCTGGTGCCACAACACTGCAACCCGGCCCTCACAGATACTGTACTTGGAGCACAGCAGTCACACGTGTTGCGAAGCATTTTTTTAAAAAATTGTAAGTACACGCCCCTGTTAAACAGGGGCTGAAAAATTGTGCCTTAGGCACTGGTGCTGGTGCCACAACACTGCAACACGGCCCTCACAGAGACTGTACTTGGAGCACAGCAGTCACACGTGTTGCGAAGCATTTTTTTTAAAAATTGTAAGTACACGCCCCTGTTAAACAGGGGCTGAAAAATTGTGCCTTAGGCACTGGTGCTGGTGCCACAACACTGCAACACGGCCCTCACAGAGACTGTACTTGGAGCACAGCAGTCACACGTGTTGCGAAGCATTTTTTTTAAAAATTGTAAGTACACGCCCCTGTTAAACAGGGGCTGAAAAATTGTGCCTTAGGCACTGGTGCTGTGGCATGGATCATTGAGGAGGAGGAAGAGGATAGTCAGTGAACATAAGAGGACAGTCACTCAGCATCAGCATAGGCAGTCTTGAAGGGATGTGACATTAAAAATTATTCGGTTATATCCGCCTCAGGTGCCTGGTAGCTGGTGGTGATCCAAGACTGATTCATTTTGATGAATGTCAGTCGATCAACCGAGGCGGTGGACAGGCGCACCCTATGATCAGTCACAAATCCTCCAGCAGCACTGAATGTGCGTTCGGAAAGAACGCTGGAGGCAGGACAGGCCAGTAGCTCAATTGCATACTGTGCAAGCTCTGGCCAGTGATCCATCCTCAGGACCCAGTAAGCCAGAGGATTTTCGGTGGGAAAGGTGTCCAAGTCTGACCTTGCCCCAAGGTATTCCTGCACCATGTATATCAGACGCTGGCGATGGTTGCTGGAACCGATCATACCTTGGGGCTGCGGACTAAAAAATTGTCTGAACGCATCGGTCAGACGTCCACCTTCCCCACCGCTCCTTCTGCCACTGACCGAAGCCTCAGCAACTCGTCGCCCAGGACCAGGAGTTTGTAGCCTCCCAGTTTCTGGGAACGCGTTGCACAGACCTTTCTGCAAGGCCTCCCTGAGATGTCTCATCCTCTGCTCCCTCTGCGACGGCAAGATAAGGTCCGCAACCTTACCCTTGTACCGCGGATCAAGGAGAGTGGCCAGCCAGTAATGGTCCCTCTCCTTGATCCGAAGAACACGAGGATCCTTCCGCAGGCTTTGCAGGATCAGGGAGGCCATGCAGCGTAGGTTAGCTGAGGCATTCGGTCCGGAGTCTTCTGGGTCACTGAGGATGACATGATCGCCAGCCACCTCCTCCCAGCCACGTACAAGTCCACTGGCTTGTTGGGACTGTACATCATCCCTAAAAGACTGCTGCTGCTGATGCTGAGTGCCAGGCTCCACCTCCATGCTCACACAATCCTCCTCCTCCTCCTCCTCCTCCTCCTCCTCCTCATCCTCTTCCTGTGTGATGGGTGGGACAGAAGGAACACTGTCCGGATAAAGGGGGCCTTGAGAGGCAAGGAAGTCCTCCTCTTCCTGCCTCTGTTCTGCCTCAAGTGCCCTGTCCATTATCCCACGCAGCGTATGCTCCAACAGGTGGACAAGAGGGACAGTGTCACTGATGCATGCACTGTCACTGCTCACCATCCTCGTGGCCTCCTCAAATGGTGAGAGGACAGTGCATGCATCCCTGATCATGCTCCACTGACGTGGGGAAAAAAAACCAAGCTCCCCTGACCCTGTCCTGGTGCCGTAGTCGCAAAGGTACTCATTGATGGCCCTCTGCTGCGTGTGCAGTCGCTGCAGCATGGCCAACGTTGAGTTCCACCTGGTGGGCATGTCAGATATTAGGCGGTTCTTGGGCAGGTTCAGCTCCTTTTGCAGCTCAGTCAGCCGAGCACTGGCATTATAAGATCGGCGGAAATGCACACAGACTTTCCTGGCCTGCCTCAGGACATCCTGTAAGCCTGGGAACCTGCCCAAGAACCGCTGCACCACCAGGTTGAGGACGTGAGCCATGCAGGGCACATGGGTGAGCTGCCCCTGTCGCAGGGCGGAGAGGAGGTTGGTGCCATTGTCAGAAACGACCATTCCTGGCTTAAGCTGACGTGGCGTCAACCACCTCTCGGCCTGCCCCTGCAGAGCTGCCAGAACCTCTGGCCCAGTGTGGCTCCTGTCCCCCAAACACACCAGCGCAAGCACGGCATGGCATCTTTTTGCCTGCGTACTTGCGTAGCCCCTTGTACGCCTACGGAGCACCGCTGGTTCCAAGGACAGAGCACTGGAGGAAGAAGAAGAGGAGGGGGTGGAGGAGAGAGGTGTGTCACAACCAGTAGCAGTAGTCGCGTTTTGGAGGCGTGGTGGCGGAACAACCTCCAACACTACTGCACCTTGTCCTGCATCCCTCCCAGCTGCCAATAGAGTGACCCAATGGGCCGTGAAAGAAAGGTACCGTCCCTGTCCATGCCTGCTGGACCATGAGTCAGCGGTAATATGCACCTTACCGCTGACCGCCCTGTCCAGCGAGGCATGGACATTGCCCTCCACATGCCGGTAGAGAGACGGAATCGCCTTCCGCGAGAAAAAGTGGCGTTTGGGAACCTGCCACTGAGGAACCGCACATTGAACAAACTCACGGAAGGGGGCCGAGTCTACCAACTGAAAAGGCAGCAGTTGAAGTGCTAGCAATTTAGCAAGGCTAGCATTCAACCGCTGGGCATGTGGATGGCTGGGAGTGTACTTCTTTCTACGGTCCAGCAGCTGGGGCAGGGAAATTTGCCTGCTGCATTCGGACGTCGGTGTACTGCAAGTACTTGGTTGTGACACACCGAATTCTACACCTTCAGTCCTCTCAGAGCAGCTTTCAGAGAGGACTGAAGGTGTAGTGGGGATGGAGATCCCAGCTGAGGAGGAGCAAGGAGAGGTCCGCTTAGTTCTTTGGTGTGGGTCTTTTATGTGTGCCTGCCAACGAGCTGCATGGCAGGTCGCCATATGTCTGGTCATGCTTGTCGTGCCCAAGCGGCTGATGTTTTGGCCACGCGAGATACGCTTGAGACAAATATTGCAAATAGCAGTGGTGCGATCTGCTGCACTCGTCTCAAAAAAGGCCCACACCAAAGAACTTTTCTGATAACGTGCAGAGGCAGCGCCCTGCACAGGCGGAGCTCTGCGGTGTTGTACAGTTGCTGTGCTGGCCTCTACCTGGCCTCCAGGGGGCATCCTGCCTCGTTGGACATGTGACGCCGCATCCTCCTCCTCCTCGTCCTCCTCCTCATCCTCTCTCCCTTGAGGCACCCACGTGGAGTCAGTGACCTCATCATCCCCTCCCTCTTCACCACTAGAGCAAACCTGGCAGTAAGCTGCAGCTGGTGGAACTGTACTGCCAGATTCCTCAAGCTGGGTATCGTCATCCGAGCCTTCGAATCGTTGGGCATCCTCCTGGAGCATGTACCCAACACTGTGCTCAAAGAGTTCGGGGGACTCCTCAGGAGGACATGGTGGGTCTAGGGAAGGGGTGGCTGATGATGCTCTGTCAGTACCCTGAGCCTGGGTGAGAGAGGATGAGGAGGATGAGGAGGGCTTGGTCATCCATTCTACCAAGCCTTCAGCATGATGCGGCTCCACATGTCCAGCTGCCGAAAACAAAGACGCGCGTGTCCCATGGCCACGTGCTGATGACGATGCACGACCACGTCCACGTCCACGGCCACGTCCACTAGAAACAGAGCCTGCCTGCCCTGTGTTCTTGGCTCTGCACGCTCTGCCTCCCCTTGGCGGTCTTCCAGCCATTGTAGTCGGTAGTCCTGTGGGTGCTGCTGAGAAGAAAATATAGGAGCTCTGTGTGATGCCACTAACACACTAGAAGTCCTATGGGTGCTTCTGCAAAGAAAATAGAGGAGCTCTGTGTGATGCCACTAACACACTAGAAGTCCTATGGGTGCTTCTGCAAAGAAAATAGAGGAGCTCTGTGTGATGCCACTAACACACTAGAAGTCCTGTGGGTGCTTATGCAAAGAAAATAGAGGAGCTCTGTGTGATGCCACTAACACACTAGAAGTCCTGTGGGTGCTTATGCAAAGAAAATAGAGGAGCTCTGTGTGATGCCACTAACACACTAGAAGTCCTGTGGGTGCTGCTGAGAAGAATATATAGGAGCTCTGTGTGATGCCACTAACACACTAGAAGTCCTATGGGTGCTTCTGCAAAGAAAATAGAGGAGCTCTGTGTGATGCCACTAACACACTAGAAGTCCTGTGGGTGCTGCTGAGAAGAATATATAGGAGCTCTGTGTGATGCCACTAACACACTAGAAGTCCTATGGGTGCTTCTGCAAAGAAAATAGAGGAGCTCTGTGTGATGCCACTAACACACTAGAAGTCCTGTGGGTGCTTCTGCAAAGAAAATAGAGGAGCTCTGTGTGATGCCACTAACACACTAGAAGTCCTGTGGGTGCTGCTGAGAAGAATATATAGGAGCTCTGTGTGATGCCACTAACACACTAGAAGTCCTATGGGTGCTTCTGCAAAGAAAATAGAGGAGCTCTGTGTGATGCCACTAACACACTAGAAGTCCTGTGGGTGCTTCTGCAAAGAAAATAGAGGAGCTCTGTGTGATGCCACTAACACACTAGAAGTCCTGTGGGTGCTGCTGAGAAGAATATATAGGAGCTCTGTGTGATGCCACTAACACACTAGAAGTCCTATGGGTGCTTCTGCAAAGAAAATAGAGGAGCTCTGTGTGATGCCACTAACACACTAGAAGTCCTGTGGGTGCTGCTGAGAAGAATATATAGGAGCTCTGTGTGATGCCACTAACACACTAGAAGTCCTATGGGTGCTTCTGCAAAGAAAATAGAGGAGCTCTGTGTGATGCCACTAACACACTAGAAGTCCTGTGGGTGCTGCTGAGAAGAATATATAGGAGCTCTGTGTGATGCCACTAACACACTAGAAGTCCTATGGGTGCTTCTGCAAAGAAAATAGAGGAGCTCTGTGTGATGCCACTAACACACTAGAAGTCCTGTGGGTGCTTCTGCAAAGAAAATAGAGGAGCTCTGTGTGATGCCACTAACACACTAGAAGTCCTGTGGGTGCTTATGCAAAGAAAATAGAGGAGCTCTGTGTGATGCCACTAACACACTAGAAGTCCTGTGGGTGCTTATGCAAAGAAAATAGAGGAGCTCTGTGTGATGCCACTAACACACTAGAAGTCCTGTGGGTGCTTATGCAAAGAAAATAGAGGAGCTCTGTGTGATGCCACTAACACACTAGAAGTCCTGTGGGTGCTTCTGCAAAGAAAATAGAGGAGCTCTGTGTGATGCCACTAACACACTAGAAGTCCTGTGGGTGCTGCTGAGAAGAATATATAGGAGCTCTGTGTGATGCCACTAACACACTAGAAGTCCTATGGGTGCTTCTGCAAAGAAAATAGAGGAGCTCTGTGTGATGCCACTAACACACTAGAAGTCCTGTGGGTGCTTCTGCAAAGAAAATAGAGGAGCTCTGTGTGATGCCACTAACACACTAGAAGTCCTGTGGGTGCTGCTGAGAAGAATATATAGGAGCTCTGTGTGATGCCACTAACACACTAGAAGTCCTATGGGTGCTTCTGCAAAGAAAATAGAGGAGCTCTGTGTGATGCCACTAACACACTAGAAGTCCTGTGGGTGCTGCTGAGAAGAATATATAGGAGCTCTGTGTGATGCCACTAACACACTAGAAGTCCTATGGGTGCTTCTGCAAAGAAAATAGAGGAGCTCTGTGTGATGCCACTAACACACTAGAAGTCCTGTGGGTGCTGCTGAGAAGAATATATAGGAGCTCTGTGTGATGCCACTAACACACTAGAAGTCCTATGGGTGCTTCTGCAAAGAAAATAGAGGAGCTCTGTGTGATGCCACTAACACACTAGAAGTCCTGTGGGTGCTTCTGCAAAGAAAATAGAGGAGCTCTGTGTGATGCCACTAACACACTAGAAGTCCTGTGGGTGCTTATGCAAAGAAAATAGAGGAGCTCTGTGTGATGCCACTAACACACTAGAAGTCCTGTGGGTGCTTATGCAAAGAAAATAGAGGAGCTCTGTGTGATGCCACTAACACACTAGAAGTCCTGTGGGTGCTTATGCAAAGAAAATAGAGGAGCTCTGTGTGATGCCACTAACACACTAGAAGTCCTGTGGGTGCTTCTGCAAAGAAAATAGAGGAGCTCTGTGTGATGCCACTAACACACTAGAAGTCCTGTGGGTGCTGCTGAGAAGAATATATAGGAGCTCTGTGTGATGCCACTAACACACTAGAAGTCCTATGGGTGCTTCTGCAAAGAAAATAGAGGAGCTCTGTGTGATGCCACTAACACACTAGAAGTCCTGTGGGTGCTGCTGAGAAGAATATATAGGAGCTCTGTGTGATGCCACTAACACACTAGAAGTCCTATGGGTGCTTCTGCAAAGAAAATAGAGGAGCTCTGTGTGATGGGACTAACACACTTCAAGTCCTATAGGTGCTTCTGGGAAGAAAATATAGCTCTGTGTGTGTGATGGGACTAACACACTTCAAGTCCTATAGGTGCTTCTGGGAACAAAATATAGCTCTGTGTGTGTAATGGGACTAACACACTTCAAGTCCTATAGGTGCTTCTGGGAACAAAATATAGCTCTGTGTGTGTGATGGGACTAACACACTTCAAGTCCTATAGGTGCTTCTGGGAAGAAAATATAGCTCTGTGTGTGTAATGGGACTAACACACTTCAAGTCCTATAGGTGCTTCTGGGAAGAAAATATAGCTCTGTGTGTGTGATGGGACTAACACACTTCAAGTCCTATAGGTGCTTCTGGGAAGAAAATATAGCTCTGTGTGTGTAATGGGACTAACACACTTCAAGTCCTATAGGTGCTTCTGGGAACAAAATATAGCTCTGTGTGTGTGATGGGACTAACACACTTCAAGTCCTATAGGTGCTTCTGGGAAGAAAATATAGCTCTGTGTGTGTAATGGGACTAACACACTTCAAGTCCTATAGGTGCTTCTGGGAAGAAAATATAGCTCTGTGTGTGTGATGGGACTAACACACTTCAAGTCCTATAGGTGCTTCTGGGAAGAAAATATAGCTCTGTGTGTGTAATGGGACTAACACACTTCAAGTCCTATAGGTGCTTCTGGGAACAAAATATAGCTCTGTGTGTGTGATGGGACTAACACACTTCAAGTCCTATAGGTGCTTCTGGGAAGAAAATATAGCTCTGTGTGTGTAATGGGACTAACACACTTCAAGTCCTATAGGTGCTTCTGGGAACAAAATATAGCTCTGTGTGTGTGATGGGACTAACACACTTCAAGTCCTATAGGTGCTTCTGGGAAGAAAATATAGCTCTGTGTGTGTAATGGGACTAACACACTTCAAGTCCTATAGGTGCTTCTGGGAAGAAAATATAGCTCTGTGTGTGTAATGGGACTAACACACTTCAAGTCCTATAGGTGCTTCTGGGAACAAAATATAGCTCTGTGTGTGTAATGGGACTAACACACTTCAAGTCCTATAGGTGCTTCTGGGAAGAAAATATAGCTCTGTGTGTGTAATGGGACTAACACACTTCAAGTCCTATAGGTGCCTCTGGGAACAAAATATAGGAGCTCTGCCTGCCTGCCCACGAACACACTACAAGTCCTATAGGTGCTTCTGGTAACAAAATATAGGAGCTCTGCCTGCCTGCCACTAACACACTACAAGTCCTATAGGTGCTTCTGGTAACAAAATATAGGAGCTCTGCCTGCCTGCCACGAACACACTACAAGTCCTATAGGTGCTTCTGGTAACAAAATATAGGAGCTCTGCCTGCCTGCCACTAACACACTACAAGTCCTATAGGTGCTTCTGGTAACAAAATATAGGAGCTCTGCCTGCCTGCCACGAACACACTACAAGTCCTATAGGTGCTTCTGGTAACAAAATATAGGAGCTCTGCCTGCCTGCCACTAACACACTACAAGTCCTATAGGTGCTTCTGGTAACAAAATATAGGAGCTCTGCCTGCCTGCCACGAACACACTACAAGTCCTATAGGTGCTTCTGGTAACAAAATATAGGAGCTCTGCCTGCCTGCCACGAACACACTACAAGTTCTATAGGTGCTTCTGGTAACAAAATATAGGAGCTCTGCCTGCCTGCCACGAACACACTACAAGTCCTATAGGTGCTTCTGGTAACAAAATATAGGAGCTCTGCCTGCCTGCCACGAGCACACTACAAGCCCCTCTTTGTCAATCAATCTTTGTAACTGAATCTATCTAACTCAATCTCTGCAAATGAATCTCTCTATCTATCTAAATGCAGCAGAGTGTCACAGAAACAGCCTGCTCAATCTGCGCCGGAACAGCATGTGACCGGCGCAGACGGCGTGGCGGCGTTTTATAGGGGGGGGCGTGTACTACAGCCCCTGAGCTGTAATTGGCTACAGGCGTCCTGCCTGTAGCCAATTATGGCTCTTCGAGTTTCCGGGGCTGTGATTGGCCAAGCATGCGGGGTCACAGTGCATGCTTGGCCAATCATCAGCCAGCAATGCACTGCGTCGGCCGCGCCGGCCGCAATGCATTGCGGGGCCGCTCGCCTCCCACGAACGTGATGCGAGCGGCCAAAATAGTTCTGGGCTCGCCGAGCGAGCGAACGCCCGGTGCACGATGCGAACGTGGGTTCGCATCGAGCACCGGGCCCATCCTTAGTGTGATGAAAATAGCCATCTTTGCAGTGGAATATGTAGGTTTAGCAGTGGGCATGTATAGCCTTTCACTGATGTATGCAGTGTATGGTCGTGTGATTTAAATTTTCTTATCAATACGAGCTAACATTTAAAAAACTTGTTTTTATATGTAATTCCTAATTATGTAGGTACATAACATGTAGGCGGTTATGTATTCTCCTCACAAGCATACAGTTTCCAACATTTAAAAAAAAATTCCAGGGTCTCTCTTTTTTTAAGGCAGGTCCACCAAGCCATTGTACACAGGGTCAGAGTAAGGCCGCGTACACACGAAGGGACAATCCCGCGGGATTATCCTCTGGACTGAAGTCCAGAGGATAATCCCCTCGTGTGTGGGCGCCGGCGGACTTTTTGGCGCCAAAGTACGGCGGACTAAAGTTTCAGGTTTTGTTCTCAAATTATCCGCTGGACTTGGAAGTCCAGCGGACAATCCCGCCGTTAGTGGGCAAGTCCGCGGGACTTTTGAAATGAACGGACTTGCCGCTCATCGGCAAGTCCGTTCATTTAGCACGTGACTTCAGGTTACGTAGCTAGCGTAGGCAGTTACTGCCGCCGCGCTAGCTCCGTGACCTGGCATGGATTTAAAGGGAATCCCCACGCCGAAAAAATGGCGTGAGGGTTCCCCCCAAATCCATGTCAGACCCTCATCCGAGCACGCAGCCTGGCAGGCCAGGAAAGGGGTGGGGACGAACGAGCGCCCCCCCCCCCTCCTGAGCCGTACCAGGCCGCGTGCCCTCAACATGGGGGGGTGCCCTGGGGAAAGGGGGGCCCTGCGGCCCCCCCACCCCAAAGCACCTTGTCCCCATGTTGATGAGGACAAGGGCCTCTTCCCGACAACCCTGGCCGTTGGTTGTCGGGGTCTGCGGGCGGGGGCTTATCGGAATCTGGGAACCCCCTTTAATAAGGGGGCCCCCAGATCCCGGCCCCCCACCCTATGTGAATGAGTATGGGGTACGATGTACCCCTACCCATTCACCTAAGGTGTAAAATGTAAAGTAAAAAAAAACACACACACTTTTGAAAAAATAGTTTATTGCACTGCTCCGGGGGTCTTCTTCCGTCTTGGGGGTCTTCTCGCCGGACTCCCCCGCCATTTACCAAGCTCTTTTACCGAGCGAGGGGAGTCCGGCTACCTTCTTCGTCGTCGCCGCCGTCTGGGGGTCTCGATCCGCCTTCGGGGGTCTTCTTCCGTCTTGGGGGTCTTCTCGCCGGACTCCTCCCCTCTCTTCTGCTCTTTTACCTAGCTCTTTCACGAGGGGAGGTGTCCGGCTACCTTCTTCGTCGAGGCATAAGAGGACGCACAGAGGAACAAAGGAGGAAATCAGTCTAGTATTCCACTTAAAACCCTCCCTCCTCTGCATCTTAGAGCAAGGTAGAACCCACACATGCTGTGACCATGATCTCTATGTCCTGCATGATTCTGCGGTGCTCATTGATATTCTCCAGGCTCTTGAACCTCACCATCTTGCAAGAATTGGTTGGCTAAGGCAGCCCCCCCCAATGACAAGCTGATGGTACAGGTACAGTGGGAAAGTTAGGGCAAAGCAGGACAGTGGCTGTTGAAAGGTTCTTCAAGGAGATTCAGCTATTTCCAATGTAGGGGGGTTGGCCACAGCCAGGGAGCAAAGTGCTGATTAGTGTCAGGCTTCTCCACCCTCCCTCATTCCAGCCCTAAACCATGGTAAAATGGCGTCACAGGACAACTGACCAAAAAGCAAGATAGTTCTGGCAAATCCAAGACAGTTAGTAAGTATGCATGCACCATAGCTCCCAGCTGTCCCTGATTTCGACTGACTGTCCCTGATTTTGAACAAAGTCCCTCTGTCCATCCTTCCCCATCATTTGTCCCTCATTTTGATTTGATCTATATAGTTGTGTTTGCAATGCACTACTTATCTATCTGAAAGTGTTTTACAGTGCTAAGTCTTTTATCCAATTTCTAAATTGCTGCACTTGGGTTTAACCACTTGACATCCGCGCTATGGCCGAATGACGGCCACAGCGCGGATCTCAATTCCCGGGAGGCCATCATATGATGTCCTCCCCTGTGCATGCTCCCTGCACGCGCCCTACAGGGCGCGCGCGGAGCGCACTGTGATCACGAGTCACTGAGACTCGGGTGATCAGTGATCCGAGTAAGGGCGGGTCCCGGCCCCTTACCAAGTGATCAGCCTTCAGCCAATGACAGCTAATCACATGATCAAAACAAAAGCTCGATTATCGTTTTTTTTTTCCCTCACGCTGACAGCAGAGGAGAAAAAAAAAAAGCCGGCTTATCTTAAAGGGACATCGGTCCCGAAAAGTCACAGGCAATTATGCCTCATGTATGCCACCTTGCAATGCCCACAAGTGCCACCTGTCAATGCCCATAAGTGCCGCCAATCAGTCCCACCTAAAAGTGCTGCCTATCAGTGTAACCCATCAGTGCCCATCACTGCCACCCATCAGTGCCCATCACTGCCACCTATCGGTGCCCATCACTGCCGCCTCATCAGCGTACATCAATGACAGACAAAAATAACCCATTTTACATTTTTATAACAAAATAAAAATATATATATATTTTTTTAAATTCAGTCTTTTTAAATTTTTTTAACAAAAAATAAAAATCGTAGAGGTAATCAAATACCACCAAAAGAAAGCTCTATTTGGGGGAAAAAAATGATAAAAATGTCATTTGGGTACAGTGTTGTATGACCGCGCAATTGCCATTCAAAGTGCGACAGCGCTGAAAGCTGGAAATTGGCCTGGATAGGAGAGGGTTTAAGTGCCCAGTAAGCAAGTGGTTAATTAATCATTTGTGTTGGTACAATTCTCTTTTAAGGAGGGTGTGACTGGAGGTGTCTCCTATGCCTACATACTTTTGCTAATAGGTGTCCCTAATTCCCATCTCAGAAAGTTGGGATGTATGCATGCACAGGCCCTCCTTACTGATTTACAGTGCTAAACAATTGTTGTGCTTTACTGCTCCTTCTTAAAATGCAAGTCTATGAATTGACCAACTCACCAAAAACAATACACTGCCAGTGTGGCTGATATCTTGTTTCAATTATTGTTGAAAGAGAGACACAATGCTTGCAGCCATTTTTGCTTATTAAATTTTGCAGGTTTACATGATAGTTGTGTAGCACTACCCCATATGAGCCGCTGATGTCCCAGGTCCCACTGCTGCACAGTCCGTCACACAGCATTTTCCTTCATTCACGCCAACTCAGAAAACAGTTTTGGGCTTGTTTTTGTGTTTTTTTTATTAGGGCATGATAACTTAGATTAGGGAATTATGGGATGCCCAACTTGGGAAAAAAAAACACAGAACCAAGGACAACTTCTTCCCTATTTACAAAAGTCCTGGCTGTCACCAGCCCTGCCTGGTTGATCTTCCTCCCAGTCCTCCAGACTGACTTTCTGCCCCAGTCCGGCCCGACTGGCACACACACAAGGAGACCTCCCAGGGCAAGGTTAAATGAAGACTTGATACTACGTGGTCTTCAAGAAAGCACTGTAACATATGACCATCTTTCCCCTTTTCTTGTTCCTGCACCGTGCTGATCTACTCACTGTCTCTCCTTGCTCCTTCCTGCTGCCTCTCCGTCATGAATCCTTCCACTGCCTCCTGTGTGAGGATCCTTCCAGGCCAGTTCTCCTGAGCACCCAGTCTGAGGTAAACCCCCCTCCCCCAGGTAAGGAATCTCTCAAGAGCTACCAACAGCCTCTACTGAGCACTCCTTTTCCAACTTCCACTGACTCCCCTGCTGGAACGGCCCATGTCCATTTATGGGGTTGTCTCAGTCCTCTGCCAGCCCACATCTGGGGATTGGCTGAGGCCCTATAAATATTCATGGCAGCTCCTCCTCACCCCCACTCTCTAGTTCTAGAACATTCTCCAATATTCCAAATACCTGGGGGAGGCACCAGAGAGCTGCCAGGATGAGTCATCCTGCCCTGGTCTCTTGTAACCCTGACCCAATTCAGGGACTTAGGTTTTTTCCTGGCAAGAAATATGTTTTTACCTACTCTGAACTCTAGTAGTAAAGCGGGAGATAATCAGGGATAACTTCCGGACACAGACTTTAAAGGAAAACAAACTTTTATTTCACACTGGCCGATTCCAGCTCACGCCAGGTAATCTAATGCCCTACTCTAGGTTTTGACAGCATATATATAACTTGCAATTATGTCACAGGCAATATATTCACAGTTGCATCACCAACACATTACAAAGGAAAAAATTCTTAAAACAATTTCCTTTTGCAAAAACACTTCTTAGAACATCGTATAACATTTACTGTTAAACGTTTCCTGAACACTTTGCAGTTTAGTTTTGCTGTTTCTCACTTTTTGTGCACCAGCTATCTAATTTACAGAACTTCCTGTGTTCTGAGTCAAG
>CM053027.1:582166055-582183527 GCA_028564925.1 Lithobates sylvaticus | reverse complement strand
GCTCTTCTTCAGCAAACTGTTTGTAGGCTTTCTTGAATATCATCTTTAGAAGAGGCTTCCTTCTGGGATGACAGCCATACAGACCAATTTGATGCAGTGTGCAATGTGTGGTCTGAGGACCAACAGGCTGGCCCCCCACCCCTTAAACCTCTGCAGCAATGCTGGCAGCACTCATATGTCTATTTCCCAAAGACAACCTCTGGAAATGATGCTGAACACATGCACTCAACTTCTTTGGAATACCAGGGTGAGGCCTGTTCTGAGTGGTACCTGTCCTGTTAAACTTTTTTGCAGATCCTCAGAGAGTTCTTTGCCATGAGGTGCCATGTTGAACTTCCAGTGACCAGTATGAGAGAGTGAGAGCTATAACACCAAATTTAACACACCTGCTCCCCATTCACACCTGAGACCTTGTAACACTAACGAGTCACATGATACTGGGGAGGGAAAATGGCTAATTGGGCCCAATTTTTACATTTTGGGGAGTACTCCCTTGTTGCCAGCGGTTTAGACTTTAATGGCTGTGTGTTGAGTTATTTTGAGAGGACAGCACATTTACACTGTTATACAATCTGTACACTCACAACTTTACATTGTAGCAAAGTGTAATTTCTTCAGTGTTGTCACATGAAAAGATATAATAAAATATTTACAAAAATGTGAGGGTTGTACTCACCTTTGTGAGATACTGTGTATATATATATATATATATATATATATATATATATATATATATATATATATATATATATTACTAGCATTGTAAAAGAAAAGGAATAAGAAGCAACATAAAAACCCACCATGGACAATTTGTTTTAGGAATTAAGGAGCTCATCTCAAAATTAAAATGTATGTTTTTGTAGAAGTAACAGTTATACAATGAGAATCAATGGTTGACACTTGCACTTTATATATAAATAGTACGTAGTTTGCTTGCTACAAATTCCTGGTTGAGAACGCTTGTTTGGCATTCCCACATTTCGGAATTTACTGTAGCACGGGGCTGAAACAAATTGAGAGTAGGATTGTGACTACTTTTTAGTCTGGGCATGCTCAGTTGTGTCAGTACAGAGTTCTAAAAACAGGCTGAGTTTATCTCTTTGCAGACTTTCAAGCATATTTCTGCTTTCACAACAATATTTCAAGAAATTTAAAAGCAGATCATCTCCAAACAATATACCACAATAAACCACAATATACCACATGTTTAAGTACCATTGAATCTATGAGATTAAGCTCTAAACATTATTTCCATGTGCAATTCCCGTACTTCTACCATGACTACTGATTTAATCGGTCACTGATTTATGTGACCTATAGTGAATTTGATTTTGTGACTATTTATTCCCCGCGTGCTATAGTGAATACCTTTTCCGACTAGTTTTAGTCATTTTCTATGGATTTTAGTCACTTGTGACCATTTGTTGCCCCATTTTCTGACTCAGTGTTATAGTAAATAAACCCCATTGTGAGTTCAGAACATCATGGGCCAACCAATCTGCCCATTGTTCACAATATACTGATGCAAATAGTTATGGCATCAGCATTGCTCTATGCTTCGTTCAGGTTCCCACACCATTTGAGACAGGATTAAAAGATGAGGATCCTGCATGTCACCTAACTAACCTGAAGACTTTGAAAAAGGTATGTATATATATATTTAAAAAAGTCTATACTGGGAGCTGATCCTGCAGTTGGGTTTTAGGTGCTCTAGCAGTAAACTCTGTTGCTTGTAGCAAACTTGCTTCACCTGAAACCATGCTTGGGATCCTTCTGACTGCTGCAACGTTATTGTCATCATTCCGGTGAAGGGCCATTCTGCGGCAGTGAAGATCAAAACTGGAGTCATTGAGTCATGTTTTTTCAAAGGGGATGCTGATTATGGCTAGTGAGGTTGGCAGCGGGTGTCTGCAGAGTCTGCCCAGCTGCCTGGGGACTCGGCCATTACATCAATACACGAGTGCTAATCAAAGCTATCCTCTGGCATTGTACTGCATCATTACTAGGGCCCCCTTCCAGAGACCTTGATGCTGAGTCTAACTGTGCTCAGCACACACGGAGCACCTGGTGCTTTTTAGGATTCAGTGCTGGTCACACAGGGGTGATTCTTCTTTATCCCAAGACTTTGATATCTTCCTAGTAATAAAATGATCATAAGGAATGATCAATGATACATTATCTTATAAAAATTTAAGGGATCGTATAAGGCGTTTACAGTAAATGAATAGTGTGAAATAGGATTTAGCTGAAAGTAAAGGTTACTCCTCTTTATGTTTGTAATTGTATCAAATGCAGAGATTTGTAAATTAGAAACTAGCGGTGGTCTTAGTAGCTTAGTGCCAAGGGGTCTTACCAAAATAAAAGTGAATAATACAGGGCTGACTTTGCTGACTTTTTTTTTGGAAAAAGCAGGTTGACTGACATTTAAACCCTTCTGTATTTCTGACCAGGAACAAGTATGAACATTAGGAGGCCAAAAGTCTGTATTAGAATACTAGTACTGGATCAATGACCTAAAGTACTAAAGCCAGATGGCCAGAATGAGAACCAGGCATCTTGCATTTCACTGAATATTCATGTACTGAGTACGTTGTAGTGCACAGGCATTCCTTTTGGAAAATGTCATTACAGGTAAACGAATCCTGTAAAGTCTAAGTGCATTTAGGCTAAGGCTTCATCCCTACCTACTTCTGAACTTTGGATGTAAGAGATTTGTGGAAGGTCCTACCTATAAAAAATAAAGGACAAAACAACAACAAAAAACACATCAACAAAGTTTCTAGGGCTTATCTCCTATGTCCTTCTCCTTATCACCTGTTGCCATTCCCCGGCTGCTATTGACGGCAAATCCCTGCTGTCAAATTGACAGCCAAGACCTGCTCTGTATAACAGGAGAAGCTTCTGCATAAAATTACACTCGCAGCTACTGTTTGCAAGCATTGTTAAAGTGATAAAGATATATTTTTTTTAAATTACAAACATGTTATACTTCCGTGCTCTGTGCATTGGTTTTTCACAGAGCATCCCCAATCCTCATTTTCTTGACTCCCACAGCACTTCTGGTTCCCCTATCCCTCCGCTGAATTCCCCCATAGCATACCACTCCCCACTCTGTTTGCCCATATCAGACATTCAGAATGGGATTGCCAGGTAATAGCTCCCATTGCTGCCTCTAAACGAAATAGGAGGCAGAGAGCCAGGAAAGCAGCTGCTCTCATGAAGATCACTGGATTGTGATCAAGCTCAGGTAAGTATTTGAGGGGGGGGGAGTTGTATACTGAAGGTTTTTTACTTTCATGCATAGTATGCATGAAGGTTAAAAAAAACTTTGGCCTTTAGAATCACTTTAACAAATGCAATGTAACAACATTATTGTTACTGTTTTATTTATATGTAAATTAGAAGGATGACTTTTGGTCTGCATATGACATCAATTAAAGCAACCATACAAGTAATTTTTGGAAGACAAAGATGCATAAAAAAGCCTTGTTTGTCCCTCCAAAAGGGATGTTTATGTTACTTTGTTATCTTAAAGTTACACTAAATAATATCGATTCAAAACTAATCCATACACATACACTACTTAGTAGCCCAATAATCTATTTTTCATGAAATAATTTCTTACAATTGTAGCACCACCCCCGAGGAAACTGCTTGGTAATTTTGGGTTCTCTTTTTTTTGTATTGACTCCAAGAACAACCTCAGCCCCTCTGACACATCTGGTTTAAAAAATAAATAAATCACTGCAAGCACGTATAGGGACTCAAGTTGAATGAATGAATGAATGAATGATTTGTATAGCGCTGCAACTGCGAACTGAATCGCCTCGAGGCGCTTGATCCGACCTGCGTTGATTCCTTCTTAGAAGAGGTAGGTCTTGAGTTTTTTCCTGAAGGCCCGATGGTCTTTTTCCAAGCGGATGTTCGTAGGTAGAGCGTTCCATAGCCGTGGTCCTTGGACTGCAAATCTTCGTTCTCCCCTTGACTTGTACCGGGATTTGGGGACAAGGAGGAGGTTTTGGTCGTTAGATCGGAGGTTGCGATTGGGGGTGTAGTGTTGTATTTTTTCGCATAAGTATTGAGGAGCATCTCCTTGTGTGCATTTGTGGGTCAAGCAGAGGGTCTTGAATGTGATCCGATTCTTTACGGTTAGCCAATGGAGGGTCCTCAGGGATGGGGAGATGGATTCCCATGTTTTTTTTCCTGTGACTAGTCTTGCTGCCGTGTTTTGAACGACTTGTAGTCGTGCAATCTGGAATTTAGGTAGTCCTATGTAGAGGGAGTTTGCGTAGTCGAGTCGAGAGTTGATGATTGTTCCTACCACTACGGCTTTGTCCTTTTCTGGAATGAAGGGGATGAGTCTACGTAGCAGGCGTAGAAGGTGGTAGGATCCGCTGACTACTGATCCTATTTGTGCATTCATTGACATTTCTGAATCGAAGATGACACCGAGACTTTTGGCTTATATGCTTAGGGGGATGGTCTGTCCAAGGATGGTGGGCGGAGTCCATGGTGTCGTAGATTTAGTTTTCCGGTTTGCATTTAGGAGAAGGAGTTCTGTTTTGGTTCCGTTAAGTTTGAGGGAGTTTGTGGACATCCAGTCGTCTATTGATGCGAGGCATTTTTCTAATTCCTGATATTGGTCTTTTTGTCCGGGGATCCGAAGGTAGAGTTGAGTATCATCTGCGTATGAGTCGAAGCATAGATCAGATTTGCTGATGATTTTTAGGAGTGGACGGATGTAAATGTTGAAGAGCACGGGTGACAAAGGTGATCCTTGAGGGACTCCATAGGAGACTGCACGGGATTCAGATGTGAAGGCTCCAAGTTTCACTGTCTGTGACCGATTTCCTAAGAAGGAAGTGAACCATGGTAAGTCTGAAACTGTGACTCCTGCTACTTCTTTGAGGCGGGTGAGTAAAGTGTTGTGATCCAGTGTGTCAAATGCTGCACTAAGGTCCAGGAGTACCAGGAGACATGATTCTCCATCATCTGCTGCTTCCAAGGCATCATCCCATATTTTGAGGAGAGCTGTTTCTGTGCCATGGCCCGGGCGGAAGCCTGATTGCAGAGGGTCCAGGAGATTGTGTGTGTCCAGATGGAGTTGTAGCTGTTGTACCACTACTTTCTCCATAATCTTGGAGATGGTGTTCAAGCTAGTTATCGGTCTTCGGTGGTTGGGGTTTCTTGGATCCAAGTTGGGTTTCTTTAGGAGGGGTTTGACTATGCCTTGCTTGAGGGAGTTCGGAACAATTCCTTCTTTGAATGACTGATTTATGAGTAGTGTTATAGTAGGTGCCAAGATGTCAGAGCATTCTTTCAGAAGTTTTGTGGGGATGATATCGTTGGGTGAAGTGCTGTCCCGGAGGCTTCTGATGATGTTTCTTGTGGTCTCTATGGCGATCGGGGTCAGCGAAAAATGTGGTGGTTGTGCGATGTTTGAATCGGCTTCCTCTTTTTGGATGCAGTTGATTGTATTTTTCTGTTGGATATTTTCCCGAATGCTGTCGATTTTGTCGATAAAAAAATCCGATAACTCATTGCAAAATTCTTGAGTTTCGTTGGTAGGGGGCTCTAGGCAGGTAGGGTTCATAGTCTGGGCGACTAGTTTGAATAGTTCACGAGGGCGGTTTAGGGCTTTTGTGATGGTGTTTGAGAAGTGTTCTTTTTTTGCTTTGAAGATAGCTTTGTGATATTTCATTGTGAGAGTATTGTAGTTTGTGTGGTTTTCTTTAGAACAGTTTCTTCTCCAGGCTCTTTCAGCTCTTCTGCGTTCCTGCTTCAGTAGAGTAAGAGTTCCATTAAACCATCCAGAGTTTTTTTTGCGGATGAGTGTTCTGCGTTTCGGAGCGATTGCGTCTGCTGTTTGTAGTAACGCTTTGTTTAAGGAGTTGAGTGTTTTTTCCGTCGAGTGGTTTAAATTTAAAGTTGTTATTTTGTTGGATAGTGTAGTTTTGAAGAGTTCCGAGTGTAGCTTCTTCTGAGATCTGGTCCAGTATGTCGTTGTTGAGTGGTTCGATTTCTGGAAGGTGTTGTTGGTGGTGATTTCGAATTTGATGGCGTGATGGTCAGTCCATGGTAGCGGCGAGTTGTTGAGTATGTTGATGATGATATTTTGTTTGAAGATGAGGTCCAGAGTGTGTCCTGAACCATGCGTTGGAGCATTTATCAGTTGTTGAAGACCTAGTTCTTCCAGTTGGTTTATGCAGGCAGAGGCGATGGGGTCTTCGGTGTTGTTTGCCCAGAGATTGAAATCTCCGAGTACCAGGACATTTTTGGTTTTCAGGGTGTGCATTGAAATAAATTCGGTGAAGGGTATCAGGAGATTTGTCTTTGGTCCTGGTGGTCTGTAGCATAGCAGTATATGAATGCTGTCTTGGGGTGTTGTTTGCAGCTGTAAAGAAAGTGTCTCCATAAAAGGCACTGGGTTCTGTAGCGTGGGTTTGCCGAGCGTAAGGTGAGATTTGAAGATCACTGCTAGGCCTCCTCCTTTTTTTCCTATTCTATGCTCCGTTAGGATCCTGTATTTTTCAGGGACCAATTCGGTTAGGATGGTGTTGCAGTCAGGTGTTAGCCAGCTTTCTGTGATGAAGAGACAATCCAAGTTGTTTTGGGTGATGAAGTCGTGGACTTCTTGTCTGTGCTTGACTGCCGATCTGGTGTTAATCAAGGCGCATGTTAAGTGTTGCGGCTGAGTTGGGGTCTTCCTTTGATTAGTGGTTGATTGAGGGTTGATCCTTAGTAATTGCTCTTTTTGTAGTATTTTTTGAATGGGCGTTGGCAATGTTGAGGTGATGTTTCTTAGCCTGCGAAGGGTTTCCGCTGAGTATTTGTAGATGCACATGCTGAGAGAGCAAAAAAAATAGAAGTATGATGATGGTGATATTGATTTGGCGACAATGTGGTTGCTGCGGAGATAATGGTTTTGCAAGATGTGGCTGATGAAGGTCCTGCGAGTTGTGGCGATGATGTGGTTACTGTCGAGATGATAGTCCTGCGAGATGTGGCTATCTGATTCATGGTTCCTGACACAATGTAAGTAAACCAATGTAAGTACTGTATATGTTTAGTGCAGTATGAGTGTCATTACTACACTAGTTTAGAGCGCACTCTAAAGAGGTAGCTTTTAACTCCACAAAGTGTCAAAAGGTCTCCGGGTGGCAACTATGAAGAAGCAGTCTTTAGTCCTTCAGCCGGCTAAATGTTGAGACCCAGTAACCTTTGGCATGCTTTAACCACTTCAGCCCCCGAAGAATTTACCCCCTTCCTGACCAGAGCACTTTTTGCGATTCGGCACTGCGTCGCTTTAACTGACAATTGCGCGGTCGTGCGACGTGGCACCCAAAGAAAACTGAAGTCCTTTTTTTCCCACAAATAGAGCTTTCTTTTGGTGGTATTTGATCACCCCTGCTGTTTTTATTTTTTTCACTATAAACAAAAAAAGCAAGACGATTTTGAAAAAAATACATTGTTTTTAACTTTTTGCATATCTTAAATATCCCCCAAAAATATATATAAAAAACAATTTTTTTTCCTCAGTTTAGGCCGATGTGTATTCTAAATATTTTTGGTAAAGAAAAAAGCAATAAGCGATTATTGATTGGTTTGCACAAAAGTTATAGCGTTTACAAAATAGGGGATAGTTTTATGGCATTTTTATAATTATTTTTTTTTTACTAGTAATGGCGGCGATCAGCAACTTTTATCGTGACTGCGACATTATGGCGGACACATCGGACATTTTTGACACATTTTTGGGACCATTGTCATTTATACAGCAATCAGTGCTATACAATAGACATGTGCATTCGTGTTCGTCCGAATGCATTTTCGTCCGAATTTCAGGTAATTTCTTTTTACAAACGATAATGAACGTGCAGAATCTGAAAACCGAAAGATCCGACATAAACAAATGCTTTATTTTAGTTTTCGTTGTTACAACAGTTCGATATAGATAGGAGATTTGACATGACGCTGACAATAGCGATCTGTGGTCGAATGTGCCTAACCTAACTCTATTAGTCCAAGATTATTCGACATAGAGAGAAAAGATTCGACATAAAGATTCGACGAAGCAGTAGGCGCGAGTGGACATTTATGGTCAAATGCTGTGCCCATTGGCTATAAAACAATTATAATGTTGGTTGACTAGTAATAATAATTAATAAATATAATTATTACTAGTGTCATACAACATTAGAATTCTACTATAGCTTGTAGGCGGAGCATTCGACCGGAAATGTACGATTGCGGCGTCGTACAGTTTAGCTTCTCCGTCAAATCTTCTTAGAACATTCGACAGACACCATAAGCCTTCAATGACAGATCCAACCTTAATTATTTCGGATTTTCAGACGAATGCATTTTTTAACGAAACAAAATAAATAAAAACGAATTTCGGGAGTAACTAAATAAATTTATTTTTCGGGCGAAAACGAAATTCCGAAACAAAATATTTCAGTGTGCATATGTCTACTATACAAATGCACTGATTCCTGTGTAAATGACACTGGCAGTGAAGGGTTAACCACTAGGGGGCAGTTAAGGGGTTAAGTGTGTCCTGGGGTGTGTTTCTAACGGTGGAGGGGGCATGGCTACGTGTGGCATGTCACTGATCTCTGCTCCCGATCACAGGGAGCAGAGATCAGTGACACTGTTAGGCAGAACAGGGAGATGCTTGTTTACATTAGAATCTCCCCGTTCTTCCTCTCCGTGAGACGATCACGAGTATCCCCACGGCGATCGAGTCCATGGGACCTGCGACCGACTCACGGAGCTTGCCGCGGGCATGCGTCCACCGGCCGCCTCTTAAAGGGCAAGTACAGGTATGTTAGTTTGCCTGTACGTCCCCTTCTGCCGCAGTATATCTGCGTGAGGCAGTCGGGAAGCGATTAAAGCAGTCAACAAGACCTGCAGGCAGTACTATAGCTATAAGTAGTTGGTTAGATAGTTCCTAATGGCTCAATCTCGAGTGATGATAGCAATAGCGAGCAGTGGCAATAAAGCTCTCTCACCAGATCCAACAACACAACAGCAGCGGTTCCTCTGGTTAGGGGTCCCCTCACTCAGGATTTTCAGTGATGATTCTGGTAGGCAGTGCAGCAAGGTCCATATCCTGGAAGTGGCTCCAACCCTCTGCATTTAGCTCTGCTCTATCTGGCCCCCAATGGCACTGTTGCAGTCTCTCTCTCTCTGGAATGGCAGCCCACAGCACGGTCCCCTCACTCTCCATGTCTCTACTACACTGTTCATCTCAAAGAATTTGCCCGGGCATATTTGCTCTCTCCTCCTCTTTTACCAAGGCCACCTGTGAGTTGTAGTTCACCCCGTTAGTCTCCAATGGATAGTGCTCTATACAGGACTTCATGTCCCATCATCCTCTTCACTCTTTGCTGATTGGTCTTGTTGCTGTTTACCAGGGGGTAAGGAGGGGGAGAAGCAGAGAGCAAGTGGAGAATTACACAGATTCACCATCAGCAGCTGTGAGAGCAGAGAGAGACGCTGGCTTCAGACACACATAGCCCAGCTCTTTCACCCAGTATTCCAGAGGGGGGGGGGCAAATGAGGGGGGGGGATTTACACAGCTGGCAGCACCCACTACACTATATTTTTCTTCCTCCTTGTAATGTCCGCTATGAGCTCCCAAACCTCCCCCTCACTTCCCTATGTTCGGAACCTGCAGTACACATTAGTTGCAATCATGTGCACTGCTCTATGCAAACTACAAATCCCACAGTCCATCTCTGGAGTAGGCATAAAAGGAGGCTTACATTGCTACATACAGTGGGACCATAGAGAACAAACGTAGACACCAGTGGTGTATTTAGGTTTTGTGCTGACCTAGGCCTGACAAAACTTGTGCACTCCCTAATTTAAATATGGTACACCCCTTCCTGTCGAGGCCACACCCCTTCCTGCTTAAGACCCACCCTGTCATCTGTAAACCACACCCTTCCTCTTTAGGCCCCACCTTTTCCTCCTAAAGCTCACCCTCCAGTCTATTGGAAGGCAAACTCTGCATGAAGCACGGGTAAATGCAGGTCAGAATGAGGGTTAAGTGCACCTGTCAGTGGTTTCTGAATAATCACTCAAACTGATGTCAGAACAAATGCCAGTGCTAAGTGATAACAACGGCACTTTGTTATGTTGGAAGTGCTCATATTCACCTGTTAAAATACCCCTAAATTACATCACATTGGGCCAACAGATAGGGTTGGGCTAAATCCATATTTGTGGATTATTGGACATACAATGGTGATCTGACCACACAGGGAACACTGGGGATGGGGACCTGCCCAACTAATGTTCCATTTGATGGTGGTCATGTAAAATTCACAAACCGGTTTCATAGTCAAAGAATTAGGACTCAATCGGGCCAAAAATAACTCCAAAATATGTCAACACACAGACTGAAAGATCGTTAACCTGTATATGTTTAATTGCAATACATTTTGCTAAATAAAACAGGAGTAACTGGCATAAAGATGTTCCTATAGAGAAAAACCTAAGACAAATCAGCAGGTTGCAAAAACCATGAGTGAAAAAAGTACATTAAAAGTGTAGCGTAAGTTAAAGGGGACACTTTTAATGTGGGAGCCAGGAGAAGGGTGTTTTTTTCATGCAAAGTGCCACCCTAGGCCTGGACCTTGTTGGCCTCGGCCAGGATACAGCATTGGTAGACACCCTCTAACAGGAAGTCAGATCACAGCAGCAAGATAAAAATAATTTGGAGATATGGAGGAGGCTGAGAGCTAGAGGAGATACTTTTGGATTTAAGAATACAAACTTGAATAGAATATCAGTAGGTCAATGAATCAGTAGGTCATTAGCTGACATGTAAATATTGTTCTGGTCCATAAGGGGTATGATACAAGATGCTAGAGCTGAAGTCGTTAGGAAAAATACACTTACTTAATCCACTTAACTTCCCTGATTTAAACAACCCAACTCCATCTACCCCTCATCTGTTTACTTGCCTTCCTTTCTGGCTCCTGGATATTTATTTTGGCTGGTGAGGCAGCCCTAGATGGGTCAGTAGAGATATTGATGGGAGATAGCATAAGCAGTGGTTCTCTGTCAATGGGCCATGTCCTGCCATTGTGCCCCAACTTTCATCCTCCAACAGCACATTCCACCTCCCATAATGCCCCCAACCTTCCATAAGTGCCCCTCAACTTCCCACAGGGCCCCCAGGCTCCTGAGAACCCTCAGTCCCAACAGTTCTTCCATAACCCCCCACAGCGCCACCCAACCTTCCACATTGCTCCCCAGCCTGCTGCAAGTCCTCCAGCTCCCCATTGTGGCCCCATCTTTCTACAGTGTCACACAGTGCCCATGCAAAGCCTCCTGGAGAGCTCCAGTCTGGAAAAGCCTTATTTCCTACAGGGCCAGCAAGTCTGCAGCAAAGTCCTCAAAACCCCCTCCAGAACCTCCATCACTGACGCCCAGCCCCATTCAGAGACTTCAAGCAGTTCAAACACATTTTGCATTCCCATACTTTTAATGTATGAGTATAAACTTTCTTTGTTGGAGCATAGAAGCTTTTAGAAGGTTTTACCGTGCCCTGGCCCCAATATGGTTTAGAACCACTGCTCTATAGAACATATACACCAAATTCTTCCAGCTACAGCTGATAAACGTTCATTGACATTGATAAAAAAAAAAAAACTTTTAGGCTTTCTTGTTACTTTAATCTCCTTTCTTGACACAATTACTGTTCATATTCATCAAGTTGAATTATGCAGCCAATAATAACTAAGGATGCCAGTGACAATTAATGGCAATGTTGTAGCTATATTGTTTTATGTCTAATATCATCTTTGATTGAGTCTGTTACATACTATTGTTTTATCAGTGCTTATCATCTGCAGGTAGTGTACAATATATGATCACTAAGGAATTTATGTATGTTGTAACACTGGAAGACAACAAAAGCCGTCTTTTTTTCATAGCTCAGAGCTGCTGCCATGTAAAAAGTCGGGGTTGAAAGTCTCACACTTACTTTCAATTTATAGCATCCTGCTGTTGCTAAAAAAAAATCGTCCCACCAGGATACTGCCACGTCAGCCCCATAAATTATTCCCTTTGATCAGAATCTGCAATCATAATTGTAGCTGTTTCTGTGATGCTGATATTTTATGCTGTATGGATGGAAACCGGACAGCCAGAGAATGTGCGGGAAATGAAAAATCGGAGCCTTTTTGTCTATTTTTTGAGAAATTAAAGAGTTTATTGAGGGTCATCCTAATAATAGCTAAATTGTAATCAATGAGAATCAAAGAGATTAAAAAATTGAATGGATTTCAAATATATTTCTACTAGACATGTGCACATTAGAAAAATGTGTTTATTTTCGTTTCGCTTCTTTCGTTTCCGTTGATTCGTAACGATTCGTAAATTCGTAAGTCGTCGGTGTTCGTATTCGTAACGATTCGTATTTTCGTAAGAGTTATTTTTTCGTTGATTCGTTTTTCCGTTAGTTTAATTTTCGTTTATTCGAAATCCGTACGCATTCGTATTTTCGTAGATTTAGTTACATTCGTACTTTCGTTAGATTGATTTATTCGTACTTTCGTAACATTGTTTTTGTAGATTCGTAATCGGAGCATAATTCATAATTTTATGTAATGTGTATGCTATTATTACATTTTAAGAGACACGGAAAATTACGAATCGAAAAAAAAAAGTTACGAATGTACGAATTTTTTCGTTCAATCCATTCGAAGCACGTTAAGCAGCGCCATTGTAAGAGACACGGAAAATTACGAATCGCAAAAAAAAAATGTTACGAATGTACAAATTTTTTCGTTCAATCCATTCGAAGCACGTTAAGCAGCGCCATTGTAAGAGACACGGAAAATTACGAATCGAAAAAAAAAAAAAAGTTACGAATGTACGAATTTTTTCGTTCAATCCATTCGAAGCACGTTAAGCAGCGCCATTGTAAGGGACACGGAAAATTACCAATTCAACAACAACAAAAAAAAGTTACGAATGTACAAATTTTTTCGTTCATTTTGATTTTCATTGTTCCTGTTTTCGTTTTTCGGATTTTCTTCTTTCGTAGTTTCGTTGTTTCTAATTTGGTTGTTTTCGGATTTTCGTTGTTTTTCGGATTCGTTCGATTCGAACATTCGTTATTCGTTAAAATTTTTAGCGAATCGTTCGTTCATTCGTACGATAACGAATGAACGAATATAACGAACTTTAACGAAAAACGAAAAAAAAAAAAAACGAATTGCACATGTCTATTTTCTACAGATTTGTCCAATATACAGGGAATCCTACAATTCATGAATAATTATTGCTTGGAATACAGAATTACAGAATCTGCTAAAGTGAATATAAAATAAACTAAACTGGAAATGTTCTGATTCTCGCTCTCATCCATGTCTTTATGGACCTTGCTTTGTGCACTGGCGCGCAGTCATGTTGTAACAGGAAGGGGCCGTCCCCAAACTGTTCCCACAAAGTTGGGAGCATGAAATTTGTCCACAATGTCTTGGTATGTTGATGCTTTAAGAGTTCCCTTCACTGGAACTAAGGGGCCAAGCCCAACCCCTGAAAAAACAACCCCACACCATAATCCCCCCTCCACCAAATTATTTGGACCAGTGCACAAAGCAAAGACATGGATAAACAAGTTTGCTTTGTTGGTACACTGTATTGTCAAAAGTATTGGGACACCTGCCTTTACACGCACATGAACTTTAATGGCATCCCAGCCTTAGCCCCCGTACACACGGTCGGAAATTCCGACCACAAAATCCGTCGGATTTTGTCCGACACTGGTGTTGCATACACACGGTCGGACAAAGTTGTCGGAAAATCCGATCATTCTGAACGTGGTGACGTTCGTTGCGTACGATGGAACTATGTAGAGGCTAGTAGCCAATAGCTTTGGTCTCATAATTTGATCTGAGCATGCGTGGCACCTTGTCCATCGGAATTCTCTACACACGATTGGAAAAAGTCTGATCGGATTTTGTTGTTGGAAAATTTGAGAGCAGGATCTCAAATTTTTTTCCGACGGAGATTCCGACGGAAAAAGTCCGATGGAGCCCACACACGGGCGGATTTTCTGACAACATGGTCCGATCGGACATTTTCCATCGGAATTTCCGACTGTGTGTACAGGGGCTTAGTCTGTAGGGTTCAATATTGAGTTGGCCCACCCTTTTCAGCTATAACAGTTTCAACTCTTCTGGAAAGGCTGTCCACAAGATTTAGGAGTGTGTCTATGGGAATGTTTGACCATTCTTCCAGAAGCACATTTGTGAGATCAGGCACTGATGTTTGACGAGAAGGCCTGGCTTACAGTTAAAGTGACACTAAAAAATATCCTTATTCTCCCAAAAATAATCCATACACATCCACTACTTAACCACTTAAGCCCCGGACCAATTTGCAGCTAAAGGACCAGGCCCCTTTTTGCGATTCGGCACTGCGTCACTTTAACTGACAATTGCGCGGTCGTGCGACGTGGCTCCCAAACAAAATTGCGTCCTTTTTTTCCCACAAATAGAGCTTTCTTTTGGTGGTATTTGATCACCTCTGCGGTTTTTATTTTTTGCGCTATAAACAAAAATAGAGCGACAATTTTCAAAAAATTCAATATTTTTTACTTTTTGCTATAATAAATATCCCCAAAAAATATATAAATTTTTTTTTTCCTCAGTTTAGGCCGATACGTATTCTTCTACATATTTTTGGTAAAAAAATAGCAATTAGCGATTATTAATTGGTTTGCGCAAAAGTTATAGCGTTTACAAAATAGGGGATAGTTTTATGGCATTTTTATTAATATTTTTTTTTTTACTAGTAATAGCGGCGATCAGCGATTTTTATTGTGATTGTGACATTATGGCGGACACATCGGACATTTTTGACACATTTTTGGGACCATTGTCATTTATACAGCAATCAGTGCTATTTAAATGCACTGATTCCTGTGTAAATGACACTGGCAGTGAAGGGGTTAACCACTAGGGGCGGGGAGGGTTTAAGTGTGTCCTAGGGAGTGATTCTAACTGTTGGGGGGGATGGGCTACCACTGACATGACAGGGATCACTGCTCCCGATGACAGTGAGCAGTAGATCTGGGTCATGTCACTAGGCAGAAGAGGGAAATGCACTGTAGGGGGGTGTGGCTTGGCGTGTGACATCACTGATCATCTTTCCCTATGACAGGGAACAGACGATCAGTGACAGCCTCACTAGGAAGCACGGGGAGAGGTTTGTTTACACTTACCTCTCCCCGTTCTTCAGCTCTGTGACCCGATCGCGGGACACTGGCGTCGGTCGGGTCCACGGGTCCCACGGCCACGGTCACGGAGCTCAGGACCGGGTCACGAGCACGCCACCGGCAGCGCGAGCACGACCCACGGCTGGGCTCTTAAAGAGCAACGTACCTGTACGTTGATGTGCACAGCCGTGCCATTCTGTCGACGTAAATGTGCAGGAGGCGGTCCTTAAGTGGTTAAAGTGGTTGTAAACTCTTTACAGCCACTTTATACTACAGGCAAGCCTATAATTAGGCTTACCTGTAGCTACACTGGATATCTCCTAAACCATGCAGGGTTTAGGAGATATCACCGTATTTGCATGTGCCGACGTCATCAGCATATGCACACTGAAGAAATGGTCCGAGCATGCCGTTGCTTCAGTTGTACTGTGCCATTACCGGCGGCTCCCGCACGGGAGTGACAGCGATACCCGGAAGTAACCCCCTGGAGAGATGACGTCTGCCGGAGCGGTGAACGAGGACCGCTGCAGGGGCTTCGATCTCAGGTAAGTAATTCATAATGAGCTAGTAAGCTATGCATACTAGCTCATTATGCCTTTGTCTTGCAGGGTTTTTTTTGGGGGGGGGGGATTTTTTAAAAGGGTTTACAACCACTTTAATGGCACTGTAATCTATTTTTCATTAAATTATTTCTTACTGTTTTTTTTGCCTTGTAATGTCCTCTGTGAGTGCTCGAATCTTTCCTTCTTCACCCCTCAATTCCTGTTGCTTGGAATGTACAGTGCACGTTAGTTGTGATAATGTGCACCTCTCTATGCACACTACAAATTCCATAATCCATAGTCCATCTCAGGATGGATATAGCTAACCTCTAAAGCCCCATACACACGGTCGGATTTTCCGATGGATTCTGTCCTATCACACAATGTTGTCGGAAATTCCGACCGTGTGTAGGCACCATCGGACAGTTTCCATCGGATTGTCCGACGGACAAAGTCCTATCTCCTGCTGGATAGATTTTTTGACAACAAAGTCCGATCACACCAAATCCGATCGTGTGTAGCGAATTCCGACGGACAACGTGCTACGCATGCTCAGATCACATTACAAGACCAAAGCTATTGGCTACTAGCCTCTACGTAGTCCCGTCGTAGGCAACAAACGTCACCACGTTCAGAATGATCGGATTTTCCGACAACTTTGTCCGACCGTGTGTACGCAAAACCAACATCGGACAAAGTACGACGGACATGATCCGACGGACCTGGTCCTCGGATAATCCGCGCGTGTGTATGGGGCTTAACAGGAGGTCGTGATCACAGCAGCAAAAAATAATAATTTGGAAATTTGGAGAGCAATAAAATGTTTTTTCTTTTGTTTTGAAACATTATTATTTAATCCTGTTATGCATTCATTACAATATCTTTTAAAAAAAATATTTTTGGATTTAAGTGCATAAAGGAACAGTAAAGATATCAAAAAAACTGTGCTGGACCTCAGAGTTAAAAAGGGCCTTCACCTGAAAATGTGTTTTTATCCCCTTAGCTGTTTTTTTTCGGAAAAGGAGTACTTTTTTTTTTTTTTTGTACAATACAGACCCCCATTTCCTCAATCCTTACTTAAAGTGATGTCCCCCCCCCCCCCCCCAAAAAAAAAATATGATTAAAATTCCTAAAAAAAAAAAAAAAAAATTTGGAAAAAAAAAATATTTAACTCATCTCTAAATGCCTGTTGCTAGGGGGTCCCTCGTAGTCTGCCTCCTTCAGTGCCCGGGCTAAGTGACATCACTTCCCCTCGACAGTAATCTGGGACATGTGACAGGTGCCAATAACTGCGGGGCCAATAACGGCGCGTGGCGCCGCTCGCGCATGCGCAGTGGGTGCTCGGCTGTGAAGTCACAGCCAGGTGCCCACAGTAAGAATGCCGGTAAGAGGCTACATACAGTAAGAGGCTAGAGAAAAAGGGGTTAATGTACAAATGTGCAGGATAAGGGAGGTAAGGGGTTGTTAAACAAAAAACAGCCTGACAATCAACCCCCCTCCTACGCTGAATCTGCTGCAGCCGCTGATCTTGTACTAATAAATTATTTGTGCATTTTTACATTTTCCCTTGCTGCATTGTAAGAGGAAAGGCAGGCGCGGAGCTAGGAATAAAAGGGTGGAAGGGGAACCTTACATCATGGAGTTAATCCTGTAATAGGTGGTCAAGTTATGGTGTTTATCTTATTG
>CM053027.1:581907356-582165555 GCA_028564925.1 Lithobates sylvaticus | reverse complement strand
CTCAAACTCCCTTTCGCCCTCAACTAGGATAGGTGGTGGCGGAGGTACTTCCCTGCCAGGGAAAGGACTGGGAGTAACGGGTTTCAGTAGGGAGACGTGGAAGACCGGATGAATCCTATAGCTCTGGGGAAGCTCGAGTTCAAAGGCCACAGGGTTCACGACCCTTTTTATCTTGAATGGGCCGATGAACTTCGGCCCCAATTTGTGGGAAGGAACAGGTAACTTCAAATTGGAGGAAGACAGCCAAACCTTCTCGCCGACCTTGAAAACCGGATTCATTTTCCTCCCCTTGTTGTAATATTTACTGTACCCCTCCTGGGCCTTTTGCATTAGTTTCTGAAGTTTTTGAAAGTTGCTTTGTAGAGAATTCACCCGGTCCTGGGCTGCCGGGACTGAGGTTTCCGGGGGTGATGCAGGGAGAAATGAGGGATGGAAGCCGAAGTTTGCCCAGAAAGGTGTCTGTTGGGTGGCGGAGTGGATGGAGTTATTGTACGCAAACTCGGCGTATGGCAGCAAGGTTGACCAGTCGCTTTGAGAGTCAGAGCAGAAGCATCGGAGATATTGTTCTAAGGTCTGGTTGGTCCTCTCTGTCTGCCCGTTGCTTTGGGGGTGATACGCGGAAGAAAGGCAGACCTTAATTTCCAGGGATTTGCACAATTCTTTCCAGAATCTTGACGTGAACTGCGTGCCTCTGTCTGAGGTGATGCTTTTAGGTACCCCGTGCAGCCTTACAATTTCCTTAAAAAACACATCAGCCGTGGTGGAAGCAGAAGGAGTACCCACCAAAGGTATGAAGTGGGCCATCTTAGAGAGCCGGTCGATGACAACAAAGATGGTGGTGAATTCCTTTGAAGGGGGTAACTCTACAATGAAATCCATGGAGATCTCTGCCCATGGACGTTCAGGGATAGGTAGTGGTCTTAACAGCCCCCAAGACTTGGCCTTTGGGCCCTTACTGCGCTGGCACGTAATACAGGAAGCAACATAGTCCTTGCAATCTCGTCTCCAACCTGGCCACCAGAACGAACGGGAGACGAGTTCAGTAGTCTTCGTGGACCCGAAGTGGCCTGCCAGTTTGTGGTCGTGGAAGGTTTTGAGAACCAATGACCTTGTCTCTTGAGGGACAAAAATTTTCTCCTTGGACCAAAGTAGGTCGTTATGTTCAACCAGGGAGAGGTCGGTGGGCACCGGACGGCGCCTGGTAGCTGACTTGATGGCAGTTACGAGATCCACTTCTGTGATTAGGCAGAAGTTCTGGGGGGATAAAATGGTACTAGGTTCCGTTTCCCGTGGGGTGTCCAGAAACATGCGGGAGAGCGCATCTGCCTTCCCATTCTTGGAACCCGGCCGGTATGCAATAAGGAAGTTAAACCTTGAGAAGAAGAGGGCCCACCTGGCCTGCCTGGGCCGAAGGCGTTTGGCTGTTCTCAAATATTCCAGGTTCCTATGGTCGGTCCAGACCATGACAGGGTGAGATGCCCCTTCTAAGAGGTACCGCCATTCTTCAAGGGCAAATTTAATAGCCAACAGCTCCCTGTCTCCCACATCATAGTTCCTCTCTGGAGGGCTCAATTTCCGAGAAGCAAAGGCTACTGGGTGAAGGAGGGCCTTGGCGCCCTGCCGCTGAGAGAGGATAGCCCCGAGAGCTGTCTCAGAGGCATCTACCTCCAACACGAAGGGTAGTCCGGGATCCGGATGCCGTAGGATTGGGGCAGATGAGAACAGGGTCTTTAACTGGGTAAAGGCCGCCTGGGCCTCAGGGGACCAATGGAACTGATTATGTTGGTGGGTTAACTGAGTGATTGGAGCTACAATGGAGGAGAAACCAATGATGAAGCGTCTGTAAAAGTTGGCAAACCCAATGAACCTCTGGACTCCCTTCTTGTCCTTGGGGGCCGGCCAGTCCTGAATGGCTTGAACCTTTTGTGGGTCCATTGCAACTCCGTGGGTGGAAATGATAAATCCCAAGAATTGTACGGTGGTCTTCTCAAACTCACACTTTTCTGCTTTGAGGTAGAGCTTGTGTTGTCTAAGGATGGTGAGGACCAATCTGACGTGTGTCTGGTGGAGCTCGGGAGTGGCGGAGAAGATGAGAATGTCATCGAGATAGACCACTAAGAAGTCATCTAGGTACCTACGGAATATATCATTGACCAGATGCTGGAACGTGGCTGGGGCATTGCAGAGTCCAAATGGCATAACTAGATACTCGTAGTGCCCGAATCTCGATCTGAAAGCGGTCTTCCACTCATCACCCGCTCTGATCCTTATAAGGTTGTAAGCCCCACGGAGGTCAAGTTTGGAGAAGACCCGTGCTGACCGGAAGCGTTGGAACAACTCAGGAATGAGAGGAAGCGGGTACCAGTTTTTAATGGTGATCTTGTTAATCTCCCGGTAATCGACACAGGGCCTCAGTGAGCCATCTTTCTTTTCGACAAAGAAAATACCAGCACCGGCCGGTGAAGAGGAGGGACGGATGAATCCCTTGGCTAAGTTTTCGTCGATGTAGGCCTTAAGAGTTTTTAACTCGGTTTCAGATAAGGGAAAGATACGGCCGAAAGGAACCGCGGCCCCGGGTAAGAGGTCTATGGGGCAATCGTAGGGCCGGTGAGGTGGTAGGCAGTCGGCCTGCTGTTTGTCAAAGACGTCCTTGAACTCGAGGTAGACTGGTGGGACGTGTTCTAGGTGCTCGGGCACTGGTACTAGAGCTGAACAAGTAGCAGGGCGGAGAGCAAGGCAGTTCTGGGTGCAGTAGTGAGAGGGGAAGGAGACCTCCTTCGTCCGCCAGTTAATGAGGGGTTCATGCGTTTGTAGCCAGGGGAGCCCCAAGATAATGGGGAACATGGGAGAAGGAATAACATCCAAACAAAGGAGCTCTTGATGACCCGAATCGGTAGTGACCGAGATGAGGCCAGACTCGTGAGTAACTAAGCCGGAACGGGGCAGGGAACCATCGGCTAGGTGAACCTGTAGGCATTGCTTCTTGGGGACAAGGGGAAGCTGAAGCCTGACGGCAAGGGCAGCATCCAAGAAGCAGCTGCAGGCCCCAGAATCAATGATGGCCGGGAGGCGGACCGCCCTTTCCGTCAACTGTAGGGAGATAAAAAGGACAATGTAAGTTTGGGAGAACCCGGAGACTTGGAGGCTGAAATTAGGGATATGTGAGAACTTACTGGGTCTAATGGGGCAGGACCGGAGGAAGTGACCGGAGCTTCTGCAGTAAAGGCACAAGTTGCCTTGACGCCTACGTAAACGCTCCTCTGGGGTCAGAGGAGCGCGGACAAGACCTAGCTGCATGGGCTCGACTCCGGAGGTGTTCCCAGGTGGAGCGTGAAAAGAGGATTGGACAGGACCAGGACCTGGTTTGGGTGGCGTCCAACTGGGACGAGAGGTCTGAAAGCGTTCAGCGCGACGTTCCCGTAAGCGCCGGTCAATTTTGGTGACGGCTTGTATGAGATCCTCCAAGGCGTCTGGGACGTCAATCCGGGCAAGCTCGTCCTTAAGGGTGTCAGATAGCCCTTGGCGGAATTGGTACTTGAGGGCTGGTTCATTCCAGCCGGTGTCGGCTGACCATTTTCGGAATTCCGCTGTATAGTCCTCAACCGGCCTCCGGCCTTGAGAAAGGTTATGTAGGGTGGTCTCAGCCGTGGCCCCCTTTTGAGGGTCATCGTAGAGCTGGCCCATGCTTTCAAAGAAGGTGTCCACAGCGTTCAGTATAGGGCTCCTTTGCTCCATTAGACTATGGGCCCAGGCCTGGGGTTCTTCAGCCAGCAGAGAAATAATGAACCCCACTTTCACCACTTCGGAAGAGAAGGTTCTGGGTTGGAGGGCTAGGTACAGGGAGCAGGCGTTCTTGAATGCTCTGAATTTTTTGCGATCACCGGTGAACCGTTCCGGTATAGGGACCCTGGGTTCCGGAGTGGCCATGACTACTGTGGGGTTCGTAGGTGCTGCAGATGGGGGTAGCCCACTGGGTGCGGCAAGGTTACCCGCTGTGGGGAAAGACGGCCCGGTCAGTTGTTGCAAGCGGCTGTCTATTTGGGTGTACCCCACTTGCAGCTTTTGGACAGCCTCAGTAAGTGCTGCCATCTGCTGGCACAGGATCTCAAGGGGAGAACACGCTCTGTCGGCCTCGGACATGGCTGGTCTGTACTGTCAGAGCGGTACTTACCGAGGCCGAGATGCCGAGAGCGGTTCACCCTTGTGACCCGGCGCAGGAAGCCCCTGGAGATGGAACAGGGAGCGAACGGCACCAGGAGGCACAGGCCACCTCCGATACGTAAGCAGGAACTGACGGGGCACCTGGAGGTGATGGGGACCTGGCCCGTGTGGCCGGCAGATGGCAGGGTAGGGAGGCAAGGACCAAAACGCCCGGCTGGGGTGCTGACACTGGGGAATCTGGTAGCGATCAGGTGGACTAGCCAGAGGGTCAAACACAGGAGATTATCAAGGAAGTCCGTAGGCAAGCCAGGGGGTCAAACACAGGAGATATCAAGGAAGTCCGTAGGCAAGCCAGGGGGTCAAACACAGGAGATATCAAGGAAGTCCGTAGGCAAGCCAGGGGGTCAAACACAGGAGATATCAAGGAAGTCCGTAGGCAAGCCAGGGGGTCAAACACAGGAGATAATCGAGGAAGTCCGTAAGGTAAGCCAGGGGGTCAAACACAGGGGATTATCAAGAGAAGTCAGGCAATCCGGGTTGGCAACAGTAAGTTCAAGTCAGGGATCTTCAGAAACACAGGACGCACAGGCACTTAGCTGGAGAGACAGACCAGCAAGGTGCCTGTGCGTCAGGGCGCTTTAAATAGGCGCCCGAGTGACGCTAATTGCGCGTCACCGCCGCCAGGTGGGCGCTAGTGCGCATGCGCCTGGCGCCGGACCGCCGAGCCGCGAGTGCGCATGCGCCGGAGCGCCGAGCCCCCGCGCATGCGCACTAGAGAGCGGGCCGTTCGTCCGGCGCCGCTCTCCTGATAGCTTCCCTGCTGGGTCCCTAGCTTGGCACTTCAGATACTTCTCAAGCTTCACCCCTGCTAACCGGCTCGGTCCCTGGCTTGACACACAAGGCTGCTCTGCAAACGTGACCTCGGCTGGTTGAGTCCCTGACTCGATCACCGCCTGAAGTTTCTCGATTCTCCACTGTGCCCGTTCGGTGAGAATACTGCTCCGGTACTTACTTCAGTTACTCATTGTGGTCCCTGGTAAATGTGGTTGGTCCCTTAGTGGCGACAGCATTTCTTCTAACTCTGACCACAACAGGTTCTCCGGCCAACAGAACCGTTACTTTTGGTTGGACTGCAAGCCTCAATCCCAACCCTGCGCTGCCCTCTTACTTCTGGACAGGCCCTCACACAGCCTGGCAGCCAGCTGCCCCCAAGATAGGCCCAATCTCCAGCCTAGCAGCCAAGGGAGTAGGACACACGTCCACCCAGACAGCGGTCCGGGTGGCACAGAATATAGATCCCCTGACCTCATCCAAATATATAGGTTATCCCAGCAGGCCAAGGGATTCCATAAAACCCCTGCCCATTGGCTGAGATACCCCATATACCCATAACTTGACTTTGGGTTCGCCCTTCTCATATCTAGTACCACCAAGTCCCCGGCCATCTAGTGGTAGAAGAAAAAAAGAGCAACAAGGCCAAACTTAAAGAGAAGTGCCACCTTAAAAAAAAATATTAAAAGTCAGCAGCTACAAATACTGCAGCTGCTGACTTTTAAATAAATGGACACTTACCTGTCCTGGGTGCCAGCGATGTCGGCAGCAGATGACGAGCAACCGCTCGGCTCTCGGCTGCCCCCGCTACCATCCTCTGTCAGGGAATCAGGAAGTGAAGCGTTTTGGCTTCATTGCCCGGTTCCCTACTGCGCATGCGTGAGTCGCGCTGTGCGTCTTCACTGGTCCCTGTTGTGTCCTGGGAACTGTGTTTCCCAGAACACAACGGGGGAGGCGGGGCATCTGCAGCTAGCTATTCCTGGAAGTGGGTGCAGATACCTGGATTATACAGGTATATGCACCCCCCTCCCCTGAAAGGTGCCAATTGTGGCACCGGAGGGGGGGGGGGGAATCCGATGAGCGGAAGTTCCACTTTAGGGTGGAACTCTGCTTTAAACCAATAGATCTCTATCAATTAACTGCAGTAGCTACTCCTGACAAGGAATTTGGTGAGGAGCTCCCTGACTAAACCCCAGGGCACTACACAACATTTGGTGTTCTAAATGGGGCTACGTCTCCACCAGTCTTCCCAGTTCCACCAGTAGAAAACAAAATAATGACTCCATACTTCTTGATGACCCTTCCTTATTAAAGTGGTTGTAAACCTCATACATGAAATATGAACAAACATATCCCTCTATACCTGGGGTCTACAAACTTTCTAAACAAGGGGCCGCTTTACTGTCCTGCAGACTTTGGGGGGGGGGGGGGGGGGGGGGGGACTGTGGCCATTGGGAGTAAAAAAGGTCCCGACGTCAGTGGGAAAAAACAAGGCCCTATCTTTGGTGTCAGTGGGAGTAATCGTTCCCTAGCAATGGTGTCATTGGAAGGAATTGTGCCCCATCACTGGTGGCATTGGGAGGGATCGTGCCCTTTTACTGGGGTCAGTGGGGGGTATGCCCCATTGCCCATTGCTGGTTTGAATGAATGAAATAGTGCCCCAAGGGCCAAATAAAAGCAAGCAGAGGACCGCATCTGGCCCCCGGGCCACAGTTTGGGGACCACTGCTCTATAGTGAAGAGAAAGCAGCTCCAGATGAGCACATTGGCCATCCATCCACAGCATAGCCAGGATTTAGGTGAAGGTGCTAGCACAGCTCGACTGCAGATATATAATCAAAAGCAATCCGTAATTCGCTTCAACGCTTCTCCTTTTTTTTGATTCTTCATGTAAAAGACATCACAGACAGTGCGGGGTACAGTAAAAGTTGATGCGTTTCGTGCTGTGGCTTGCGCTTATCCATAACCTCTGGTTATAACCACAGCACAAAATGTGTCAACGTTTACTGTACCCTGCACTGTCTGTGATGTTTTTTGCATGAAGGATCAATAAAGGTGAAGTGTTGCAGCGAATTCCAGATTTCTTTTGATTGCACATCCCTCTATAGCAGGGGTCTCAAACTGGCGGCCCTCTAGCTGTTGCAAAACTACAAGTCCATGAGGCATTGCAAGGCTGACAGTTACAAGCATGACTCCCACAGGCAGAAGCATGATGGGACTTGTAGTTTCGAAACAGCTGGAGGGCCGCCAGTTTGAGACCCCTGCTCTATAGTGTGTACTTGTTTCAATGAAGAGCTCTTAGCCCCCATTCATATTGGTCTGACCCGTGGCTTTGAAATTCAGTTTGAATGGGGGCTAAGTGTCACTTTTGTCTGCTGCTTTGTTCCTCTGCTATCAGCATGAATCACTTCTAACAAGTTTTCTTGACACCCTAGAGAAAAAAGGTGACAGGGGAGGGAGCTCCAGCTGATTGGCAGCCTCAGTTCTGTCCCTGTGTAAGGGGAGGATATGTCACTTCCCTCCAATCAGCTCTCAGAGCTCATTCCTCATGTAACTTTAGCTCTCCGCCCCTGTTTTATGACAGCTCAGACAAGTTTTATAAATTATAAACTTTGAAAGGATGCAGAGAGAGAAGACTACAGATAAACAGGAGGATTTGTTTCATTGCTATGTATCACCTGAGGCCAGTATACAACCACTTTAAGGCCTCATACACACGTAAAAACGGGCTGTAAAGCTAGTAACAACACCCGCAAAAAAAGCAGCGTTAAAAACGCGATTTTATTAGCATTTTGATTTGGCGTCAATGCGCATTTAACGTCGTTTGTAAGCGTTAACGCTAAGGTGCGTTTTTAAAATAAAAACATCCCTCTGCTATTTTCCACTCCCAAATTACCCACATAAACATTTTTACAGCTTAAAAACGCTGACGCTAAAACAGGCCGGTATAGCGCTAATGCGCGTTTTTGAGCTTTTTTCGGCATCAGCGTCAAAACAGCTCTAGCGCTGGAGACTCAAAAAGCGCTGGTCCTTGTTTTTTTTTGGAGCTTAAGAACGACCATGCCTGTTACAGCTCAAAAACGCCATGGTGTGTATGAGCCCATTGAATAACATGGAGTGGCGTTCTTAAAGTGGTGTTGCACTCCAAAAAAAAAAAATTTGATTAAAATTCCTAAAAAAAAAAAAAAATTTGGAAAAAAAAATGTTTTTAACTCACCTCTAAATCCCTGTTGCTAGGGGGTCCCTCGTAGTCTGCCTCTTTCAGTGCCTGGGCTGGTGACATCACTTCCCCTCGGCGCAGGAAGTGCTCCCTCCCTCCTGTCAGTCATCTGGGACACGTGACAGGTCCCAGATGACTGCGCGGCCAATCACGGCGTGCGGCGCTGCTCGCGCATGCACAGTGGGTGCCCAGCTGTGAAGCCACAGCCGGGTGCCCACAGTAAGAATGCCGGCGCCACCAAACGGAGGGGGGAACGAGCAGGGCTTCGTTCCCCCCACATCGCTCGACCCTGGGACAGGTAAGTGTCCGATTATTAAATTATTTTTTTTTTAAGGGGAACTCCTCTTTAAGCAGCAAAAAAAGCTCAAAAAAGCCGCCATAAAAACGTCCGTGTGTTTGAGGCTTAAAGCTTAACTCCAGCTTTGCTATCACTATAAATAGTTTGTTTGGGCCAAGCTGGCCCAAACAAACAATTCCCTTTACTAATAGATGCACCCAGAGTCAGCGTTGTATCATACTGTAGTAGCATCAGCTACATACAGTAAGTAGTGATGTTTTCTAGCACTGGTAAGGGGACTTCCCATCTGCTGCCGAAACACTATCGAATGAATTGGGCTTCTCTGTCATTCATAGAAAGGCTTGTATTTGTATCAGCGAATACAAGGCTTCCTCTGATTGGCCAAGGAGAGGCGAGCAGATGAGATCACAGTCTTCACCTCAGCCAATCAGAGGAATCCTTGTAGTCATTAATAAAAACACAAGACATCCTGTGAATGGCAGAGAAGCTCTTAACCTGACTTGGCAGTCCCTGCACCTCTGCCAGCAATACAGTGCTGTGTATTGTATGCAGTTGACTAATATAGTGTATCTCTTAACCACTTAAGCCCCGGACCAATTTGCAGCCAAAGGACCAGGCCCCTTTTTGCGATTCGGCACTGCGTCGCTTTAACTGACAATTGCGCGGTCGTGCGAAGTGGCTCCCAAAAAAAAAAATTGGCGTCCTTTTTTTCCCACAAATAGAGCTTTCTTTTGGTGGTATTTGATCACCTCTGCAGTTTTTATTTTTTGCGCTATAAACAAAAATAGAGCAACAATTTTGAAAAAAAAAAATGCAATATTTTTTACTTTTTGCTATAATAAATATCCCCAAAAATATATAAAAAAAAACATTTTTTTTCCTCAGTTTAGGCCGATACGTATTCTTCTACATATTTTTGGTTAAAAAAAAATCGCAATTAGCGATTATTGATTGGTTTGCGCAAAAGTTATAGCGTTTACAAAATAGGGGATAGTGTTATAGCATTTTTATTAATATTTTTTTTTTTTTACTAGTAATGGCGCGCTCAGCAATTTTTATTGGGACTGCGGCATTATGGGGGACACATCAGACATTTTTGACACATTTTTGGGACCATTGTCGTTCATACAGCAATCAGTGCTATTTAAATTCCTGTGTAAATGACACTGGCAGTGAAGGAGTTAACCACTAGGGGGCGGGGAGGGGTTAAGTCTGACATGTGTGTGTTTTTTTACTGTAGGGGGGCGTGGCTTGACATTCAACATCACTGATCGTCTTTTCCGATGACAGGGAACAGACGATCAGTGTCAGTCTTACTAGGAAGCACGGGGAGAGGTTTGTTTACACTTACCTCTCCCCATTCTTCAGCTCTGTGACCTGATCGCGGGACACCAGCGGCATGCGCACGACCCGCTGGGCTCTTAAAGGATGATTACGTTGATGTGCCCAGCCGTGCCATTCTGCCGACGTAAATGTGCAAGAGGTGGTCCTTAAGTGGTTAACCACTTCAGCACCAGAAGATTTACCCCCCCCCCCCTCCTGACCAGGCCATTTTTTGAAATACAGCACTGCAGTACTTTAACTGAAAATTGCGCGGTCATGCGACGTTGTACCCAAATAAAAATGTCATTTTTTTCCCACAAATAGAGCTTTCTTTCGGTGGTAAACTGATCACCTCTGCAGTGCTATAAACAAAAAAAGACAGACAATTTAAAATATATATATATATATATTTTTAACTTTATGCTATAAAACAAATCCAATAAAAAAATGTAAAAAATCTAATATATTCATCAATTTAGGCAAATATGTATTCTGCTACATATTTTTGGTAAAAAAAAAAATCCCAATAAGTGTATATTGATTGGTTGGTTTGTGCATAAATTATAGTGTCTACAAACTATGGGATAGTTTAATGGAATTTTTATTTATTTATTTTTTACTAGTAATGGCGGCGATCAGCGATTTTTAGCAGGATTGTGAAATTGTGGCGGACAAATCGGACACCTAACTGACACTTTTTGGGGACCAGTGACACTAAGCCCCCGTACACACGGTCGGAATTCTGACCACAAAATCCATCTGATTTTTTTTCCGACGGATTTTGTCCGAAACACACGGTCTGACAAAGTTATCGGAAAATCCGATCGTTCCGAACGTGGTGACGTTCGTTGCGTACGACGGAACTACTGTATGTAGAGGCTAGTAGCCAATAGCTTTGGTCTCGTAATTTGATCTGAGCATGCGTGGCACTTTGTTCATCGGAATTCCCTTCACACGATCGGAAAAAGTCTGATCGGATTTTGTTGTTGGAAAATTTGAGCCAACACGCGATCGGATTTTCCGACAACATAATCCGATCTGACTTTTTCCATCGGAATATCTGATCATGTGTACGGGGCATAGGACCTCTTTCACACTGGGCATGGCAGGGGGTGATGCAGGGGGGGGGTGTCCCATGCCTACATACTTTTGCTAATAGGTGTCCCTCATTCCCATCTCAAAAAGTTGGGGGTATGCACACTGCCATATGCGAACCGCTGGGAGTGTCAATACAAAGGTAACCCCCAGATCGGTTCATATATCACAGTGCGAACTGTCAATTCGGACATGAATTGGATCGCATGGGAGTGATCACCTATGCAATCCAATTATGGTGCGGACCAAAAAAAGGGGGTGTGACTTTAGTCCGAATGCGATGCGAATTCTGCCATACATTCTGTATGGCGGAATTTGCATTGCACAGACATCGCATGTGATTTGCACAGCGGTGAGATGCAAATCACATGAGATGTCGCACAGCGCACTAATGTGAACCCAGTATTACTGTCACTGACCACCAATGTGGGGGGGAAGGGGAATAATAGTACTGATACCAATGCTGGGGGGTTATTATTGCAGTCACTGACACCGACATTTAGGGTTATTATTGAACTCACTGAAACCAATGTTGGGGGGTTATTATTATGCTCACTGATACAAATGTTTGGGGTTTTTATTGTGTCCACTGTCACCAATGCTGGAGGTTAATATTGCACATAATGACACCAATGCTGGGGGTTATTGTACTTCACCTTCTGCACGCGCAGCTCAGTTTACAGATTCAGAGAAGATAGGGAGCAGACAGGTGGGGGCATTTGTTTGCATAAGAGTAATTGCAAGTGTATTAATAAAAGCCTGCCTGCTCACTGTTTGTTATAGCAGAACTTCAGCTCCTCTTTAGGTGTATGTAACTAGATTCTATATCGTTCGTCCATTAAAACATTTTTGAAACAGAAATTTTCCACACCTCCAAGTAAAGCATTGCATTTGCAGCAATGTGGACAGATGTAGGTAGGGGGCAGTGGCGGCTGGTGATAAAAAAAATTCTGGGGGGGGACGGGTCAGGTTGGTTGGTCAGTCGGTCGGTGCACTTACCTCATCCATGGCAAACAATCACAAGTGGCTTCCCCAGCTCTCCTCCGCGGGCATCACGAGCAGCATCTCCTTCCCCTGCTTGGCGGCTTCCGTCTCCTCCCTCCTCCTTGGCGGCCAATCAGAATGCTTCCCCTTTCAGCCAATCAGGGAAACGTGTCTCAGACCGACGCTTCCTGATTGGCGAAGAGGCGATTCAGTGTGAGAATAGTGAATATTCATTCGCTGTTCTCACACACCTGGGTGGGCTCCGAGCCCAATGCTGTGCCCGGACCCCACCCTATTTTGAAGCCTATTAGAGCCTCTGGCTTAAAAAAAACACCCCCACCACTGTAATTCATGTGCCCGGCATCCTGAAAGGGGCCAGACGTATGAATAAGGGGTTGGCGGTGGCATGGATAGGGTAGGTGGCACCCATGCACCCTTAATGGACGGACCGCCACTGGTAAGGGGGTCAGGGGACGGTAAAAACAACCACCATTTTTTACTGCCTCTTTGCCACTCATGAGAACTTTAGCCTTGGAGTACTTCAGCACAGAGGTTGCAAATGTGGTATTTGTTAAAAAGGTGATAATTATATGCTGCTAAGAAATTCAAATCTTAAAGTACATCGAAACCCAAAACTTTTTTGTTCTTAAAGTACAATCGAATGACACCAATGCTGGGGTTATTGTACTCCACCTTCTGCACGCGCAGCTCAGTTTACAGATCCAGAGAAGATAGGGAGCAGACAGGTGGGGGCATTTGTTTGCATAAGAGTAATTGCAAGTGTATTAATAAAAGCCTGCCTGCTCACTGTTTGTTATAGCAGAACTTCAGCTACTCTTTAGGTGTATGTAACTAGATTCTATATCGTTCGTCCATTAAAACATTTTTGAAACAGAAATTTTCCACACCTCCAATGAAGCATTGCATTTGCAGCAATGTGGACAGATGTAAGAAGTAGGTAGGGGGCATTGGCGGCTGGTTTTAACCAAAAATTTGGGGGGGGGGGCGGGTCGGTGAACTTACCTCATCCATGGCAAACAATCATGAGTGGCTTCCCGGCTCTCCTCCGTGGGCATCACGAGCAGCATCTCCTTCCCCTGCTTGGCGGCTTCCGTCTCCTCCCTCCTCCTCGGTGGCCAATCGGAACGCTTCCCCTTTCAGCCAATCGGGAAAAACGTGTCTCAGACCCACGCTTCCTGATTGGCGAAGAGGCGATTCAGTGTGAGAATAGTGAACATTCATTTGCTGTTCTCACACACCTGGGTGGGCTCCGAGCCCAATGCTTTTTGCCCGGACCCCACCCTATTTTGAAGCCTATTAGAGCCCCCACCACTGTAATTCATGTGCCCGGCATCCTGAAAGGGGCCAGACGTATGAATAAGGGGTTGGCGGTGGCATGGATAGGGTAGGTGGCACCCATGCACCCTTAATGGACGGACCGCCACTGGTAGGGGGGTCAGGGGACAGTAAAAACAACCACCACCATTTTTTACTGCCTCTTTGCCACTCATGAGAACTTTAGCCCTATGAGTACTTCAGCACAGAGGTTGCAAATGTGGTATTTGTTAACAAGGTGATAATTATATGCTGCTAAGAAATTAAAATCTTAAAGTACATCGAAACCCAAAACGTTTTTGTTTATTTTGGATAAATTAGGCAAGGATAAGATCCCCTGTCAGGTTTCTATTGACGATTTGTGCTTCCAATGGGCAGATGCTCTCTTTATTTGTCCTGGTGATTATTATCACTGGAAATGAAAGTGAAGGAAAATTTGTAGTTGCCACCAGATCAGGAATAGAGGGGAAATCATTCAATGGAGATACTTATGCCACGTACACACGACCGGTTTTCCCATCGGTATAAACTCTGACGGTTTTCCCAACGTGTTCCGATGGAGTTCCACTGAAACTGTCTTGCCTACACACGATCACACCAAAGTCCGACCGTCTAGAACGCGGTGACGTACAACACGTACGACGGGACTAGAAAAAGGAAGTTCAATAGCCAGTAGCCAATAGCTGCCGTCTAGTACTTGCTTTAGAGCCATCGGTCGTTTTTGGTCCGTCGGAACAGCTTACAGACGAGCGTTTTTCCCAATGGGAATTGGTTCCATCGGAAATATTTAAAACATGTTCTATTTCTAGGTCCGTCAGACTTTTCAAAAAAAAAAAAGTCTGAAGCACGCACAAGATCGGAATATTCGATGAAAAGATTCCGTCTGACTTTTTCTGTCAGACATTCCGCTCGTGTGTTCGCGGCATTACTAATACACATGTTTAATTTGTTTCATTACAAATCAAAATTCGGGGGCCACAGTTTTCCTTAACCAGAGATTTGAATATATCTGAATCTCCAAATCACAATTGTAACAAATCCAAAAAAAAAAAATAACAAAACAATGAACAAATTCGTATACATTCATTCTTTTAATTTTGATCTTATGTTAATGTTTGAAGCATCCAAAATGTTGCATTAACATTTTTCATTATAAAAAATGCACTGCAGTACATATGAAATGGAAAAATATTGCAATAAATACAGTAATGTATAAAAGAGAAATAAGTTGGTGATTCCTACTTATTGTGTGGATTGGATGGAGGTGGAATCTCCGAAATATAACATAACGAATAATCCAAATTGATTCAGATCCATAACATTTTTATGTTGCATTAACTTTTTTCATTATTATAAAAAAATACACTATACTACATATGAAATGCAAACATATTGCAATAAAAACAGTAAAGTATAAAAGTGAAATAAGATGATTCCTACTTATTGAGTTTGGGTTGTATGGTGGTGGATCCATCAGAATCTCCAAAATATAACATAACGAATAATCCAAATTGATTCAGATCCATTTAATTTTTATGTTGCATTAACATTTTTCATTATTATAAAAAAAATACTCTATAGTACATATGAAATGGAAACATATTGCAAAAAATACAGTAAGGTATAAAAGTGAAATACTGTATATACTCGAATATAAGCCGAGTTTTTCAGCACATTTTTTTGTGCTGAAAATGCCCCCCTCAGCTTATACTTGAGTCAAGCACTTTTCTGCAGCAGAGAATTAAATTTTCCGACCCGACTTTGGGGCCCCGTATCTCAGAGTAACTTGGTGCTAGGAACCCTAAATTACAACATATCCAAAGATGGAGTTCCTAGCACCAAGTCGCCCCGAGATACGGGGCACCAAAGTCGGTTCGGAAAATGTCATTCTCTGCTGCAGAAAAGTGCTTGACATTTTCCAAGCACTGGCTTTGCACACCAAATGGGGTTCCTAGCACCAAGTGTCCCTGAGATACGGGGCCCCAAAGTCGATCAACTGTGTCCATCTGCAGCAATGTCATTTCAGGACCCTTTGGGTCCAGAGACCCCAAATTTTGGCTGCAGCTAGGGGGCATTTAGGAACCCTTAACTACCAAGTTTGAAGTTCAGGGGACCTATGGCTGCAAATGGGCACAGTTAGGCATGCAAATGGGCACAGTGAGACTGCAAATGGGCATTGTTGACCCTCTTTTCCACTTACAGTAGCTGCGCATTTCTCACCCTAGACTTATACTCGAGTCAATACGTTTTCCCATTTTTTTGTTGGCTTATACTCTAGATAATTCCTACTTATTGAGTTTGGGAGGGATGGAGGTGGATCCATCAAAATCTCCAAAACATTATATAACGAATGAATCCAAAATAAATTTTGTTCGATTCATTATGTTATGATTCGGAGATTCTGATGGATCAAACTCCAACCAGCCCAAACAGAGTGCATAAGTAATGTCCCTAATCTCCCGAAATAACAAATTAACACGTTAAATGAATATAGCTAATCTTCAGAAATACGAATACATTTGGAACAAAGAATATACAAAACAAATTCCAAATGTAAAAAACTAATTTCAAAAACGAATTATTTTAACATAATGAATATGAGGAAATTAAATAATTAACCTAACAAATTAATCCGACACTAAACAAATGTTTTAATCGTGCACATCTCTACTTGCTAAAGTACCAACTGAAAGGGGATTGTCCTCACTTTAGAGAAAGTTCCTCTTACTTCCTCTTGTGGCTACAGGACAGGAAATGAAGGGAAATGTTCCCAATTAAACCGAGATGGCAAATTCCTCCTTGCAGCGAGGCTGCACCCACACTGCAGGAGTTACTGCTCGTTTGGATCTAGAATAGAAAAAGCACTTTTACTCACCTGATCCTCAGCTTCTCCCCCACACAGAGGTGGACTGTCCAATGCCGCCCTCACAAACAGTGCAGGGCTTTTGGTCTTTATGACGTCAGGGCCTTAGACCCCTGGAGCATGGGGGAGAAGACACTGTGGGGACCAGTCTAACGGCATGAAGGATCAGATAAGTAAATGTATTTTTACATGCCTCCTGGACCTAAATTAATGCAATGTATGTGCAGCTCCATTGCAAATGGAGAATTATCAATTCATTTGGAGTTGGGATTGAAATATTGCCTATTCTATCCAAAATGAAAAATGTTGACTTTACATATGCTTTAGATCAGCCTTCCTCAACCTTTTTAACATGGAGGAACCCTTAAAATAACTTTACGGTCTCAGGGAACCCCTGCGAATAACTACTTTGTGTTTCCAATCATTTTTATTGAAAAGTACCGTATTTTACAAGAGGAAGTTATAAATCACATCATATGATAACATTGGGTTAATGCAAAGTCATACATTCTCCACAAACTTACAAAAAAAAAAAAAGAAAATAGAATCACATATGGTAATGGAAATCTGGACCTACTGAAGTCCATGGTTGTGGTAAGCCTAACTGCATGCACGAAGATCACAAAATCTTACCACCACGGTATATTTCTAATTAAACAAGCCTATGGTCAAGATAACTACTTTGTCTAATAGTAAACCGCCAAGGCACAATGCGACCTTCACAGCTGAGTCTCAACAGAAGACATCTATACTATTGGCCAAATACATATTCCACAGTCTTGTGCACTAGCATAATATATGGTACCCGACCTCCACCAATTGGAGAGAATGACTTTGCAACCCGAAAATATAGGAGTCGACATTCCACACAATCAGCATGGGAATGTCGTTCCCCAGAAAAGGGGAAGACAGAAAAGGACTAAAGAAAAGAAAAGAGAAGGTGTGCCAACTCTTAACAACATCTTTTATCAACAGTTTATAGTACATTAGCATGATGGTCAGTGGGAAGAATGCTCGCTACATTCGTGGTCAGTTGGCCGGCAGCAAAGATAATTTGGGGAAAAAAAACCCTATAGGCTGGTTGTACACAAGTCAATCGATAAAATCAACTGTGTACAACCAGGCAGCCCACACATGGATTGAAATTCAGGATGTCCCTGCTGAACCGAATAAATTTCAATCCATGTATGGCCAGCTTTATAGACAAAAAGATCATTGATGTCTGTGGTTGGGTATCGAAAAAGAGTCAAAAATTGATCATTGCTCAAGGAACCCCTAGTAACCTCTGAAGGAACCCTAGAGTTCCATGGAACCCTGGTTTGGAAAAGCTGCTTTAGATAAAAGAACAGCCCTAGCAATCTGCCTTTGCCTGGAAAACCTCTTTGACTAAATAACCTTGTTGTAACTCATGTTTCTGTGTTTGCTAAGCACTTGATTTATACCACCAAGTATCTTCCCTTTCCCAGAGCAAAGCCGCAGCACCTACTTGTCTACATCAAGTGGGTCCTCCATGGTTGGGAGCTCATTGTTCCTCTCTTGGTTCATGCTTCTGTCTCTCTCTGCACTCTTAGCAGCAACAATGCCCAGGCAGCTCCAAGTGGCACTTATTCAGCATGGTAGAGGTATACACAAAGCTGTCCTCTTGACCTAATTTTATCCAAGCAGTAATAAGCTCTTCAGCTCAGCGGTAAACATTGTTATCACACATGATATACAGGCAGTTTCACATTTCAGGGCTGACTGATCCAATGAATGATGTCCTGTTTGCCAGACCAGTACAAAGCTTCCAGTTGCCATGTTTATGTTTGTTTAGAAATAGTACACTGATTTAAAAAGGAGTTACTGAATAAACATCCAACCCATGCCAAATGGAAGGTAAATAATGTCATAAAGTGAAGGAATGAAGAGAGGGGCGAGGTCGGAGGCTCACGTGTCCCGATAACAGGCCGTAGAAGAATGGAGGCTGTGTCAGGATAAGCTTAAGACAAACTGTACATAGTCATATACTGTATGGAGAACATGTCACTTATTGTACTGCGTGCTGATTATGTAACGGATGACAAATGCTTGGAAAAGGATTAGTTTATACTAGAAGGATAACTAATTTTAGGAGTACATGTCCTGAAGACAGCTAAACTGAACTGTTAGGACCCAGGGCTAGGCCTAGGCCACATGTTTCAAACACAAGGCCCATGGGCCGAATCCAGCACACCAGGCCATTTCATGTGGCCCTTGGACCCAGGGTTTTTTTTCAGCCAGAACGTGGCTATGTTCCACCACCTCCAGCTTTCTCTCCCCACTCGCGACTGTCATCTGTGAACACAGAAGCCTTCTGCGTTTACAAGGACAGCTTTCCTCTCGGAGGCTCTCACAGATCCCTTCCTGCCCTTTATTCACGGTGGGCACAAGGGAGATTTACGTGCAGTGTGTTGTGGGGCATCACGTGGTAAGCTGTACTGTGATCCCAATCTGTGCCCAGGTGCACAGATGCCAACTAATGATCCCCCTGCAAGTGAGAGAGAGAGGCAGAGCCATCTACACAGCCGGGAGGTACTAAAACTGAGGCGGGTAGGTGAGATGCGAGGAAGCTTTTGCAGGGGACTTTGTGCATAGGGCAACCCTCAACCCCCGCACTCGTTAGTAGCACACCCCTGAACTCTGCACTCTGTGCATAAAGCACCCCTGAAGCTGCATATCCCTGAATGTTGCACATAACACACTCCTGGTATTTATTGCCCCTTTAAGATCCTCCCACTGCAACTTGGCCACACACACTGTTCATTGTGGTTCTGCAGGGAGGTGTGTTTGAGTTTCTGTACCAATTTTCTGAGAAAAAAATCTCTGGATTAACCACTTCAGCCCCGGACCAATTGGCAGCCAAAGGACCAGGCCCCTTTTTGCAATTCGGCACTGCGTCGCTTTAACTAACAATTCCGCGGTCATGCGACGTGGCTCCAAAACAAAATTGGCGTCCTTTTTTCCCACAAATAGAGCTTTCTTTTGGTGGTATTTGATCGCCCTGCGGTTTTTATTTTTTGCGCTATAAACAAAAATAGAGCGACAATTTTGAAAAAAATGCAAATATTTTTTACTTTTTGCTATAATAAATATCCCCAAAAAATATATAAAAAAATTATTTTTTTTCCTCAGTTTAGGCCGATACGTATTCTTCTACATATTTTTGGTAAAAAAAATCGCAATTAGCGATTATTGATTAGTTTGCGCAAAAGTTATAGCGTTTACAAAATAGGGGATAGTTTTATAGCATTTTTATTAATATTTTTTTTTTATTAGTAATGGCGGCGATCAGCGATTTTTATTGTGACTGCGACATTTTGGCGGACACATCAGACATTTTTGACACATTTTTGGGACATTTGTCATTTATACAGCAATCACTGCTATTTAAATAGCACTGATTCCTATGTAAATGACAGTTGTAGTTAGGGGGTTAACCACTAGGGGGGCGGGGAGGAGTCAGTGTGACGTGTTGTGTTTTTTTTTACAGTAGGGGGGCGTGGCTGTACGTCTGACATCATTGATCGGCGTTCCCGATGACAGGGAACCGCCGATCACTGACAGTCAGTGTAGGAAGCGCGGGGAGAGGTTTGTTTACATAGACCTCTCCCCGTTCTTCAGCTCCGTACATAGACCTCTCCCGTACAGGTACGTGCTTCAGCTCCGTAACCCGCAGGTCGCCGGATAGCATGGGGGAGGTGGAGAGTCAGCGCTCCAGCTGATACGAGATGCCTCAGCCTCCCTCTGGTCCCGGGTATGGAGGGGGGGGCGGGGCAACGCAGCATGTGTGAGGTTGTCATCCTCAAAATACTAAATGAGGGGATGGCTGGGGAGATGACCCCACTCACACATGTTTGCGAGAGTGACCTTGCTCCGCCTCCTCCTCCTCCTTCTGCCACCCCACCAGCACCAGCACCACGGCGTGGATTAAAGGGGACGTACAGGTACGTGCTTTTGCCTGCCCGTGCCATTCTGTTGACGTATATCTACAGGAGGCGGTCGGGAAGCGGCTAATGTATACAGTCTTAGAGATACAACTGCCCATTTCAGGGAAACCAAAATGCTGATGCGCTCTGCGATGAAATTGAGCTTGACACCCCTTGCCTAGGCGATCGAGGCAAAAGTTCAGCCAACACCTCCCCCTACGCGCAACTTGGGTGCTGTGAGACCATTCAGATAGCGCAGTGCAACTTGCACATGCGCAATGGGGAGCCGGCTGTGAAGCTTCAGGAAGTCACAGTCGACATGGTGGCCCAGAGGACCCGAAGATCAGTAAAGAACCTGCACGGCTGAAGACAGCGCTGGATTCCTGGACAGGTAAGTGTCTTTTCTATTAAAAGTCAGCAGCTACAGTATTTGTAGCTGCTGACTTTGCATTTTTAAAGCCCGACCAAAGATTATCTTTAACCACTTGCAGACCGTCCACCGTAGATATACTGTGGCAGGGTGGCCGCTCTGTGCCGCATCACGTTCCTAGTATGTGATCTGCCTGCCGGGGTAGGGAACGCACCCCCACCACCCCGGCTGTGTAGCGGTTGGCTGCATCACCAATCAATCAGCAGGTGCGGAAGAGAGCCCTGTGTAGGTAAACAAACAGAGCTCTCTTTTGACAGCAGCAATGTGCTGTTTTTCTCTTCCTGCAAAGCGGGAAGTAAAAAACAGCACATTGCTTAATAAAAACAGCACACACCGTACACAGTAACACATGTTGGCCAACCCCTTGATTGCCCTAGATGTCAACCCATTCTCTGCCAGTGTTATTAGTACAGTAAACGTGCATATTTTTAGCACTGATCACTTTATTGGTTTCACTGGTTCTCAAAAAAAGTGTCAAAAGTGTCACTTAGTGTCCCATGTCGCAATATCCCAGTCCCGATATAAGTCACTGATCACAGACATTACTAGTAAAAAATAATTAACAATTCCATAACTATATCCCAAAGTTTGTAGATACTATAAGTTTTGCGCAAACCAATTGGGATTTTTTTTCCAAATATATGTAGCAAAATACATATTGACCTAAACTGGTGAAGAATTCGATTTTTTTTTCCATTTTTAAATTGGATGTGTTTCATAGCAGAAAGTAAAAAAAAATTTTTATGTTTTTTTTCAAAGTTGTCAGCCTTTTTTGTTTATAGCGCATATTCATATTGCAGAAAAAATGGCCTGGTCATGAAGGTGGGTAAATCTTCCGGAGGTCACGTGGCTAAATAGTGATTATTTATGGAGATCTGTACATCAGAACATAGTAAGGGACAATGGAGGAGGAAAGAGGGACAGTTGGGAGCTATGAGTGAAAGTAAAGCTGGCCACATGAAGTTCGTTTTTTTTTTTTTTGTTCAGGCGACTGGCTGAATGAAAATAAACAAAAAACAAGAACAGATTCCCCCCATCCACACAAATGAGGTGATTGGAGGAATCTCCCTATGATAAGATTGTACTCTGACAGCCGCTGTCAGAATACACCAATCAGTGGTTGCAACTGATTGGCTGCAGCTGCTGATCACTGGAAAATTTTCCAACATGTCCCTTCGACAGAAGTCAATCAACTTCTGTTTACCACTTCCATACCAGGCCATAGTAATATGACGCCAGCAGGAACATCTCCTCCCTCCGAGTGGATGTCATATGACGTCCTCTGGTTCTCGACACTCTTTTGGGCCCCCGCAGTGTGGCGATAGGGGATGAGGCGTGTCTCTCGGGACACAGTCCATCCCCGATGAGAGTAAAGAGCCAATAAAGATGTCTCTTTACCACATGACCGGCTGTGTCCAATCACAGCTGGTCACATGTGTTGTGCTCATAATCGCTGCTCGTCCCTCGGACACAGCCCATCCCCTATCAGGGTAAAGAGCCCATGAAATGGGCTCTTTACCATGCATTACTGGCTTTGATTGGACACAAATGTCGACAAATGACTGTAGTGCCATTTCCGGAAGACCGGGAAGAAAAATGTGCTGCAGTACAGTGATGTGCCCTGATTGCCCCAAAAATAAAGAGGACCTGTCACCAGCCCATCAGATGACCTGTGATGAACCCCATAGTACCTGTCACCAGCCCCATAGTACCTGTCACCAGCCCCAGAGTACCTGTCATCAGCCCCAGAGTACCTATAATCAGTCCCGGAGTACCTGTCACCAGTCCATCAGAGTATGCAAGTACCTATCACCAGGCCATCAGAGCACCTGAGTGCCTGTCACCAGCCCATCAGAGCACCCGAGTTCCTGTCACCAGCCCATCAGAGTACCCGAGTACCAGGGGCGTACCTAGTGCATTTGGCACCCGGGGCGGATCCTATATCTGGCACCCCCCCCCCACCTTAAAATGTAAAAACACCCCACTCTGCTCCCTTCATACCTCTGCATCCTTAAATATCTCTTTGTCACTACTGTGTACATTACACAGCACCCTGCACCCCTTTACAATACACAGCACCCTGCACCTCTGGACCCCTTTACATTACACAGCACTCTGGACCCCTTTACAATACACAGCACCCTGCACCTCTGGACCCCTTTACATTACACAGCACTCTGGACCCCTTTACATTACACAGCACCCTGCACCTCTGGACCCCTTTACATTACACAGCACTCTGGACCCCTTTACATTACACAGCACCCTGCACCTCTAGACCCCTTTACATTACACAGCACTCTGGACCCCTTTACATTACACAGCACCCTGCACCTCTGGACCCCTTTACATTACACAGCACTCTGGACCCCTTTACATTAGACAGCACCCTGCACCTCTAGACCCCTTTACATTACACAGCACTCTGGACCCCTTTACATTACACAGCACTCTGGACCCCTTTACAATACACAGCACCCTGCACCTCTGGACCCCTTTACATTACACAGCACACTGGACCCCTTTACATTACACAGCACCTGGACCCCTTTACATTACACAGCACCCTGCACCTCTAGACCCCCTTTACATTACACAGCACTCTGGACCCCTTTACATTACACAGCAACCTGCACCTCTGGACCCCTTTACATTACACAGCACTCTGGACCCCTTTACATTACACAGCACCCTGCACCTCTGGACCCCTTTACGTTACACAGCACCCTGCGCCTCTGGACCCCTTAACGTTACACAGCACCCTGCGCCTCTGGACCCCTTTACATTACACAGCACCCTGCGCTTCTGGACCCCTTTACATTACACAGCACCCTGCACCTCTGGACCCCTTTATATTACACAGCACTCTGGACCCCTTTACATTACACAGCACTCTGGACCCCTTTACATTACACAGCACCCTGGACCCCTTTACATTACACAGCACCCTGCACCTCTAGACCCCTTTACATTACACAGACACCCCCCCCTAACAGCTCTGGACCCCCTGCATGTTACACAGACCCGCCTACAATACAGACCCCCCCTGCAATACAGACTTCCCTACAGTGCAGATCCCCCCCTTCAGTACAGATCCCCCTACAGTGGAGACCCCCCTACAATGCAGAGCCCCCCCCTACAGTACAGACCCCCCCTTCAGTACAGACCCCCCCTTCAGTACAGACCCCCCCTACAGTGGATACCCCCCCTACAATGCAGACCCCCCCCCCCCCTTAAGTACAGACCCCCCCCTTACTACAGTAAAGACCCCCCCTCTACTACAGTACAGACCCCCCCTACTACAGTACAGACCCCCCCCCCCTACGACCCTTAATGTACCTCATGGTCAGGAGGATTGTCAGCGCGGGACACACAGCAAACTACAAGGAGGAGGGGGAGGCGGAGCCGGCGGCTTCACTCTGCTCGGCTGTATGACACAGCCGAGACAGATCAGAGCCACGGAGAGCCGCGTAGAGCGGCGAACACCCTCCCCCTCTCCCTCCTCTCACCTCACCTGACGCTGGCTGTCACTCACCGCGCCGCTGCTGCGCAAGATATATCAGCGCTCGGCGCGCTGTCCCCGACTCCCCGCTTCCATCGCGGAGGGGGGCGCCGGCCTGACACCCCCCCCAGTGTGTGGCACCCGGTGCGGCCCCCCCCCCCCGCACCCCCCTTAGTACGCCACTGCCGAGTACATGTCACCAGCCCATCAGAGTACCCGAGTACCTGTCACCAGCCAATCAGAGTACCTGAGTACCTATGTCCAGCTCATCAGATTACCCGAGTACCTATGTCCAGTCCATCAGAGTACCCGAGTACCTGTCACCAGTCCATCAAAGTAACCGAGTACCTGTCACCAGCCCATCTGGGTACCCGAGTATCTATCACCAGCCCATCAGAGTACCCGAGTACCTATGTCCAGCTCATCAGAGTACCCGAGTACCTATGTCCATCCCATCAGAGTACCCGAGTACTTGTCACCAGCCCATCAAAGTACCCGAGTACCTGTCACCAGCCCATCAGAGTACCCGAGTATCTATCACCAGCCCATCAGAGTACCTGAGTACCCATGTCCAGCTCTTTAGAGTACCCGAGTACCTATGTTCAGCCCATCAGAGTACCCTGGTACCTGTCACCAGCCCATCAGAGTACCCGAGTATCTATCACCAGCCCATCAGAGTACCCGAATACCTATGTCCAGATCATCAGAGTACCACGAGTACCTGTCACCAGCCCATCAGAGTACCCGAGTACCTGTCACCACCCTATCAGAGTACCCGAGTACCTATCACCAGCCCATCAGAGTACCCGAGTACCTATCACCAGCCCATCAAGTACCAAAGTACCTATCTCCAGCCCATCAGAGTACCCGAGTACCTATCTCCAGCTCATCAGAGTTCCCGAGTACCTGTCACCAGCTCATCAGAGTACCCCAGTACCTGTCACCAGCTCATCAGAGTACCCAAGTACCTGTCACAAGCCCATGCCTCATAGAATATATGTTGAGGTGTTTGCTTTTAAAAATTGGGTCATTGTGTGGGTGTATCCATTGTCCTGGTGCTTCAGGACCTTTAAAGTGTGATAGGTTTTCAGGAAACTAAATGTGTAATTTACGCTGCTAGAACGCCTGATGGTGCTCCCTGAATGTTGGGCCTCTCTTTGTGGCTAGGCTGTGTAAAAGTCTCACACGTGGTATCGCCACACTTAGGAGGAGTAGCGGAATGTATTTTGGGGTGTAATTTTTGCTATGTACATACTATGTGTTAGAAAAATCTTATAAATTGACAATTTTGTGTGTAAAAAAAAAAAAATAGGTTTTCATTTTCTTTCCACATATTTCAAAAACTTGTGGAAAAAAATGACATGTTCAAAAGACTCATAATGCCTCATAGAATATACGTTGGGGTGTTTGCTTTCCAAAATAGGGTAATTTTGTTGGTAATTCCACTGTCCTGGTGCTCAAGGACCTTCAAAATTGTGATAGGTAGGAATGAAATTAGATGTGTCATTTATGCTTCTAGAATGACTGATGGTGCTCCCTGCATGTTGGGCCTCTGTATGTGGCCATGGTGTGTAAAAGTCTCACATATGTGGTATCGCCATACTCAGGATGAGTGGTAAAATGTATTTTGGGGTGTAATTGGAATTATGCATATGCTGTGTGTGAGAAATAACTTGTTATTATGACAATTTTGTGTAAAAATGTTACCAAGAATTGTGGGGGAAAAAAAATACAACTTCAAAAATCTCACCATGCCTCTTACTAAATACTTATGACTGTCTACTTTCCAAAAAGGGGTAATTTGGGAGGTATTTGTACTGTCCTGACATTTCAGGGCCTCAAGAAATGAGATAGGCCATCAGAACATCAGCTGTGATCAATTTTTAATGATTTGCACCATAGCTTGTAGACTCTATAACTTTCACAAAGAGCAAATAATATACACAAATTTGGGTTATTCTTACCAAAGATATGTAGCAGTATAAATTTTGGCCCAAATGCATGATCAAATATTATTTGCAACATTTTATAATAGAAACTAAAAAACTATAAAAATGTATTTTTTTCTATAGCAAAAAATAAAAAACACAGTGGTGAATAAATACCACCAAAAGAAGGCTCTATGTGTGTTCAAAAAATGATAAAAAACTTTGTTTGGGTACAGTGTTGCATGACTGAGTAATTGTCATTCAAAGTGTGAGAGCGCTGAAAGCTGAAAATTGGTCTGGGCAGGAAGGGGGTATAAGTGCCCTGTATTGAAGTGGTTAAGCATGTCAGCCCACACACTGATCAAAATTCACACTCTTGGGGCAGAAACCTCTGCCACCCACACTGGCGCATTTGTGCGAAGTGTGAATATTAAAGCTTATCCTCTTTGACATACGCATTACATGTGCGGCAAGAGGCTAAAGTGACTTTGTGCTTAAAATAAACCTAAATGTGGTCCCTCCCTGCAAAGAATACAGTAAATACTTCTGAAAGTGTCAATCTTGGCCACTGCAGCTCCTCCTACCGATTCACCCCTCAGTATACAGGATACACTAGTGACATGGGGGTAGGTGAAAGGACCCTCTGAGCACTGTGGGATACCAGCAATTCGTCACTCCTGGAAGCGTCCAATTCTGAAGAGAGATTTTTCTTCACTATAGCGGTATTAGGTGGCACGGCCGCAGGATTGGTGAGTATTCCCTTTTTACCTTTGCAGGGGCCACACTTAGGTTGCGCCCCCCTGCATTTTCCAAAGGCAGGGTGCAACCTCCAGAGACAGGGAGTGAGCTAGTATTTACCTCAGGGCTAAGTCCATGGCTATAATGGGGAGTTTTGAACAGAAATTGGGCACCAATCACTTTTGATCTTTTCAAAGCTCTAATGTGGAACTTGAAAGAAGGTAGTAGGAGTAGAATTGCCACCTGTCCGTGATTCACCCGGACAGTCCAGGTTTTGAATCACGTGTCCGGGTTTCAGTTCACCTGAAACCCAGACACATGATTCAGACAGGAATGTGGCTCAGAACAGGGCCTGACAAGAGGGTGGGTGGGCACTATGTCCGCCACATTACTATTCTCTTTGGAGTGCCCAAAGGTGTCCCAGGTCTGTTACAATCCTATAGTGTATAAAGTGTTTGGGTTTGGTTGGAAGACAAAGTGTCAACCCTAAGTAGGAGCAACACTACAAACCCGTTTTCAGATGTAAAACAAGATCCATCTTCACAGTGTCAGAACTCTCTCAGATAGAAACCAGCAGCAGATCACTTACAGACTCCTTGGATCCAGAAAAATGACAGCTTCACAGTGCCAGAACCTTTAAGCCAACCCAGCTACCCAGCTAACAACTCCCCACAAAACAAACCCGTTTTCAGATGTAAAACAAGATCCATCTTCACAGTGTCAGAACCTTTAAGCCGACCTGGCAACACTGCAAACACATTTTCAGATTCTGGTGTGTCCTCCAAATGAGTCACCAGGCCCTTCTGAGAGACTAGCCTTCATTCTGGCTCTCTCCATCAAGGGTCCTCCTCTGGGTCTTCTCAGCTTGGCTTGGCTTCTTCCACACTAAGGACCACACAGTCTGGAGGGGGGGTGATGGGGATTGGAGGGGAGGGTAGGCACCAGACAGGTTTATGGGCCTACAAGCAGAGCTCACTTCAGCAGCACCTCCCCAGGCCAGAGGCCTGAGGCAGGAGGAGGGGGGTGGTGGCACAGTCTGGAGGGGGGGGGTGGCACACATCCCCATAGATCCTCTCCCAGAATGCACCAGTGGCTAAGAACCTCCTACTGGACTGTCTGGAAGAAATATAAATATTCATAACTCAACCTGGTTGTACTATCTCATACTGGCCTGTGGTACCAATTACACCTACTGGCGACAGTGAGAAATGCACAACCTAATTGAGCTTAGGGAAAGACAATCAATCTGAGCTGCCTACAGCCCAACCAAAAACTAAATGTGCATAGTAACCCCAGTTAAGGACCAGAGGGCTACACTTATCTGCAGTTTTATTTTAGTAACAGTCGCTTTAAACCACTGTCATTCGGAGTTACACTGTGCGTTTTTTTTGCTTTTTATACACCATCGTGTATCACCTTAACATCTGGTGTGGTCCTTCCGCACATCCTGGAGTGCGCTCTCTGAAGTTGGAACCTTTCCTTTCAACATTGAATGGGGCTTACTCTTCAATATCGGCCTTGCTGTGTCAGATTTAGTCGAGGTGACTCCTCACTACTGCCCATTTGACTCTTATGCCGCGTACAGACGATCAGAATTTCCGAAAACCAAACCGTGGATTTATTTCCGACGGATGTTGGCTGAAACTTGTCTTGCATACACACGGTGGCACAAATGTTTTCGGAAATTCTGATCGGCAAGAACGTGCTGACATGCAACACATACGACGGGACTAGAAAAGGGAAGTTCAATAGCCAGTGTGGCTCTTCTGCTTGATTCCGAGCATGCGTGGAATTTTATGCGTTGGAGTTGTGTACACACGATCGGAATTTCCAACAACGGATTTTGTTGTCGGAAAATTTGAGATCCAGCTCTCAAATTTTTGTTGTCGGAAATTCCGACAGAAAATGGAGCCCACACACGGTCGGAATTTCCAACAACAAGCTCACATCGAACATTTGTTGTCGGAAATTCCGATCGCGTGTACGCGGCATAAGTCAGTATATCAGTCCACCATCTCTGGTAAGTGTGCCAACCTTATCATTTGTTGATTGCACTGTGATGTCAAGTTTCACCCTTTTGAACAGTACAGGAGTTTCCTCTACGTTTATAGGATTAACTGTTTAAAAGAGACTACCATATTATGTTTACCCACAAATTTTGATTAATTCTCATTTATTCATATTTTTAATTCAATGTTTTTATTGAAATTTTCACATATAACAATATGCAGATCATAAGAAACAATATAAACAGAATAATTCGATATACACAATATAACTTCACACGTTAGGTTTGGTTGACTAATGGGTATTAATTATGTTAATTTATTCATATTTTATGAATTTTTTCACAATTTTGTCAGTATTTTCATTCACTTACTTAATTTTATGAGATTATTCATCCACCATTGTATACACCTTGGGTCATCCAGGTTTTACACGTTTGTTTTCAATTTACTTTATTTGTTTCACCATTTTTGAGCGCTACACTAATTATTGTTTATATATTTTTGCACTATGTGTCTAGTGGAGTGTTGGCAGCTTGCTAGACTCTAAGCGCAGTTTTTTTTTCCATGTTTTTCCGCTTTAAACCACAGACAGGCAAAGTCACAGAGAAACATCTGCAAAACCGTAACTATTCATTGTAAGAGGATAACAAAGTCATCCATCTAATCAGAAGAGTTTGTGCCTTTTCCCTTTGTGTGCATTTACTGGTGTCTGTACATAATGAAGTTCAGCATTGATCTAAATTACTCTTCAGTAACAAACAGTCAACATCACACAAGCCTTTCATTTCCTCAAGTGCAGCTCAATGGCAAACAAGCCGATTTACCTTTCTGCTGGGAAACCTCATCTCGGAAAGATTTCCATCCAATCAAGTCAATGAAATTGCCCATATCCACACACATACAGCAGACGGTCACCTGGAAAAGTCAAAGGCAGCCACCGACGTGAATTGACAATTGTCCCACCCGGACAGGTTTTGACCGATGCATCTGCTGCTGTGAGGCTTAAAACATTATCTACTTTTGAAGTCAAATTTGAGAAAACCCCACCATATGTTGGGGTGGTCCCTCCACACATGCCAGGGTGCTGTGTGTAATCCTAGACCCTGACCTTTCCTTCAGCCCCCACATCCATTCACTGGTTAAATCATAAAGTGGTTGTACCCCACTTGGTAACTTTCAGGCACTCACCTTTTGTCCTTAATGCTAAGTGCCCTGTGTATGTGTTTTATTTAAAAAAAAAATGCAGTTTTATACCTTATATACTAGAACCCCTCGGTGCTCACGTGACCACCCGCCGCTCTCCTCCCCAGGTCTGACAGGTACAGCGGAAAATCCCCCCGGCGGCATCAGTCGGGAGGAGCGGAGGAGAGTAGGAGAGTGGTGGGTGGTCACGTTAGTGCTGAGCGGCTCTCTGAAATACAGTATAGAACTGCATTTTTTAAAATAAAACACATACACAGGGAACTTAAGGAACACAAGTGAGTGCCTGAAAATTACCAAGGTATTTCTGCAGAAGGGTAGGGGCGGGCACTGACACAGCTGACAGGCAGGGAGGGAGGGGGGGAGAGAGAGACAGAGGAGAGCTGCAGATGACAGAGACACGTAAACTGACCACGGTATCAGGGCTCAGCAGCCATGATAAACTGTGGTCAGTTTACAGGGGGGAGGGCATAGCCAGGCAGGATCAGCCAGGTATTTTACATGATACAAAGGGACAAATTACACAGCACAAGCACTTATGCTTTAACCCTTTCGCTGCCAGGCCCTGTGCTCCATTTTTTACAATCAGGTGGCCAGACCATTTTTGCAATTTTTCCTTTGCTTTTTTATTTTTCACTTCTTGCTTTCAAAGTTTGGAAAAGACTCCCCAAACCATACATTTTCTGAAAAGCACATGACCAGTAGAATAAAAAGAAGGTGCTACTGACTTCTAAGGTCCCACGATATTTGCACAAATGTTTATCAAAACAATATTTTTACAAAAAATCCACTAAAATCATTATTAGGAGATAAATACACAGCACGTTTTACAAAATTCCTACTAAATATAAAAGATTAACCTGTATGGAGTTAATAAATAACAAATATTTGTAATTTTTACATTGCGCCTTTTTGAAAAATTGTGAAAATCGAACATACGCAAAAATTTAAATATCCAAATTTCTCTAAAAATCAGGTTTTAATTTTTCCCTTACAGCTTTCAGAATTTGTGAAAGAAGACAAGGGGTGACTAGGTCAGGTAACGCAGGTGCTGAATCTGCGTGTAGTAGACCTATGACCCACAAGAAATAGGGAAAGGGGAAATTGGACTATATCGGTACTATTGAGTAATATAAAACAGGGACTGGAGTATGAATTTTATAGAAAAAGCAATAAATTTTAATAGACAAAACACATTACATGATCAACACTAAAATAGTATTGGATCGCATAAAAACAAGCAAGCACATTAATCCCTCCTATACATTTATCAAACTTGACTAAAGAATGCAGGCCTGAGCCCGTAAGCTTGACGTCTGTTTGAGCGTAGGGAGGAGATGTCTCGACCGGTTTCGCAGCATAAGCTGCTTCTTCAGGAGATAGCTCTAAAATAGATATCATTGTTCAACATGTGATATATAAACAGCATTGGTACATGGAGATTACAATATGAAGAAGGAGGATGCGTCCACTCACCAGTGCGTATGGAGAGAAGTATCCAACGAGCCCAGAAATGCCTTACCCGGCAGATATGGGGGCCTGAGTACATGGACTAGACAGTGACAATAAAAGAGGAGGTATGATATAAGTATAATGGTTGGCACGTTAAGCATCACCACCCGTGAAGGAAAGGAAAAGAAAGTGTGGGGCCAAGGGCACCATAGGGGGGATAGGAAAGGGGGGGGGAAGGTAGGGGTGGGTTAGGTTGTGGGTGGGATGAGTTGGGGTGTGGATGAAAGGGGGGGGGGGGGGGGAGTGTGGAATAAGGGAAAAACGGGGGAGGGAAAGCGGGGGAAGGGGGGTTTTTATGGGGAGGAAGAAAGGGGAGGGGGGAAGGGAAGGGGGGGGGGGGGGGGGAAAGGGGGGGGGGGGGGGGAAGGGGAAAGGGTCCGTGTGGAGAAGGAGAAGTGTGGGGGGTGGGGAGGAATGGGAGAGGGGGGGGGAGGAGATTGGGGGTAAGAGTATTGGCGGGCAGGGAGGGGGAAGGTAATAGGGGGGGGGGGAAATGGGAGTGGGGTGGGCAAGAAGAAGGAACCAGGGGAGGGGGAGAGAAAAGGGGGGGGGGGGGGGGAAAGGGGGGGAAGGGGGAGAAAAGGGGGGGGGGGGCCGAGGAGGGAGGAGTGGGGTAAGGGGTGTGCGGGAAGGAAGGCTGTGCAATTCTTGCCAAGGGCTAGTGATGGGATTGAAAGGTCACTTACAAAAAGTATATGTCAATGTCAGGCTAGGACAGCGGAACGTGGGGATCTCAGCTGGTTATGGTAGTTGTTAAATGCATGGGGTAAATTGGAGTAGGGAGCCGTTGAGGAGTTGCAAAGTCCAGCATTTACAGTCTAGACCAGGGGAATAATAAGATAATCCCACTCATTAGAAGTAGAGGATAAGTAATCAATTGTGGTAGATTTAGAAAGGTACATACCCACGAGACTGTGATCCCACACGATGTTCCGCGTCCTAGAAGTTCCATGTGCCTATTGACGGTGAACAGACACCGTCATATAGGCGCCCCAATCAGTGACGTCATGCGCCCGCCAACAATGTGGCGCGCACCGGCGTCACTGATCAGCCCATCTACAGATCCTCCGGATCCGACGGGACCACCGACAAACGTGCCTTGCAGAGCGCACACCGCCATGTTGGTTAGAGGCGGTGTGGCCCGGCCTGATGACGCTGTGTGTGAAGCGCCGGTGTTGCGCATGCGCAGATGGAAGGACCCATTGCGCATGCGTCCAGTGTTCCGGGAGATTGTAAACAAGGCGTATCGATGTAATAAGGCCATGAGACATGCGCTGACAGGCAGAGAAGCATCACAAAGGTGATGCCCATCAATGGGGGCAACCCATGTATGGGTTCACATAGCACGTGTCGGTGGGGTGTCAGTGTGGATGGATGTGCTCCAAAACAGCCCGAACACATAAAAATATATATAAGGGCCAAAGGTAAGAGGGCATAGAAATTCCCTCCAAGATGGGCACATATCTGCCGGGAAGGCCCTATTGAAAGGGAACCGGACTCTGATGGCAGGTCTCCAAAGCACTACATATGTGAGGTGGCACATCCTGTACAGCAAAAGAATAATGCAAAGATAGCATGAAGTTAATAAGTGCACATACAGGCAATACACAGCATAATCATGTTATACAGTATTTATGGACATTTAAAAATAAAGGTCCTTGAGGATCCTTCTTGTAACATAAGGGGCCAACAGAAATCACTGTGTCAAAGCAGGCGTTGGGAATGACAGGGGTGTTAGACGGCATAACAAGTGCCAGCAGAGCCAAAGTTGCAGGGTCAGGTTTGGTATAGTCCGACTCTACAAAAAGGGCTTATAGGATATCGTCTCATTCAAGCCGGGGGGATGGGTAGCGTTGAGTTTTTCAATCCATAGGGTTTCTCTTTGTAAAATAAGGCGATCCCAATCACCTCCTCTAGGATCTTGGGGTATCACCTCCAATACTCGGAAGTGCACCACTGACGTGTCATAGCGGTGGTAGAGACCGATATGCCGTCCAATTGTGGTCAATTTACCACTTCCAGAGTAGTAGAGGTGATCCCCAATCCTCTGCCTAAATTCTCTGATGGTTTTACCCACATAGAACGAATTGCACTGACACTGCATGAGGTATATCACTCCTCTGGTGCCGCAATCCGCATGGCAACGAGGAATGAAAATTTCCCCATTGGGCAGTGCAAAACGTTTTGCTTCACTAACCCAAGGGCAACGGGGGCATTGGCCACATTTGAAAGTGCCAAACGGTTTGCTTTTGGGGGATTTGGCAGATATATAATGACTACTAGTTAGACAGTCACGGAGAGAGCGGGCTCTACGGAATACCAAATCAGGTTTGGAGCGTACATGCTTATTAAGGGTCTGATGGTCTGTCAGTAGATGCCAGTTTTTGGTAAGTATATCTCTCAAAGAGTGATGATGAGCAGAGTAACGAGTAATGAATCGAACCGGTTCCATAGTTGGCGTGGGTTTGGGTCTTTTAATCAAAAGGGAGCTTCTAGGTCTCTGGTAGGCCTTATTGAAGGCCTTTCTAAGGTTCGAAGAGGAGTAGCCTCTTGCTAGTAAGCGTTCGCGTAAGGCATCTGCCTGTGTCTTAAAGTCTTCCTCCTTGGCGCAATTCCTGCGAAGACGCAGGTATTGCGCGAATGGTATACTACGCACCAGGGATTTAGGGTGGGCACTGGTAGCAAATAATAGAGTGTTACCCGCAGTGGGTTTCCGATAAAGGTTTGTCCCTAGGTAACCATCAGGTTGTTTGATGATGGTCAGATCCAGAAATGGGATCTGGCCATCATCAACAGTGTAGGTAAAGGATAAATTAAAAGTATTGTGGCCAAGTAGATCAATGAATTCTGTAAGTTTGTCTTTGGTGCCCGTCCAGACAAGGAACAGGTCATCGATGTATCGAAACCATAACAACACTTCCAATAGGTATTCCGCATAAGCCTCATCGGATTGTACCGATCGTTCCCAACCCCCTAAATAGAGGTTGGCGTAGGCAGGGGCACACGAAGTCCCCATGGCGACTCCTTGAGTCTGCAAAAATAATTGTTCATCAAAAGTGAAATAATTTTTGGTTAAAATGAATTTCAAAAGGGTCAATATGAATTCATTGAGGGGCCAAGTATTAGTATCCTGTTCAAAGAGAAAGGATCCAGCCATCAGGACCCCCTGCTCGTGGGGAATGCTCGAATACAAAGCTTCGACGTCAATCGCCACGAGCAGGGAGTCCGGAGGGATCTGGATCCCCTCAATCTGTTGTAATAAATCAGTGGTATCTTGGATGTAAGACGGAAGGCTGCGAACGTGGGGCATCAAAAATGCATCCACGAATTTGCTGGCGTTATCTGTAAGGGAGCCAATCCCTGATACGATAGGTCTCCTGGGAGGTATACGAACATTTTTGTGGGTTTTGGGGAGTGAGTAGAAGGTTGGGGTACGAGGAAACTTGGGGACCAGGAACTCAAAGGTGTCTTTGTCGATGAGGCCCATATGGAGGGCCTCACCGCAAAGAGCAGTGAGTTCCTGGGTAAATGAGGAGGTCAGGGATATTGTGATAGGGCGATACCAGCTGCGATTGCCAAGGATTTTTTGGCACATCGTCTGGTATTGAGGATGCGTCATAATCACAATGTTTCCCCCCTTATCTGACTGTTTGATGACGATGTCTGAGCGGCATTGTAAGTTCTTAAGGGCCTGTAGCTGTCCTGGATCTAAATTGGGGGATATTCCATGCCATTGTTGTAATTTGAGGTCTCTTATAGTAGCCTGTACAAAGGACCAGATGGTGGGACAAGTCATTAAATCTGGAAAACGGCGTGAACGTAACCGAAAGGTTTTACCCTGGGTTATGGATTTGCCGGTGGTGGTGTGAGGTGTAGTAATATGTGGCGGGATTTGTGTTAGTTGGGGGTCCTCAATAGCGCCTTCATCATAGAGGAGCATCAAGTCCCTAAGTGCCCGGAACTCTTGTATTGTGAAGTGTTTGGTGCGTTCTGCTAATTCCCGTTCCAAATTAATGTTGGCTCGGTCTTTATCGAACATGAACTTGAAGGTGAGGTTACGTGCAAAAAGATATAAATCTTTTATGGTCTCATTGACTTTCAAATTGTCCAATGTGCAGAAGCCCAAGCCCAGTTGAAGGACTGAGGTTTCTTCTTTAGTGAGTTGGATTGGTGTGAGGTTGATAATATTTAACTCTGAGTGATCGGGAGGATGTTGGGTGGTAGGGGTGTGTTTGGTGCTATCTGTGTGGACTTGATCACAAAGGTGTCGAGGTTGCCTTGTTGTTGTTTTTTTAGGTCTAAAAAAATCAGATCTTCATTTACCTTAGTGTATTTATTGGTCATAATACTTGAATTAAGGATTTTCGGAATAGTATTATGAAGGGTAGTATGGCCACTGGCACCCTCAAGTGTTCCGTGGTAGTAGAGTTAGTAGGATGGGTAGCTGTTTTGGTACTTTTAGGTACCTTTTTGTTCTTTTTGGGATTGGTTGGAGGAGTGCCTCCCCCAAATCTCAACCGTTTACGAGTGGAATTTCTTCCAGGTGTAGGTTGTGTACCATTAGGGACCGAAAGTGTAGAGGAAAGGGAGGAGTCAGATTCACCTTCCGTGTTGGTAGATCTCGGAAAATTAGTTCTGGTTGGTCCCTTTCTACTAGTGTTCCTCTCCGACCAGCGGTAGGCATAGCCCTCTGAGAATGCGATTTGGTCTTTGCCAAATTTGTTCTGTTTTTTTGTTATTATCTCTTTGTTCATAATTTCCAACCGGTCTTTTAGTTCCTTCCACTTATTGTGGAATAGAGGGCTGTCAATCAAGTGTAGAAAAGCAGTATTGAGACGTTCAATCTCTGCATCTAATGCAATCATATCGTCAGAGTATTGAGTAATCAACATCCTCATAAGGTCTATGCTGCAGCTGGTGAGGGTATTTTCCCACGTTTTTTTGAAATCCACCGAGGGGTCCTTAATAGTGGGGAAAATGTGTCCCCGCAATCCAAGGGGGCAAATTTTCTCCACGACATACATTTTGAAATATTCAATATGCCAGTGTAAATGTGACTTACGTTTCAAGAATCCAAACATCTTGGTAAAGAAAAATTTTAAATCATCCTCAATTTTATGATCACTAAGGCAGGAAGTTTTGAGGTTCGACATAAAGCCCACCCAATTGTCACCCAAGACATCCATAGTCAATCTCCAATACCTCAATTCACAGTGACTCTGTATTGCCTGCTACGACAAAAAGGACAACAAATAATAAAATCAATGATAGTATGTAGACAGAAAAATTGTTTGGAAGACACTCACTAGAGGGGAAGGGTAACTGGACTGTTGCTGAGCAGCGAGGGTACCCTACAAGGAGAAGCGGGTGTATTATCCACCCTATAATTATGTCGGTGGTGTGAGTATAGTCTAAATTAATAAGGATATAGTAAATTTAGAAAAGTACCATCATCCATCATATTTGAAGAAGACAAGGGGTGACTAGGTCAGGTAACGCAGGTGCTGAATCTGCGTGTAGTAGACCTATGACCCACAAGAAATGGGGAAAGGGGAAATTGGACTATATCGGTACTATTGAGTAATATAAAACAGGGACTGGAGTATGAATTTTATAGAAAAAGCAATAAATTTTAATAGACAAAACACATTACATGATCGACACTAAAATAGTATTGGATCGCATAAAAACAAGCAAGCACATTAATCCCTCCTATACATTTATCAAACTTGACTAAAGAATGCAGGCCTGGGCCCGTAAGCTTGACGTCTGTTTGAGCGTAGGGAGGAGATGTCTCGACCGGTTTCGCAGCATAAGCTGCTTCTTCAGGAGATAGCTCTAAAATAGATATCATTGTTCAACATGTGATATATAAACAGCATTGGTACATGGAGATTACAATATGAAGAAGGAGGATGCGTCCACTCACCAGTGCGTATGGAGAGAAGTATCCAACGAGCCCAGAAATGCCTTACCCGGCAGATATGGGGGCCTGAGTACATGGACTAGACAGTGACAATAAAAGAGGAGGTATGATATAAGTATAATGGTTGGCACGTTAAGCATCACCACCCGTGAAGGAAAGGAAAAGAAAGTGTGGGGCCAAGGGCACCATAGGGGGGATAGGAAAGGGGGGGGGGAAGGTAGGGGTGGGTTAGGTTGTGGGTGGGATGAGTTGGGGTGTGGATGAGAGGGGGGGGAGGGGGGGGGGGAGTGTGGAATAAGGGAAAAACGGGGGAGGGAAAGCGGGGGAAGGGGGGTTTTTATGGGGAGGAAGAAAGGGGAGGGGGAAGGGCGGGGGGGGGGGGGGGGGGGGGGGGGGGGGGAAAGGGAAGGGAAAAGGGTCCATGTGGAGAAGGAGAAGTGTGGGGGGTGGGGAGGGAATGGGAGAGGGGGGGGGAGATTGGGGGTAAGAGTATTGGCGGGCAGGGAGGGGGAAGGTAATAGGGGGGGGGGGGGAAATGGGAGTGGGGTGGGCAAGAAGAAGGAACCAGGGGAGGGGGAGAGAAAAGGGGGGGGGAAAGGGGAAGGGGAGAAAAGGGGGGGGGCCGAGGAGGGAGGAGTGGGGTAAGGGGTGTGCGGGGAGGAAGGCTGTGCAATTCTTGCCAAGGGCTAGTGATGGGATTGAAAGGTCACTTACAAAAAGTATATGTCAATGTCAGGCTAGGACAGCGGAACGTGGGGATCTCAGCTGGTTATGGTAGTTGTTAAATGCATGGGGTAAATTGGAGTAGGGAGCCGTTGAGGAGTTGCAAAGTCCAGCATTTACAGTCTAGACCAGGGGAATAATAAGATAATCCCACTCATTAGAAGTAGAGGTTAAGTAATCAATTGTGGTAGATTTAGAAAGGTACATACCCACGAGACTGTGATCCCACACGATGTTCCGCGTCCTAGAAGTTCCATGTGCCTATTGACGGTGAACAGACATCGTCATATAGGCGCCCCAATCAGTGACGTCATGCGCCCGCCAACAATGTGGCGCGCACCGGCGTCACTGATCAGCCCATCTACAGATCCTCCGGATCCGACGGGACCACCGACAAACGTGCCTTGCAGAGCGCACACCGCCATGTTGGTTAGAGGCGGTGTGGCCCGGCCTGATGACGCTGTGTGTGAAGCGCCGGTGTTGCGCATGCGCAGATGGAAGGACCCATTGCGCATGCGTCCAGTGTTCCGGGAGATTGTAAACAAGGCGTATCGATGTAATAAGGCCATGAGACATGCGCTGACAGGCAGAGAAGCATCACAAAGGTGATGCCCATCAATGGGGGCAACCCATGTGTGGGTTCACATAGCACGTGCTTTCCCTCCCCCGTTTTTCCCTTATTCCACACTCCCCCCCCCCTCCCCCTCTCATCCACACCCCAACTCATCCCACCCACAACCTAACCCACCCCTACCTTCCCCCCCCCCCTTTCCTATCCCCCCTATGGTGCCCTTGGCCCCACACTTTCTTTTCCTTTCCTTCACGGGTGGTGATGCTTAACGTGCCAACCATTATACTTATATCATACCTCCTCTTTTATTGTCACTGTCTAGTCCATGTACTCAGGCCCCCATATCTGCCGGGTAAGGCATTTCTGGGCTCGTTGGATACTTCTCTCCATACGCACTGGTGAGTGGACGCATCCTCCTTCTTCATATTGTAATCTCCATGTACCAATGCTGTTTATATATCACATGTTGAACAATGATATCTATTTTAGAGCTATCTCCTGAAGAAGCAGCTTATGCTGCGAAACCGGTCGAGACATCTCCTCCCTACGCTCAAACAGACGTCAAGCTTACGGGCCCAGGCCTGCATTCTTTAGTCAAGTTTGATAAATGTATAGGAGGGATTAATGTGCTTGCTTGTTTTTATGCGATCCAATACTATTTTAGTGTCGATCATGTAATGTGTTTTGTCTATTAAAATGTATTGCTTTTTCTATAAAATTCATACTCCAGCCCCTGTTTTACATTACTCAATAGTACCGATATAGTCCAATTTCCCCTTTCCCTATTTCTTGTGGGTCATAGGTCTACTACACGCAGATTCAGCACCTGCGTTACCTGACCTAGTCACCCCTTGTCTTCTTCAAATATGATGGATGATGGTACTTTTCTAAATTTATTATATCCTTATTAATTTAGACTATACTCACACCACCGACTTAACCTGTATGGAGTTAATAAATAACAAATATTTGTAAATTTCCAATTGTGCCTTTTTGCAAAATGGTGAAAATCGAACGTACCCAAAATTTTCTCCAACAATCTGGAGGTTTTCATTTTTCACTTTCAGCTTTCAGAATTTTTAAAAAAAGACCCCCCCCAAAACCATACATTTTCTGAAAGCACATGGCCAGTAGAATAAAAATAAGGTTCTACAAATCTTTAAGGCAGCGCATTATTTGCCCAAATGTTGATCAAATCAATATTTTCGCTAAAAATACACAAAAATCATTAATAGTGTACATAACACAACATAACAAATTTTTTGCTAAATTGCTACAAAAGCATCGTTCACATATGGCATACTAAAGTGTACGCCCATGTAGGGCCATGTTTACCTGCACAGGGATGCACAGGTGTTCCGTGCATCCCCGTACAGGCTCATTTATGTCAATTGGGATGCAACGGCTGCATAGGCCTAGTTGCTGTTCCCAATCTGACATCCGTGTGGGTGTGGGTACATGACCCTGAACGCAGACAGTGTGAGCGCAGGGACATGCATGTGGACCACCTACATGGATGTAAAATTGGGAGCAACGGCTCTGTTTGTGCAGGTGCTACATCCCAAATTACATCAATGGGACAGCCTGCACAGAGATGCATGGAACACCTGTGCATTCCTGTAAAGGTTCGCTGTGTATGCCCGGTGTGAACAAGGCCTTAGGCCCCTTTCACACAAGCAGACCAATTGGGTCTGCCTGTCTGTTTTTCATTCGGGCCCAATTGGACCACCCATTGTTCTCTATGGAGAGGCAGATGTAAATGTGTCCGTTTACACCCGCCTGCATCCGATCCAGTCCAGTTCGCTAAAAACAGACGGATGGGGATTCTATTTCTCATACATCTATTAGATTGGATCGGATGGTATCCAATGGACAGGCGGTCCGTTTCCATTCGACCGCACCATAGAGAATAGTGGGCTGTGTCCATGTCCGCTCTTCTGCATCAGCGGAGCGGACACGGACCTGTCATCACGGACTTGTCATCTGCCTGCTCAGCAGGGATCAGCAGACAGATTCCCCGCTGAGAAGGTGGATCTGCTTGACAGAGTCCGCTCCATGTGAAAGGGGTCTTACCAGAAGTGGCCAGTCCATTAGGGGCGCAGGGGCTTTTGTATGATATTTTTTTTTCAAGCTGCATGATTAGAGCCTAATTGGCTTGAAAAAGGTCGGGCTCAGGCCACAGAGCATTGCACCCCAAACCCATCTACTTGTGACAATAGTGAAGTAATATTAGCTAATGTCTTCTGGCTGCTCCTCCTGGCCAGGAGGAGAAGCTGAGGAAGCCATAGAGGGGTGTGGGGGGCTTCACCGTGGAGGGGTGAGTGCGGGCGGACCTGGGGGTCTTACTATGTTTTGTTTTTGTTTTATTTTACTTTTTACAGGTTTTTTTTTTTGGGGGGGGGGGGGTTCTTTGGTGAGATATCAGAGGTCTAAACAAACCCCTATATCTCTTTTTTTGAGACAGAGAAAGGGACTGAAGATAGTCCCTTTGTCTGTAGCACTTTACATGAATGAATGGAATAGAGATTCTATTCATGAAATGAAATGACAGTCTGATACATTGTAACACACTTGCGGTCAGTGGATATAGCAGCGATTGCTGGCTATATCAATTGTAAGGGGGGGGGGGGGGGTGTTGATATACTCATGAGCTGTGTGTGCAGAACTGTATCGAACGCTTTTGCAAAATCCAAGTATACCACGTCCACCGCCACCCCTCTGTCCAAGGTTTTACTTACCTCCTCTTAAAAAGAAATCAGGTTTGTCTGACAACATCTGTCTTTCATGAACCCATGCTGTCTGTTGCTTAAAATATTTTTTTCCTGCAAGAACTCGTCTATGTGGTCTTTTATTAATCTCTCCAGTATCTTCCCAACTATAGAAGTTAAACTAACAGGTCTATAGTTACATGGTAAAGGCTTTGTTCCCTTTTTAAATATAGGCACCACATTGGCCCTGTGCCAATCCAGTGGTACTATTCCTGTCATTAATGAGTCCCAAAAAAATAGATACAATGGCTTTGAAATTACAGAGCTCAATTCTTTTAAGATCCATGGGTGCATGCCATCAGGTCCAGGTGCTTTATCCACCTTTATTCTGTCATATTACAGAATAAATATTACATATTTCTGGACCATATCACTTTTGAGCCATTGTGGATTTGGGGCTGTGTCACTACCACCCCCATTATGGACATGAGCTCCCCCATGCTCCTTTGTATACACAGAGCTGAAGAAAGTATTTAATAAATTATCCTTCTCTTTGTCCCCAGTGACCCACTCTAGATTATTTTGTAAAGGGCCTACATGCTCAGACTTGACCTTTTTACTATTAATATATTTGAAGAATTTTTTTGGGGTTTGTCCTACTATCTTTTGCAATCTGTCTTTCGTTTTGAATTTTTGCATAATTGATTTCCTTTTTTACATATTCTGTTATATTCTTTGTAACATTTAAATGACTCTAGTGATCCTTCATTTTTATATTTTTTAAAAGCTCTTTTCTTATAGTGTATAGCTTTTTTAACTCTGGCTGTGAGCCACATAGGTTTTATTTTTAGCCTTTTAAACTTATTGCCCATGGGAATATACTTTGCAGTGAGTTCATAAACAGTCTTTTTGAAGAATTCACATTTCTGTTCTGTGCCCATTGATGCCAATATTCTCTCCCAGTCTAAGTTCTGGAGAGCAGCCCTCATCCTTGGAAAATTTGCTCTCTTGAAATTAAGTGTTTTTATCTTTCCCATATGTGATTTTTGCTTACAGCTAACATCAAATGAAATCATGTTATGGTCACTGCTACCCAGATGTTCCTTTATCTGAACATTAGTAATACGCTCTGCATGGTTTGAGATTACCAGGTCCAACAGAGCATCATTCCTAATTTGGGCCTTAATAAACTGGACCATAAAATTGTCCTGTAATAGGTTTATACATTTTTGCCCTTTAACTGTCCCAGTGCCATTACTCCAGTCAATTTCTGGGTAGTTAAAATCCCCCATTATTATCACTGTCCCAGCCCTTGCAGCCCTTTCCATCTGTGCAAGGAGCTGAGTCTCCACCTCCTCATTAACATTGGGTGGTCTATAACAAACTCCAATGATTAACTTTGAACTACGCACAGCTGTATGCAGTTCCACCCATAATGCTTCAGACTTATCACACTCTCCATCCACTAGGTCCTTTCACACTTGCTTTGAGATCACTTCTCATGTACAGACAGACCCCTCCAAGTGAGCATGTTGTCCTTGAATTTGATGTTTTCGAAGCAGCAAAAATTGTAAAATGTAAGTATTTGAGACAAGGGCCAAATTGTAATGGCTAGACGACTGGGTCAGAGCAACTCCAAAACTGAAGTTCTTCTGGGAAGTTTCTGGTCTGTGGAGGTCAGGATCTACCAAAAGTGGACCAAGGAAGGAAAACCAGCAAACCAGAATAAGGGACAAGGACAGCCAAGGCTCACTGATGCACGTGGGCAGTGAAGGATGGCCCAAGAAGTCTGATCCAATAGAAGAGCTACTGTAGCTCAAATTGCTGAAAAAGTTAATGCTGCTTCTGATAGAATGGTGTCAGAACACAGTGCATTGCAGTATGTTTTGTAGAAGGCTGCGTAGCCCATGCTGAACCGTGTCCACATCCAAAAGTGTGAATCATTCAAGGAAAAGCTTGCACTTGGGATAACATCAAATAGCAGCCTTCCTTTATTGAAATAACATGAATACCAACTGTAAAACAGCCAATGCAGTCCAGCCATTATGCCTTAATTATGGCTCAGCCATGATTAAAGTGGTTCTGAAGGCAGAAGTTTTTTTTTACCTTAAGGGATTCTTTGCATTAATGTAAAAAAAACATTCTGGATGCAGCTCCCCCCCCCCCCCCCCAGCCCATCATTAATACATACCTGAGCCCCATCTCGATACAGCAACGTGCATGAGAGCAGCGGCTCTCCTGGGTCTCTTTCTACTCATTGGCTCACACAGCAGCTGGAGCCATTGGCTCCTTCTACTGTCAATCACAGCTAGTGAGCCAATGAGGAGAGTGCGGGGGGAGGCCTGAGCCACGCTCTGTGTATGAATAAACAATGTCTATTGACAGGAGCACGGCACAGGAGCGAGCCTGCTTGTGTGCCTCTAGAGCAAGAGGAGGAAGAGCCAGGACCCAAAAAGAAGAGTATTAGGGCTAACAAACGTTTGTTATTTAAAAAAATACAATCTTTAGAATCACTTAAAGTGATATTAACACCTTCCTGCCCGGCCTATAGTAAAATGACTATTTTACTATAGGCCGGATAGGGCCTTCGTGACATCCTCCCCAGAACACGCCCTATCATCCATCCGCTCTGTTCCCCTGTTGAGCAAACGGATTCCAGTCTGTGTGAAAGCAGCCTTATAGGGGGCGCAGGACAGTAAGGACTCGTTTACATTTGCAGTTTGGGGGGGTGCGGTAAAACCCCATAGTATATATACAATGCATGTGTAATCTTTCCCCTGGTGAGGTTACGTGTGACGTAATGCGTAGGGCAAAGCCTGAGGGATCATGGACCGGAAGTGACGTCAAACCAGGAAAAGTTATTCCCCATTTAATGCTTTGAGTATTTTTTTGGGATGTAAGTGCAATTTTAATTTATAATTAAGTGTTACCATACAACTTTACACTATTGGGGGCTTCCTCTTTTTCCCAACATGACACAGGAGTACATTTACACCATGTGGGTTGGGCACTCTTAAAAGGACCAGTACCCTGATTTCCAAGATGAAATACCTGGCGTGATACGAGGACCCTAATAAGTAGGAGGCCAGACTAAAGTGAAATAAAGATGAAGAGATGAGGGAATATCAGCTATTAAGTGATATGTTTGTAGCGGCGACACTTTTCCAAGGTGTCCGCGATGTGAAATTTAGTTTTTTCCTCAGAACAGTAATGGGGTTCTGAGGGTTTAATTGTGCAGGTTTAACTTTGTCATCAGTTTGGCTGGGCTGTACTAGGGTTCTGCCTGGTCATGGGTACAGTTAGGTACCCATGACAGGTCGACAGGCCTGGTTGGACGTTTTGAGTATCAACATTCCCCGGAGCCAATCCGTGGAGCGATGTGCAAATTTAGTTTTTTGTTCTGGAGCAAGTACACGAATAATGGAATACTGGTATGTGCAAAGGTATCCTTGAACTTCTGTGCAGGACACGCGATCTTAAGATGGGTAGTTGCCAGCCATACCTTCTCTCCAATCTTGAAATGAGGATTCTCCTTCCTCCCCTTGTTGTGATACTTTTTATATCCTTCCTGGGCGTGTTGGATGGCGTCTTGAAGTCTTTTGAAGTTGGTTTGAATGTAACTTATCCGTTCTTGTACAGCGGTCAGACGAACCAGCGTCTGTCTGGGCACAGAGGCCCTCCTTTTATGGGTAGAGTTATTATATGCAAATTCTGCAAAAGATAATAGAGAGGACCAGTCGTCCTTGTCGGAAGAACAAAAACATCGTAAGTATTGTTCACGAGTTTGATTAGTGCGTTCAGTTTGTCCATTACTTTGTGGGTGGTAGGCAGATGAAAGACAAATGTTGATATCCAAGGTTTTGCAAAGGTCTTTCCAAAATTTTGAGGTGAATTGTGGGCCCCTATCCGAGACGATGCTCTTGGGTACCCCATGGAGTCTAACAACCTCCTTGACAAAAATGTTGGCGGTCTCCTGGGCAGAGGGGGTGCCGATCCTGACTCATTTTGGACAGCCGATCCACTACCACTAGGATAGTGGTGAAGCCTTTCTCTGTTCGATGAAAAGGAATGTGGACCAAGGGTGAGGGAGTGTAAATGCTGGGTGTATTCATGTTCAGGAGGATACGTATTTTTGGCAGTACCCAACTTCTTTGCAGGACACGCGATCTTAAGATGGGTAGTTGCCAGCCATACCTTCTCTCCAATCTTGAAATGAGGATTCTCCTTCCTCCCCTTGTTGTGATACTTTTTATATCCTTCCTGGGCGTGTTGGATGGCGTCTTGAAGTCTTTTGAAGTTGGTTAGAATGTAACTTATCCGTTCTTGTACAGCGGGCACCCGTGTTTCAGAGACAACATTAGGGAGAAAAGATGGATGAAACCCAAAGTTAGCCCAAAACGGAGTCTGATTTGTGGGCGAATGGGAAGAGTTATTATATGCAAATTCTGCAAAGGATAATAGAGAGGACCAGTCGTCTCTTGTGCGGAAGAACAAAAACATCGTAAGTATTGTTCAAGAGTTTGATTAGTGCGGTCAGTTTGTCCATTACTTTGTGGGAGGTAGGCAGATGAAAGACAAATGTTGATATCCAAGGTTTTGCAAAGTTCTTTCCAAAATTTTGAGGTGAATTGTGGGCCCCTATCCGAGACGATGCTCTTGGTGACCCCATGTTCCAGAGTGGCTGAAAAAACGAGAATGTCGTCTAGGTACACGACTAAAAAGTCATCCAAATATTTTCTAAAAATGTCGTTAACCAGGTGCTGAAAAGTGGCTGGAGCATTACATAGGCCAAATGGCATCACCAAGTATTCATAGTGGCCAAAGCGAGACCTGAAGGCCGTCTTCCACTCATCCCCTGCACGGATTCTGACAAGGTTGTAGGCACCCCTTAAGTCGAGTTTAGAGAAAACTTTAGCTGACCGGAACCGCTGGAAGAGTTCAGGAATAAGTGGTAGAGGATATCGGTTCTTGATAGTGATTTTATTAAGTTCTCGATAATCAACGCAGGGCCTGAGTGAACCATCTTTCTTCCCAACGAAGAAAATACCAGCCCCTGCTGGAGAGGTGGATGGCCGGATAAAGCCCTTCTCGAGATTCTCATCAATATAGGCCTTGAGGGCCTTTAGTTCGGTCTCTGACAGAGGAAATATGCGCCCAAAGGGAATTGCGGAGCCTGTGAGCAATTCGATGGGGCAATCATAGGCCCGATGTGGTGGTAGATGGTCGGCCTTCTTTTTGTCAAAGACATCTTTAAAGTCCTGATAGACCGGGGGAATGTGTTGAAGATTCTCTGATGTCGAGATGACCGATAGGACAGAGCAGGGAGTTGGAGAGATGCAGTGTTGGTGACAATATGGTGATGAGAAGGAGACCTCCTTCCTATTCCAGTGAATTTGGGGGTCATGAGCTTGCAGCCAAGGAAGTCCAAGGATAATTGGAAACATTGGAGAAGATATAAGATCAAACCGTAGAAACTCTTGGTGGCCGGAATCTGTGGTAGTGAGGATAGGTGAAGTCTCCTGAGTTACTGGACCAGATTGTGGAAGGGACCCATCAGCCAAATGGACCAATAGAGGATTTGTCTTGTTGAGGCAAGGAATGTGCCATTCCTTGGCGATAGAGATATCCAGGAAGCAGCTGCAAGCCCCTGAGTCAATCACGGCTGGTAGCCGGATCTTCCTTCCCGCTAGCTGTAGGGAAACAGAAAGAGTCACATAAGTTTGGGCCCGATTGACGGCTTGACAATTCATGAAAGGCTGAGGTGGCAACTTACTAGGCCGGATGGGACAATTCAGGAGGAAATGTCCTGAACCCCCACAATAGAGGCACAGATTGGATCTCCGTCTTCGTTGCCGTTCTTCCTGGGTAAGGCGGGAACGGACTAAACCCAACTGCATTGGTTCCCCTTCAGGGGCCGATGGACCGGATGGGACGGTCGGATAAGCAGCTGGCATCCTTGGGGAAACCCATATTGGTCGGGACCCTTGTATACGTTCTGAGCGACGTTCCCGCATACGTCGATCCAGTTTGGTGGCTACCTGGATCAACTCCTCCAACGAAGTAGGAGGCTCCACCCGGGCTAACTCGTCCTTCAGACTCTCCCTTAATCCCAGTCGATACTGGTAGAGGAGGGCTGCCTCATTCCAGGTGGTATCGGCAGACCATTTGCGGAACTCCGCCGTATAGTCCTCTACAGGCCTTTTCCCCTGAGAGAGGGTATGCAGGGTGGCCTCAGCCGTGGCCTTACGTTGGGGGTCATCGTAGAGTTGGCCCATTGCTTCAAAAAATGTATCAACAGTATTAAGGAGAGGGTTCCTTTGTTCCATGAGACCATGGGCCCAAGATTGGGGTTCCTCGGATAGAAGGGAGATGATAAACCCGACTTTGACAATCTCTGAGGAAAAGGTTCGGGGTTGCAGGGCAAGGTACAGGGAACAAGCATTTTTGAAGGACCTGAACTTCCTGCGATCACCCGAAAATCGTTCTGGAATTGGTACCTTGGGTTCAGGCACGGCCATCATCATGGCAGGTGGAGGTTGAGCTTGAGGTGCAGAAGTCCCACTAGTAGACCCGGAAGCTGAACTTGCTAGAGGGGCGGCCGTGGTCAATTGTTGGAGTCGAGTATCGACTTGAGCATAACCTTCCTGTAGTTTCTGTACCGCTTCCGTGAGGGCAGACACCTGCTGACATAACATGTCCAGTGGAGAAACCGCTCTGTTGGCCTCTGTCATGGCTGGTTCGTACTGTCATGAACTAGGTACTCACCGAGGCCAAGATGCCGAGAGCGGTTACCCTTGCGACTCGGCGCCCACTGCCCTGAAGGTGACACAGGGACGGTTGGCACCAAGAGGCACAAGCCACCGGTGGGGATGGTGACCAGGCGTGGGCTCCTGATGTTGTAGAGAAGGGTAGACTGGAGCAGGTTAGTACGTCCACGAATTCCTAGTTGAGACACAGCAAAACAGACTGGGGATCAAACACAGGCAGGTTAGGTAAATGCAGGCCGAGGGTCAAACACTGGTAGATTAGGTGCAAAGGTATCCTTGAGCAGGAGAGTCCAAGGCAGGCTAGGGATCAAACACTGGCAGATTCAGAAGAGAGTCCAGGGTACAGGCCAAAGGTCCAGGGCAGGAGAAGGTAGCAAATCCAAGTAGGCAATCCAAAGGTCAAGGTCAGGAGAAGGCAGAGTAGTCAGGACGATCCGGGTTTGGCAACAGGTAAGACAATCTTCAAGGGTCAAGTACAGGATACAAACAGGAAGCAGCTTGTCAGACGAACCAGCGTCTGTCTGGGCACAGAGGCCCTCCTTTTATAGGGCCGTTGAGGTCACATGAGGTGATGCCGCGCTACTGCGCATGCGCGCGCGCCGCTTGGCGGGAACACGAGTGCGCACGCGCCGCCGCATCTTCTCCCTGTCACTGGCTATGAGCCGGGAAGCTGAACCCGTGCGCCTGCGCACTAGCGTGCGCAGCGGACGGAAGCCCTGACAGCCTGCTCCTGAATCTGGACCGGGTGGCCCTGCGAGGGGTCCCGGGCCCGGGAGCGTTTGCCATCCTGCAACATGGTTCTTCTGACTAGCCCCATAGACCCGCTTGGTCTGGGGCAAAGGATCCGTCTGTTCCTGAGTCTCGGAACCGTCTGGTCCGAGGCGCAGTAACTGAGGGAGGATTCAAGGCATCCGGGTGCGCTCTCAACTTGGAGGGGCATCGCAGCTTGTGTAAGCGACCGGGGGAGGACTCTTCGGAGGAGGGCCAACAAGCTGGCATCCCAAGAAGTGCCTGGTTGCTGGGTTGTCAAGGACACTAACAAATCCACGCTTCCACAATACTGTCAAGGAGACGGATAACGTTCCAGGTACTGAGGAAAGGTTCCTGTTTGTTTCTAAAGTACTGACTGCCAAAATCTCTGGCTAGAGATTTGTTCAGCTTGGAAGCGCCCAGCTGCGAGTGGCTACTCTCTAGGTTGGCAAATAGAGACTTACGAATACTTAGCAGTTCAAGGTACCTGAGTTTTCTTCATCCTTGCCCTCTGTTCCCACATGTGACTGTGTCTGTTGGATGTTATTCCCTGCAAATATAAAAACCTTTCAAAAGGACTTTTATGGTGTCAGCATGCAAAGTCGTTGGGTACTAACTCTGGGAACCCCTAGACCTGGAGGACGAATGCAAGCCGAGGTAACCGGTAAGCCCAAAATTCAAGGCCGCCCCAAGGAGGGTTATGGCCGCTACATAATAATATCAGATTCTACATGGTTAGTAAATGCCATTACACCATCATATATCTAAAACTAAAATAATACACAGGAAAACAAACAATTCAATGTAATAATAAAAAAATAAAAAATAAATCTGCATATATATATATATATATATATATATATATATATATGTGTGTGTGCATGTACTAACCATAGAATTCATGAAGATAAAATAACTTTCCTCCTTTACAACCACTTTAAGCATAGTTGCAGAATTTCATTAATATTTCTAGCCAAACACTAATAATCCATTTTACCTGCTGCCTGGAACTGCTATATAATAGATCCTCTAGAAGCCATTTTATGCCAACCTACTGTACCGTGTACACATCAGTCTTCCAGAACTCAATGTGAGGAATAAAACTCTCAGCCCTAAAATATCTTTAAGAAAAATGTGAATATCACAGCAAGGCGACGGGGGAAATGTGGCTCGTCATTGCAAAATTGCACTACACGCTGTCATTAACTCTTCCTACAGATGTTCATTAACATAAATCATTCTAGATAGAAGCTTTATGGAGGTCTGGGGGATTCAAAGGCCATTGGAACTGCTGGCAGACAAGCTGATCTAATGGAGAGTGTTGAAGCAGGGAGTTTTTTTTTTTTGTTTTTTTTTTCAGTTAAACTTTTCTTTTTTGTCTGCATTGGTCTGTTTCTGCTAAAGAACTTGTTAAACACCGCTTACAACTAAATTTGCAGCATAATGTACATACAATGTAATTTTGGTAAACCAACAGCCCTTCTTTGATGGGAAATAAAATTTAGGGGCCCATTTATAAAAAGGCTGTGTGAATGTCACAAGCATTCGCACGACTGTCACTAATAGATGCCATCATTTCTATGATTGTCAGCTTCATCTAGTGATCATAATGCGCTTTTTTACTGAAATATCTGGAAATTACCTCAGACTGGGGATTTTTTTTTAGAAGAGCCCCCATGTTGCACCGTCAATAGATCAATGTTGCTGCATTTGCAACTTTTTGCAAAAAGTGAATACTTTAAAATGTGCAGTATCTAAATCAGTGGTTGCCCGTCCATAAGGGGCGCCTGGGCGCCGCCCCCCCCTCCCTCCGGGCAGTCACAAAAAAACAAAACAAACATGTTAAAAAAAAAAGTGCACTGTGTTCGGACGCCGGACACAGTGCGACGCCGTACACAGTGCACTAATGGGAAGCACCACGTCTATGCAATCACAAGATTGCAGACGTGGCGCTTCATTTGCAGGCGTTTATCCAGTATTGTCAAGGCTGGGCTCAGCCCTTCCTTCTCAGATCTGGCCGCTGAGCTGTTGGTTAATTGCCAGTTCCTATCTCTACACAGTTACTCAGCTGTTGATGATATCCTGCACGTCAGTCCTGCCTACTTAAGCCGTACAGCCCAGAGGATCTCTGCCTTCGCCTTAGTCAACATCACAGAGACACTCGCCTACATTCCTGTTAAAAGACTTGCTTGGCTGACATCCCTTCTGGCTCCAGATCCTGCTTGCTGTTTTACTACACTCATCTCCGGCTCCCTGACGTTTGGCTTGTCTGACTATCCGTTCCGGTTCCAGAACTCTGGCTATGTTTGTTCTATTTACTTTTATTATTAAACAAGTGTGATTTAACTGTACTTCTGTCTCCGTCTGATTTCATAGTTTCTTACACTTAATCAGCCACAGAACCTGTGTAATTAATGTGTGTCTTGGATTAAAGGGATGATGTGGCAACCCTACCTCCAACATGCTTCAGGTGTGCATGCACCAGAAAAAAGACTTTGGCACATATAATGCCCGTACACACGAGTGGATTTTCTGTTGGAAAAATCTTGGATGGTTTTTCCGATGGAATTCCTCTCAAGCTTCGCTTGCATACACACGGTCACACAAAAGTTTGCTGAGCTTTCGACCGTCAAGAACGCGGTGATGTACAACACTACGATGAGCCGAGAAAATTAAGTTCAATGCTTCCGAGCATGCGTCAAATTGTTTTTGCGTGTCAGAATTGGTACAGACGATCGGAATTCCCGATCTAAACTTTTTCCGACCGAAAAATTTGGCCAGCAAAAGTCCGATGGAGCATACACACGGTTGCATTTTCCGACCAAAAGCTCTCATCTGCCTTTTGCTGGCCGAACTTTCGATCGCGTGTACGCGGCATAAGATTTTGAATGCCTATTTTCATAATGCGGATCTATTGTGGCTGATTCAGCCGGGTCTGTTGAGCCCTCTGAAGTGCCAGATCTATTTATTTAAGTTCTTTTACTTTGTTGCAATGTACTTTGCCTGAACCGCTCCCCCAATGCCATTACAAGCCACCCCTGTTCATGGAAAAATATTCTTCTTGTTACTTTTTGCCAGAATCAGACGCAGATGATTCCATTTGGAGACAGCTAGCTATCGGGTACATTGGGTCAAACATTTAAAGCTCTTTAAACCTCTTTGAAGCATCATTACCCTAGCTATTACATCGTTGTACTCAGCGCTACAGGCTACGCTCTGATAAAGTGGACGAAGCTGGAAATCACATCAGTGTCTTGTTAGTGCAATTATGGAAACGTTGAATTGTGGACAGCTTGTGCCTACAATAAACACAATGTTCAAAATCAGAAATGATTCAAAAAAGCAAGTTTGAGAGCAGAGGACGAGAAACATGGATCTCAAAGGAGAAAATTAGGCATTAACCAACGAGGCGGCCGGGTGAACTCCGGAGAGTAGAGCTGAGTGCCTCTATTCAAACAAATGTGTGTACATTAAATGCTCTTCCTGCTGCTCCTGCTGGAAAGTGGCTTTTCTAAATGGGAACAAAACAAACTATAATCTGTGACACCAAAAGGAAGCATAAAAGTAACTTTCTGCTCTACAGATACTGTATGATTATTACAAAATAATATTACTACTGAGTGTTAAAGAGAACCCGTCAGTCATTTTTCAATCAACTTTTTTGCCAATGTTCACAGGAACAGCAGCCAGATATGAATCATTATAAACATATAAAACATATAAACATATAAACAAGTTACGAGATGTTTTTGAGATTTTTTCACACATGTTTAACCACTTGACCATCGGAAAATTTACCCCCCCCCCCCCCCTTCCTGACCAGACCATTTTTTGTGATAGGCACTGTGTTACTTTTACTGACAATTGCACGATCGTGCGATGCTGTACCCAAATAAAATTGAAATCTCTTTTTTCCCCACAAATAGAGCTTTCTTTTGGTGGTATTTGATCACTTCTACGGTTTTTATTTTTTGCGCTGTAAACAAAAAAAGGCTGACGGTTTTGAAAAAAAAAAACAATATTTTTTACTTTCTGTTATAAAACATACCCAATGAAAAAATTTTAAAAAATCTAATTTATTCATCAGTTTAAGCCAATATGTATTCTGCTACATGTTTTTGGTAAAAAAAATCCAAATAAGCGTATATTGATTGGTTTGCGCAAAACTTATAGCGTCTACAAACTATTAAATATATTTATGGAATTTCTTATTTTTTTACTAGTAACGGCGGCGATTAGCAATTTTTTTGCGGGACTGCGATATTGTGGTGGACAAATCGGACACCTAACTGACATTTCTGACACTTTTTTGGGGACCAGTGACACTAATACAGTGATCCGTGTCAAAAACAATTGCACTGTCACTCTACTAATGACACTGGCAGGGAAGGGGTTAACATCAGGGGCGATCAAAGGGTTAAATGCGTTCCCAGGGAGTGCTTTCTAACGGTGTAGGGCAGGGATATGCAATTAGCGGACCTCCAGCTGTTGCAAAACTACAAGTACCATCATTCCTCTGCCTCTGGGTGTGATGCTTGTGGCTGTCAGAGTCTTGCTATGCCTCATGGGACTTGTAGTTCTGCAACAGCTGGAGGTCTGCTAATTGCATATCCCTGGTATGCTTTGACTGGGGGAAGACAGAGATCTGTGTTCCTGCTTAGCAGAAACACAAGATCTCCATCTTCCCCTCTCACAGAACGTTCTGCCTCTCCTTAGAATTATTGCGGGGTGGCGGCGAACATCGGATCCGCCGGACTTGCTGATTGGCTCCTACTGTACCCAAATAAATGAATGTCCTCTTTCCCACAAATAGAGCTTTTTTTTGGTGGTGTTTGATCACCTCTACGTTTTTATTTTTTACGCTATAAACAAAAAAGAACTGACAATTAAAAAAAAAAATAATATTTTTTTTATTTTCTGCTCTAAAACATATCCATTAAAAAAAATGTAAAAAATATAAATAAATTCCAAAAATATATCCCATAGTTTGTAGACGCTATAACTTTTGCACAAACCAATCAATATATCCTTACTGGGATTTTGTTTGCCAAAAATATGTAGAAGAATACATATTGGCATAAATTGATGAAGAAATTTGATTTAAAAAAAAATTGTTGGTCTTTTTTTGTTTATAGCGCAAATAATAAAAACTGCAGAGATGATCAAATACCACCAAAAGAAAGCTATTTGTGGGGGAAAAAAGGACAATGGCGTCCCTAGGGGGGGCAGGGGCAGGGGGGGGGGGGGAGGGGGCCCTGAGCCCCCAAAAATGCCTAGATGTGAACAATGGCGTCCCTAGGGGGGCAGAGGGGGCCCTGACCCCCCAACATTATGCTGTGCCCCACCATGTGCCCCCCCCCCCCCAACCCCCCAACAAAAGGCCCCCCCCCCAAAAAAGGCAGTCTTTTTGTTTGAATTCGTAGCGGATGCGCCACATCTTACTCAGGCCGCCGCTGCAGTAACACAGTCTCTATTGAGAGGGAGAGTATCCCCAGTCAGCTCCTGCGGGTGATTCCTCCCCCCTCCCTCTGCTCGCTGACACTGCATAATGCGAGCGCTCACACAACCACGGCCGCCCGATCTGCTCCTTCCCCTGCATCCTCATTGGCAGGGAGAAGAGCGAGTTGCAGGAAGGACTCCACCAGGACTCTCAGTTACTGATTTATCCCGTCCTTAGGGCAGGAGAACCAGCCTGTAAATTCCAAGAGTGGTGACTGCAAGCTGAGCCAAGTGTCAGTCTATGACAGTCTATGACTCACAGCCCAGTGAGTCCAGCCACCCCTTCACTCTCTTCATGTACGTTAGAGCAGAGATGAATACAGCCCCCCCCCTGCCCCTGTTCCTCCTGAGTCTTCCAGTCCCGCCCACACTATCCCCGGCGTGCAGCTGTATCTAAAGAGAGGGGATTTGTGGGCGGGAAATATGAAAATCAGCGGCATTCCTGGCTGTGTCATTGATGACTGAGCTTCTAGCCTGGACCCCTGGGTAAGTGTGTGCACTGCAGTACACTGTAATCACTGAACTGCATTATCTCCATCCCTTCTCTCCCCCATCTGTCCCTCCCCCTCTCCTGTTCTTTCAAGACCTTCACAACTTACTTTCACTTTCAGTTAGGCAGGTAATAGACGGTGCAAATTTCTTTCCTGCATCCACAGATTGCAGGAAAGAAACTTGCATGATTCCCCCATCAACACAGACAGTGGTGACAGGGGAATATCCTTCCTGCCCAGCAATTGTATTCTCCCAACAAACAGTCATTATCACTAGTGGCTATAGCAACCACTAGTGATAATCATAAGAGTATCTGGCAGGCTGGTTGTTCCCAATTTGATCGATCAACTTGGTACATTCAGCCTGCTCATTAAGACCGTTTTCACACTGGGTCAAATCTCAGCCAGTTCCTGCTGAACCAGCTGAGATTTAAACTGCCTATGGCTGGTCTTAGCACTTAGGCAATGCCCATACATTGATCACTTTTTTCATTTAACTAGTAGGTTGCAGCTACATTGAAAAAAAAAAAAAAAAAGAAATTATCCAATTCTCCCATCTACACATTATAGGTGAATAGGGGAATCCTCCCAGTGTGGACCAGTGGTGGAACTACCAGGGTTGCTGTCCTGTCCCGGCTATTCACAGCGCTGGTCTCTGTCTCCATGGCAGCGGCGGCACATTGGAACCCAGTGCTGGTTACTTTATGGGGCTGATGTACAGGAGAGCCAGCACAATTTGTTGTTAGAGATGGGCTGGGCATGTTCAAAATCCCACATGCCCAAGCCCACCAGGAAGCCCACACTGCACAGCGCTAATCACAGGCAGTGAGACATTTCCCGGTCCGCAGCTGCACAGATCAGGAATGTCTCACTGCCTGTGATTAGCCGTGTGCAGCGTCGGATTCCTGCCGGGATTGGGCATGTGGGATTTCAAACACACCCGAGCCCATCTCTAATGGTTGTAGAGTAGACAGTTGACCTCCCTGCAGGTTGCTTAGCAGCAGTGCAGCCTTCTCTGACATGCTGATCGTGATGCAATCCAGGTGATGCTCCTAGTCAAATCCTAGTGTTAAATATCATAGTGATTTTATTGATCAAAGCCCACACCTTACAGGCATAGAGCCCACATGGCTGCTGAACATACGGTTGATGTGGTTGTACTCTTGATGCTAATAAATACTGCGTTTATTAGATCTGACTGGGAGCATCACCTGGATCACATCCCGATCAGCATGTCAACAGAGAAGGTTATACAGCATTACTGCTGCTAGGTGACCAGCTGGGGGCTCGGCTCTCTACAACCAATAGTGCCAGCCTTCCCCTGCATGCACCCATAATGTCACCAGCACTAGGTCCTAATAGACTGCTGCCGCTGCCAAGGAGACAGATGCCAGACCAGCACTGTCAATAGCAGGGGCAGGACAGCTAGAGTAGGCTGGGGAACACCACAGAACACCAAGGCCCGGTGGCAAGACAACCTTTGCAACCCTGATAGTTCTCCCACTGCTTTGGACCCTTATATTTTCTTGGTATGCTGGTGATATATATCTCTTGTTTTCTGCCACCCTGGGGGGCCCCAATACAGTAGGAAGGGAGCTCACTGCAGAACATGTGAAAGGACCTGTTGTGGGATCAGAGTAAAATTGCATTTTATAGTTGCCCCCCTACTTTCATCCCTGTCCCCCCATGTGCCCCCCACCCCCCTCAAACAAAAAATAAACATGTTTTTTTTTTGGAGTGCTGAATTCGGTTTGGCGTGCTGCTGTCCCAAAGCAGTACTACCCTACTGCACTCCACATCCTCCTCTGGCCCTGGCCCCTCTTCTTTCAGGTTGAATGATGGCAGGCGTAATTCATCTGGCATTCTGTGCTAGCCCTTGGAGGTGTGTCATCAATAGGGTTGCCACCTTTTCTTCAAGTCAAACCCGAACACTTTAGCGGAGCACAGCCATATATTTTCATAGTATAAACGATACATATATTTGCTATTAAATAAAATTTCTAATCATGTGACGTTAATAACAAGAGTCCCCCTTTACATCAGAGTTCCCCTTTTACATCTGAACTCGCAGAGTTCCCTTATGCCTTGTACACAAGATTGGACATTCCGACCACAAAATCCATGGGATTTTTTCAGACGGATTTTGGCCAAAACTTTTCTTGCATACACACGGTCGCACAAAGTTGTCGGAAAATCCGATCATTCCAAACGAGGTGACATACAACATGTACAACGGGACTACGTAGAGGCCAGTAGCCAATAGCTTTCGTCTCCAAATTTCTTCTGAGCATGCGTGGCACTTTGTGTGTCGGAATTCTCTACACACGACAGGAAAAAGTCTGATCGGGTTTTGTTGTCAGAAAACTTTAGATCCCGCTCTCAAACTTTTTCAGTCCGAAACTCCGACGGAAAAAGTCAGATAGAGCCCACACACGATCGTATTTTCCGACAACATAATCCAATCTGACTTTTTCCATTGGAATTTCAAAACCTGTGTACAAGGCATTACACTGTAAGGGCGATTCTTCAGACTCTGATGTAAGGGAGAACTCTGGGGACTCTGACTGTGATGCTCTGAGAACCCTGTTTTAAGGGGGAACACTGAGAACTCTGATGTATGGAGAGGACTCTGATGTATGGGGAAACACTGTGGCCTCTGGTGTAAAGGGGAACTCTGATGTAAGGGGTGCTCTGAGAACCCTGAACAAACAGCTAATGTAATGTGACAAAGACAATGAACTGTGTAATGTTAGCAGTGAAGAACTTGGGCTGTGCTGCACAGGCTTTGCTGCTCTACACACCACTTCACAGATTCATCTTTGGAGGTCGCAGTGGGTTGCGCTGCTGTACAGTGACATGCTGTGCCATCCACTGCGATGCCTAAAAATGCAGAAATGCTACATTTTTTCCTCACTGTACCACACATCACACCAGTACTACAATGTAAATAGGGCACATAGAAAACAATTTGAATTTGATGTGCCCTAGCGGTGACCTCCATTTATTCAGTGCAGAAAACCGCAGGTCACCACACATAGGTGTCCGTTTATCAAGCAGCGGGCATTCTCACAGGAGATCGCTCTCCTCTGAGTGCCTGTATTCGAAGCAGTGTAGATTGCTTCTCCTTTTGAGGAGTGAAGTGATCTACAAATGCTTTGAACTGTGGAGAATGCCTCCTGTTACTGTAATCTCAGGAGACATAGCAAGATTGCAGTAACAGAAAATCAGTGAAACACAGAGGTGTGCATTTATTAAAGCAGAACTTTACCCATAACAACTTGATAAAAATAATGTTCTTTAGCAAGGAACTTACATTCCATATTGAAATAACTGGTACAATAAATATTATTCGAGGGTGGTTACGGATTCCCTCTATTTATTGCATATATGTATTAACTTGTCTATTCCCTTAGTTATATTTTCTTGGTATGCTGGTGACATATATCTCTTGTTTTCTGCCACCCTGGGGGCCCCAATACAGAAGGAAGGGAGCTCACTGCAGAACATGTGAAAGGACCTGTTGTGGGATCAGAGTAAAATTGCATTTTATAGTTGCCCCCCTACTTTTGTCCCTGTCCCCCCATGTGCCCCCCCCTAAATATGAAAGCTGGAGACGCCACTGGATGTGCATGGAGCAATATGTTTTGACCCAGCTGGGTCTTGTAAACAAGCTTGGGTCTTCAAACAAAACCCGGCTGAATCTAAACATGTTTTTTTTTTTTGGAGTGCTGAATTCGGTTTGGTGTGCTGCTGTATATATATGTATTAACTTGTCTATTCCCTTAGTTAGCTAGTCTATTGAAACTCGTTGTTTTTTTTTTCCAATATATTTTATTGATGAAAGTATAACAGGTACAGTTACTTAAAATAACAATTGAACAGTGCAATATGTGGATAATACATATTCTTGAACAGAACAACAGTTTAAGAGAATACGGCAATGAATGCAGTAGAAGTAGAGAAACAACAGGTTATCAAAAACATAACAGTATGTAACACCATTAACAGCTGTTGGACATAGAGGGTCAGAAATATAAGCATAAACAGCCATAGATCTGATTCCAATTGTGAGTTTCAAGAAACAGGGTCCATATAGGAAGGGATTGTGGTGGGCTTCATATGTTCTCATGAAGGGTGTTAGTAGGTGTCATTCTTATCAATGAGTAGCATAGTTCTCAGGAGAAACTGTGGCAACGACCGCTCAACCTTTACACCCCCTAATGGGATCATGCTGTGCAAAGGGAGCAGAAGAACAGAAACGCGACACTGCACGAAACGTGGGGATGAACTATGGTGAATATGAGACACCTAGGAGTTTGAGGCCATGATACGAAACACCATAAAACACTAATGACAGGGAGAGTGCTGTATAAGCGAGGGAAAGGGACAGTAAGGAGAATCTAGGTGGGGAAACGGGGATGTTGAGGAGCTGTAACCGGAGCCAGCCGGAGGGGTGGTGACACAGGTTCTGATAGCATGACGGATAGTGGCCATGATACATCGAAGTGGAGGCAAAAGGGAGTTCATAGAATGTCTGAAATTCAAGGCAAGTCGGAGAGTTCCTGATAAGTCCGTGAGTCTTTGAAAAGTAGCCAGCAGGCCCAGATGGCACTATAGGTAGATGGGGTATCCCTAGCCTGATGAATAATGTTTTCCATGTCTGAAATTTTATCCACACGATTGTACCAATCTGTCAGAGCAGGTACAGTCGTCGTCCTCCAGTGCAGTGGTACACATTGTTTTGCAGCGTTTAACAAGTGTGGGATAATAGATTTTTTATAGACAGAATGTGGGATCGAAAGGTGATGTAACAGAAATTGTGATGGTGTTAGTGCAATCGTGTAAGTTGAGATAAGGGATATGGCCTTATGAATCTTATCCCAGTAGGGTTTGATCAATACACAGTCCCACCATATATGAAGTGGGGTGCCAATCTCTAGACCACATCTCCAGCATAGGGGTGAGACCTCAGGGAGATACTTATGAATAACATCTGGAGTACGGTACCATCTGGCGTAAATTTTGTAGGAATTTTCCTGGGCAGAAACATTTATAGAGCTTTTGTGAATGTAGTTGTAAATATGTTCCCAGTCTTCGATAGCTAAATCTATGCCCAATTCTCTTTCCCATTTTATGACTATTTCATTGTGTTTAGGGTTGTGATTATCGAAGAACATCGAGTATGTTGTGGAAATGAGGTGTCGCAGGGGGGAGTCATTAGTACAAAGAACCTCAAAGGGGGTGAGTGCTCTACACCATTGCGAAGATGGTCTAGGACTATTAAGGAAGTGTCTAATTTGAAGAAATTTGTAGAATGGGATATGATAGTCAGGGAAACAAGATTGAATATCAGAAAACGATAACATGCCAGAGTCATGGAAAAATTGGAAGGCCTTGAGAGAGGGTAATGGTGGGTCACCGGGATCACTGCGAGGATGTAGCCCTGGCGGAAAGCCCGGGTTACCATCTAATGGAGTCAACGGGCCGGGGTGAGGTGTCCATTGAAGCGTATGAGTTACAGCACGAAAGACCTGCAAAGACGCACGAGTAAGCGGGTGAGAGGAGTAGGATTTAGGAATATTGGACGGGGATATCCAGGGGAGATGAGCTAAAGGGATTGGGTCAAAGGCCCCTTCAATATTGATCCAATCTTTGGAGTGCCTATGTATGTGCCAGTCAATCACTCTCGTGAGATGGCACGCCGAGTAGTATTTCTGTATGTCAGGGAGACCCAAGCCTCCTTTGGATTTGGGGATTGTCAGGGTTGTCCAACTGATCCTAGGGGACTTCGCCGCCCATATGAAATTCCTACACATCCTCTTATAGGACGTGAAGAATGAAGTAGGAAGTGTAATTGGAATGGTCTGTAAGAGATATAGTATGCGGGGTAATATATTCATCTTCAGAATTGCAGTGCGTCCGAACCATGAAAAGTGACCAGACGTCCATTTTAGAAGATCATTTTGTATAGTTCGAAGTATCGGGAGAAAATTTAGGTCATAGAGGTCGTCTAAACAAGTAGGCAGTTGTATTCCCAAGTAAGTGAGGGCCTTGTTTTCCCAACTAAAAGGGAAGTTCGACTTACATTGTGATACAGATTGTGCTGGAAGGGAGACGTTAATGGCCTTAGATTTTGAAAAGTTAATTTGTAGGTTGGATATTTCCTTAAAGAGGGTAAAGTCAGCCAAAAGGTTGGGTAGAGTAACTATTGGGTCAGAGAGGAAAAGGAGTATGTCGTCCACGTAGGCCGCGAGCTTATAATGTTTACCGCATATATCTATACCCTTAATATCAGGATTTGCCCGAAGTCTGCGTAAAAAAGGTTCTAGGGTAAGTATGAAAATTAGGGGCGAGAGTGGGCAACCCTGACGGGTGCCGTTCGTGATGGAGAAGGCGTTCGACAGGTGGCCGCCTATCCGAATTTTAGCTGTGGGATGGGAATACAGTGTTAGGATCATCTGCAGAAATCGAGGGGGAAATCCCACCGCCCTCAACGTAGCTAACAGATAGTCCCAATCCACCCTGTCGAACGCCTTCTCTGCGTCGAGCGATAGAAAAAAAACCTTTTGGGAGGTCCGATGGGAGAGCCAATGGTGGATATGTAGGGCTTTAATCGTATTATCCCTGGCCTCCCGACCAGGGATAAAGCCCACCTGGTCTAGGGAAACTAATTGTGAGAGGAGAGGCAGAACTCGATTGGCAAGGATCTTCGCATACAGTTTCAAATCAACATTTAAAAGGGAGATAGGTCTGTAATTAGACACCACTGTGTCGTCCTTGCCTGGTTTGGGTATTAGTGTAATATGAGCCTCTAGAAGGTCAGCAGGAATCGGGTCAGAGGAGGCAAATGAGTTAAAAGTAGAGATGAGATGTGGCATGAGTATGTCTTGGAACGTCTTATAATAACTAACAGTCAACCCGTCCGGACCAGGACTCTTGCCCGGCTTAAGTTGTTTTAAGGCGGCTAAAGTTTCATCAGTAGTGATATGTTCGTCTAGGATCGCCGAGTCTTCCATAGAGATTGGGGGCATGCCATACTGTGTCAGAAAGTCTGAAATCAGTTCTCGTTTGTGTGAAGCGGAGTCTGACTGGTCGGGCCTTGATAGGTTGTAGAGTTTAGAGAAGTAGGAGACAAACTGGTTAGATATGTCAACAGGGGACACGTGTGACACGCCCTTGGGGTCCACAATCTTGTGTATGGTCGTTGAGGCCCTTTTGTGTTGAAATGCCCTGGCCAGCAATCTACTGGATTTATTGCCAAACTCGTAAAATAATTTTTGCGTTAACATATATTTGCGCCTAAGTCCTTTAGTCAGTTCCTCCTTAAGTTCCTCTCTAGCTTGAAGCAGTTGCGAAAGTGTTTGTACAGCAAGCGAAGCTTTGTGTGACTTTTCCAATGAATGCATCTTACTCGTTAAGTCGGTGATATATTGGCGTCGTAATTTGTTCCTATGGGCCGTCAAGGAGATAAATTCACCCCTAAGAACGCATTTATGAGCGGCCCAAGTTGTCGATGGCGTCGATTCAGAGGTGACATTTTCTTGAAAATATTGGGTAAGTCGGGTACTAATTTTCTGTGTGTATACTGGATCAGTTAAGAGGGAGTTGTCTAGTCGCCAAAATGAGCGTCTCGCACGGGTAAGTGGGACGGATAAGGTCATGGAGATAGGGTTGTGGTCAGAAATCAGCATAGGATCTATAGTTGCTTTAGATAGGAGCCTTAGATCAGCTTGAGAGATAAAAAAATGGTCTAGCCTAGAGTACTTATTGTGAGGCGAGGAGTAGAACGTAAAATCACGGTCTTTGGGGTGTAAGGTGCGCCATGTATCATGCAGTGTCAGTTCTTGGAATCTTTGTTTGATAGCTCTCAGGGCCCTAAAAGGAAGGGAGGAGTGTCCATTTGCGGTGTCCTGAGGGGGGTTAAGGGCTACATTGAAATCACCTCCTACAACAAGAATGCCCGCGTAGAATTCGGTAAGCAATTGAAGTGTTTCACGGAAGAAGGGGACCTGACATTTATTAGGAGCGTAAAGGTTTGCTAGTGTGATAGGTCTGTCATGTATGGTACCTTTGAGAAAGAGGTAACGGCCATTTACATCTCTCTCAATATCTGTAACCTTTAATGGGCAATGTTTTGATAGTAATATGGTGACTCCCTTCGATTTAGAGACGTCAGTAGTGGCATGGTAAGCTGTGGGAAAATGATGGTTATGTAGCTTGGGCACATTATCAGAACGAAAATGGGTTTCCTGCAAAAATGCAATATGTATCTTGTCTTTATGTAACATGTGCAGAACTTGAGACCTTTTCTCAGGGATATTGAGGCCCCTAACATTAAGTGAACAAAATTTCACTTGAGGGAAATGTAAGCCTGTGTGAGGGGTCGATGGACTCGCGGTAGTAGGCAGCGTATCCGTCATGCTATCACTTGAAGTGTGAGGTAAGATGCTTCTCGTGTGGGAGAGGAACTCAACGGTAGAGCGAAGAAAGAGAGCAGGGTCAAAAGAGTGTTGCCAGCAACACGGTATGGGGAAGTCAGAGGGCGGGGTTGAGGATGGGGAGGGAGGTAAGGAAGTAACCTAGACTACCCTAAAGTAGTCCAGCAAGGTACAACGTGTGAGCAATGTGTTTGTTGTACAGTATAGTAAAGTAAAAGATAAATCCACAACGTCGTCTGGGGGTTGGCCAGTGCCTAATAGGGAATTTATCAAAGTTCATGGCGGTACCGCCGCTACCTCATGAGTAAAGTGTAGATGAAGGAGATAGAAAATTTAGATAAGTCAAACCGTGGTAATCGCTAAACATTTATTAGATCAATTAGAATGATCAAGTGTGTACAATATGGATTGTATTCAAATGGCCGACCGAGCCAGTGACATATCAGGCTTGAGGACAAGTAAACAGTTGACTGATAGATAAGCTGAGGGCAAGGCCCAGGCTACTTGGGTATGAATACATCTGACCGTAAAGGATACGCAGCCCTTACAGCAAGAGGCACTCAGCTAATGCCCCCTATAACGCCTGAGGAGGAAAGGATTGGGTGTCCTCTGAACGAGGCAGAGTGAGATGTAATATATTCCATATAAAAAGTGCCTGGGTATAATATAACGTGTAGGCTCGGGAGGGAGTTTAGTATCCGAGCCATCAAGCAATTATTACAACCAGTCAAACTACAAAAAAAAAAAAAAAAAAAACATATTTCCTTACAAATGTCTTAGACTTGCGCATTGGTGGTATCATTATCAAGGTTAAAAGGTGGTCCTGCCAGGGGCCATAATCAGTCTTCCTGTGTTTAGAATTTAGTCCTATGCTATATAAGACCATGACCATTCTGTGTGGTCAACATATAACTGATATAAACGATGGGTGGGATAGATCCAGGTCAGGAAAATACATGCATTATAAGGTCACTACGGCAGACACCCTGATGTATATACCCGGGAGCATTGGGACCTTAAAACTTGTGCCGAAAGGAGGTCGTATTTACTACAGTGGGTGCCGGGCAAGATGCAGTATTAGATGCCTGGGTAGTGTGGCATAAGGCCCTGAGCCGATGGGGCATATGGTGTAAACAGCTACACAGGGGGTAACAGCCATGTGTTCCACAGGTCAGTGCATGAGCGGTGTAATGTGACATTCAGATCCCAATAGCCACCGAACAGGCAGCTGGAGGGCAAAGCTCCTGGGAGCAGGCACACTGATGAGGATTAAATACTTGGGCAGTTATGGATCAAATTTCTAATATGCCTTCTAGAACCGCAGTAGTCTTAATCTAAACAGAAGTGCATTGACGGCATCCTCAGTAGTGTTAACAGTATGCGTGTGCATGGCTGACAAAAGTCAGGCAACCCTGCAGACCCGCCCGGAATCCTGACCCCTTGGCTTGTTTAACGGACTTTGCTGCCTGATCCTGTGTTTGACCCTCTGCTTGCTCAACGGACTTTGCTGCCTATCCTGTGTTTGACCCCCTGCTTGCTCAACGGACTTTGCTGCCTGATCCTGTGTTTGACCCCCTGCTTGCTCAACGGACTTTGCTGCCTGATCCTGTGTTTGACCCCCTGCTTGCTCAACGGACTTTGCTGCCTGATCCTGTGTTTGACCCCCTGCTTGCTCAACGGACTTGCCGCCTGATCCTGTGTCTCACTCCCTGCTTGCTTCCACGGACTGGCATTATACTTGTGTGTGACCCCCGGCCTGCTGTCCGGACTTACATCACTACTGACTGCTCAGTGACCTGTGTCAGTTCATCAGCCAGGTGTTTGGGCTCCTGCCTCTCCTCTCCGCCATCTGCCGGTCTGCCCAGGCCAGGTCCACATCTCTCCCAGGCATTCCACTGGTCCCACCTGCCGGAGGTGACCTGTGCCTCCTGGTGCCGTTTGTTCCCTGTTTCACCTCCAGGGGGCAGATTGCGCCGGGTCGCAAGGGTGAACCGCTCTCAGCATTTCGGTCTCGGTAAGTACATCTCTGATAGTACAGACCAGCCATGTCTGAGACCGACAGAGCGTGTTCACCCCTTGAGATCCTGTGTCAGCAGATGGCAGCACTTACTGAGGCTGTCCAAAAACTGCAGATGGGCTACGCTCAAGTTGACAGTCGCCTACAGCAATTAACTGGGCCATCTGCCCCTGCATCCGGCCACTCAGCCACCATCAGCGGGGTTCCTCCATCAGCAGCCTCCAGCAACCCCACAGTGGTTGTGGCTTCCCCTGAACCTAGGGTGCCTACACCTGAACGCTTCACGGGTGATCGAAAGAGATTTAGGGCGTTCAAAAATGCCTGCACCCTGTACCTAGCCCTACAGCCCAGGACCTTCTCCTCTGAAGTGGTGAAAGTGGGGTTCATCATCTCCCTCCTGGCCGAGGAACCCCAGGCTTGGGCCCATAGCCTGATGGAACAGAGAGACCCCGTATTGAACTCAGTTGACACTTTTTTTGAGAGTATGGGTCAGCTCTACGACGATCCCCAGAAGGGGGCCACCGCTGAAACCACCCTGCACCATCTCTCCCAAGGCCGGAGACCGGTTGAAGACTACACTGCTGAATTCAGAAAATGGTCAGCCGACACCGGCTGGAATGGGCCGGCCCTCAAGTATCAGTTCCGCCAAGGACTTTCGGACACCCTTAAAGATGAACTTGCCCGGATTGATGTCCCGGAATCTCTGGAGGACCTCATACAAGCAGTCACCAAGATTGACAGACGCCTGCGTGAACGCCGCGCTGAACGTTTCCAGACGCCTCGTCCCAGTTGGATGATACCCAAGCCGAGTCCTGCCCAGTCTTCTTATCATCCGCCACCTGTGCCCTCTTCTGGAATTGAGCCCATGCAGCTGGGCCTGGTTCGCGCCCCTCTGACCCCAGAGGAGCGCTTACACAGACGTCAGGCCAACCTGTGCCTCTATTGCGGGGGTTCCGGGCACTATCTTCGCACCTGCCCCATTAGGCCCAGTAAGTCCCTTCCCAGGTTTAATTTAAACTACCAGGTCTCCGGTCTATCTCACACTTATATTACCCTCTTTATCTCTTTGCAGTTAACGGGAAAGGAGGTCCGCCTCCCGGCCATAATTGATTCCGGGGCTTGCAGCTGCTTCTTGGATTCCTCTCTCGCTACTCGGCTCCAGCTTCCCCTGGTCCCCAAGAAGCAGTGCCTCCAGGTTCATCTAGCCGATGGATCCCTTCCGCGCTCCGGCTTGATCACTTTGGAAACCAACCCTATTCCGGTTACTACCGATTCCGGCCACAAGGAGCTCCTCCGCTTGGATATTATTCCATCTCCCATGTTTCCCATTATTCTGGGGCTCCCTTGGTTGCAGGCACATGAACCCCTGATTAACTGGCGGACGAAGGAGGTCTCCTTCCCTTCCCAATACTGTTCCCAAAACTGCTCCCCCGCAACCCTGGCGTCCTGTTCAGCTCTAGCACCAGCACCCGACAACCTGAAGCATGTCCCGCCTACCTACCTAGAATTTAGGGACGTTTTCGATAAACAACAGGCCGACCGCCTACCACCTCACCGACCCTACGACTGTCCCATAGACCTCTTACCCGGTGCCGCGGTTCCTTTTGGCCGTATTTTCCCTCTGTCCGAGACTGAGTTAGCCACTCTCAAGGCCTACATCGATGACAACCTGGCCAAAGGGTTCATCCGCCCTTCCTCGTCACCTGCTGGGGCCGGCATTTTCTTTGTCGAGAAAAAGGACGGTTCCCTGAGGCCCTGTATCGATTATAGAGAGATTAACAAAATTACCATTAAGAACAGGTACCCTCTTCCCCTCATCCCCGAACTGTTCCAACGGTTTCGGTCCGCTCAGGTCTTCTCTAAACTTGACCTCCGAGGGGCCTATAACCTCATACGGATCAGGGCGGGCGATGAGTGGAAGACCGCTTTTTGATCAAGGTTCGGGCACTACGAGTATCTCGTAATGCCATTCGGGCTCTGTAATGCCCCGGCAACATTCCAACACTTAGTGAATGACATTTTCCGGAGATACTTGGATGACTTCCTAGTAGTCTACCTGGATGATATACTCATCTTCTCGGCCTCTCTCGATCTCCACCGTACGCACGTTAAAATAGTCCTCACCATCCTCAGGCAGCATAAACTTTACCTGAAAGCAGAAAAATGTGAGTTCGAGAAGTCCACGGTACAGTTCCTGGGGTTTGTTATCTCTACCAGTGGGGTTGCCATGGATCCACAGAAGGTACAGGCCATTCAAGATTGGCCGGCTCCCAAAGATAAAAAGGGAGTTCAGAGATTTATTGGGTTTGCCAACTTCTATAGGAGGTTTATCGTGGGCTTCTCCTCCATTGTGGCACCGATCACCCTACTCACCCACCAACACAGTCGGTTCAGTTGGTCTCCTGAGGCCCAGGCGGCCTTTGTCCAGTTGAAGTCCTTATTTTCATCCGCCCCGATCTTACGGCACCCAGATCCCGCATTGCCCTTTGTGTTGGAGGTGGATGCCTCTGAAACTGCCCTCGGAGCCATTCTCTCCCAGCGCCAGGGTGCCAAGGCCCTTCTTCACCCAGTGGCCTTTGCCTCCCGAAAGCTGAGCCCGCCAGAGAGAAATTATGATGTGGGGGATAGGGAACTGCTGGCCATTAAATTTGCCCTCGAGGAGTGGCGGTACCTCTTGGAGGGGGCATCTCACCCTGTTATGGTTTGGACCGACCATAAGAATCTTGAATATCTCAGGACAGCCAAACGGCTGAGACCCAGGCAGGCTAGGTGGGCCCTCTTCTTTTCAAGATTTAATTTCCTCATTGCCTACAGACCAGGTTCCAAGAACGGAAAGGCCGATGCGCTCTCCCGCATGTTCCTAGAATCTCCCCCAGAAACCAAACCCAGTACCATCCTGACTCCACAAAACTTCGGCCTACTGACTCAAATAGACCTCATGTCCACAATCAAAGCTGCGACCAAACACGACCAGGTCCCTACCAACCTCTCACTGGCCAAACACGATGACCTCCTGTGGTCTGGGGAGAAGATCTTCGTGCCCCCTGGGGTAAGACGCCTTGTGCTTGAAACCTTCCATGACCACAAATTGGCAGGCCACTTTGGTTCCAGGAAGACCTCAGAGCTTATTGCTCGTTCCTTTTGGTGGCCAGGCTGGAGGCAGGACTGTAAAGATTATGTCGCTTCTTGCGTCCTTTGCCAGCGCAGCAAGGGACCCAAGACCAAATCCTGGGGGCTACTGAGACCACTTCCCATTCCGGATCGCCCATGGGCAGAAGTCTCCATGGACTTTATCGTGGAGTTACCCCCTTCCAGGGGATACACCACCATTCTGGTCATTGTGGACCGGCTCTCTAAAATGGCTCATTTTATCCCTCTGGTAGGTACCCCGTCTGCCTCCACCACGGCTGACGTATTCTTCAAGGAGATCGTAAGACTTCATGGGGTGCCCAGGAGCATCACGTCCGACAGGGGTACCCAGTTTACTTCTAAGTTTTGGAAGGAATTATGCAAATCCCTTGAAATAAAGATCTGCTTGTCTTCTGCCTACCATCCCCAGAGCAACGGTCAAACGGAAAGGACCAACCAGACACTTGAACAGTACCTCCGTTGCTTCTGCTCTGATTCCCAAAATGACTGGTCCTCCCTCTTACCCTACGCTGAATTCGCGTATAATAACTCCATTCATTCCGCCACCAAGCAAACACCCTTTTGGGCCAACTCTGGTTTCCATCCTTCTTTTCTCCCAGAATCTCCCCCGGAAAACTCGGTTCCTGCAGCCCAAGACCGTGTAGAGTCTTTACAGATCAATTTTAAAAAATTGCAAAAATGCATGCAGGAAGCTCAAGAAGGGTACAGTAAGCACTTCAACAAGGGGAGGAAGGAGAACCCGGCTTTTGGGGTTAACGAAGAGGTCTGGCTGTCCTCCTCCAACCTGAAGCTACCTGTCCCCTCCCGGAAATTGGGGCCAAGGTTTATTGGCCCATTCAGGGTCAAAAGGATAGTGAACCCTGTGGCTTTTGAACTTGATTTACCTCCAAGTTACAGGATCCATCCTGTTTTTCATGCCTCCCTTTTGAAACCCACCACTCCCAGCCCTTTTCCTGGTAGAGAAGAACCACCTCCTCCTCCTGTTTTAGTCGAAGGCGAGAAGGAGTTTGAGGTAGAGGAGATCCTGAGTTGCAGAAAAAAGGGCAGGCAGCTCCAATATCTGATCAAGTGGAAGGGTTATCCTCCCGAGGACAACTCATGGGAACCCTCAAGGAACTTGCACGCCCCACGTTTGATCCAGGCATTTCATCAGGCACATCCTGAATTGATGGCCAGTTTGGGTGTCCAGAGGCCACCCCTCGGGGGGGGGCACTGTCAGGGACCCAGCGCAGGACGAGCGGCCCGCTCTCCGGTGCGCATGCGCGGCGGCCCCGCTCTCCGGCGCATGCGCACTCGCGGCTCGGCGGTCCGGCGCTCGCGCATGCGCACTGGCGCCCGTTTGTGCGCCATGGCGCACAATTAGCGTCCACTGGGCGCCTATAAAAGCTGCCTGACGCACAGGCACTTTGCTGGTCTGTCTTTCCAGCTCAGTGCCTGTGTGTCTCTTGTGTTTACCAGATCTGATCCTGTATCCTGACCCCTTGGCTTGTTTAACGGACTTTGCTGCCTGATCCTGTGTTTGACCCTCTGCTTGCTCAACGGACTTTGCTGCCTGATCCTGTGTTTGACCCCCTGCTTGCTCAACGGACTTTGCTGCCTGATCCTGTGTTTGACCCCCTGCTTGCTCAACGGACTTTGCTGCCTGATCCTGTGTTTGACCCCCTGCTTGCTCAACGGACTTTGCTGCCTGATCCTGTGTTTGACCCCCTGCTTGCTCAACGGACTTGCCGCCTGATCCTGTGTCTCACTCCCTGCTTGCTTCCACGGACTGGCATTATACTTGTGTGTGACCCCCGGCCTGCTGTCCGGACTTACATCACTACTGACTGCTCAGTGACCTGTGTCAGTTCATCAGCCAGGTGTTTGGGCTCCTGCCTCTCCTCTCCGCCATCTGCCGGTCTGCCCAGGCCAGGTCCACATCTCTCCCAGGCATTCCACTGGTCCCACCTGCCGGAGGTGACCTGTGCCTCCTGGTGCCGTTTGTTCCCTGTTTCACCTCCAGGGGGCAGATTGCGCCGGGTCGCAAGGGTGAACCGCTCTCAGCATTTCGGTCTCGGTAAGTACATCTCTGATACATGGACAATGTGAAGGGTATGAAAAATCGTCCAGCGGTGGGACTTGTAAATATAACAGCCAACGCCAGTGCAAGCTTCAATCAAGTACAGGTGGCTTGCGTAATACAGCGGGTGAAATGAGGAAAATTCCCGATCCGTCCGCGTAGAGAGAGCGGGGTGTCTACAGTCGCAATTCTAATGTATACTTGGCGGCAATCACTTGGCCGTATAGGTAAAGGATTTTTGATATGTCCTGAGGCATCTGGGGGTGTAATTAATACCTTTGCAATTCTCTTAGTGCTAGAAGTGAAGGTTTGTAACGCGGGTCGCAATTGAAAGATAAGTACTAACTTGTACCTGCAGTATGGTATTTTAACCGGGGCTCGAGGAGCTATGGGCACTGCAAGATATAAAGCTACCCCAATTAGCAAGTAAACATATATTAAATATTTATGAAACCTTGTGAGGCTCCCAAGCAAATAATAGGACACGGTCTATAGTAATGTTAGGGGTCAACAGAAGATAACCTGTCAATGGAGACAGAGGGACTTTAACAAAAGGCACCTAACATTATGTTAGATCTATCTGGCGATAACAGAATCACCCCCCTCGTTCCTGATAGTGTTTGTAGGCATCGAGGTCGGGTAACATGGGGGGGGGACAGGGCTGCTTGCCTAGAGCGGATAGTCTGCAAACCTGTGCTCGTGCGTGAGGAGGGAACCCAAAACCAGTAAACTTAAGGTACTACCTCCCTAGCTTACGGAGCTTATCATGGCTGCCCCCAATACTAGTCCGCCACCGGGATGCAGTGACAGCTAGGAATAACATCACAATGGGGGGGGGGGGCAGGGAGCATACCAGGAGAAGCATACATATTAATAACTACAAAAAGGGAACATGCCTGCTTCACCCCGTCTTCAATGAACGAAACAAGCAGATTAGAAAGGTCATGACGAACATGGCGAGTCGATAAAAGCAGACATTGTGTAAACTTACAGTAGTCCCGGACACCCTGTATGCAAACGGGAAGCCATCTATAAAGGAAAAGAAAACTAAACCAAGACCGTGGTGTTGGTAAGCATAAGTCAGAATATATGGAGGATCACAGTAACTGCGTCATCAGTCCAGCAGTAGGAGCGAAAGAACACCATCTCCCGAGTCTGTTGAGGAGTGCTGTGTGGACGTGTAAGTACATGGAAGAAAAAAAAAAATTAAGGTGAAAAAGAAAAAGAAAAAGAAGAGTAAGAGGGGTCTTCCACGGGCAGTGAGCAGTCTGGTTTGCGGTAGCTGGGTGCGCCGGAATAACAGTGAAGAATTTGCACTCAGAACAACTGCAATCTTCAAACGGTTCCTGAGCAGGGGACAGCGGGGGTCACATGCGTAATCTTACCGGGAAAACAGCGATGTCCATGTTACCGATCACCGAGCAGTGTGGTAGGTGAGCTGGGAAAGATTTCAGTAGTCTCTACGGGTCCTCCTGGATCCCGGTGAATCAGCCGGGGATGAACCGTGGTCAGTGTGCCTTGGGATGCGATGTCTTGTGCCCGATGGAGATCTTCTCCTAGAGCGTTGGGAGTCATGAGTATCCATCAATTCTTCTGGCGGTTGTGGTCTTCTCGAGGAATATGTACGGAATGCCGCGTACCAGTTGGGGACGTCTACCAGGGGGATGTCGAGCGTCTTACAGAAGTGTCGAAGGTCCTCGGGTGTCTTCAGTAGGGCCGTCCTACCTTGATGTGATGCCGACAAACAGAAGGGGAACTTCCATCTATACTGTATGTTGTTCGAGCGAAGTATCTCCAAGAGCGGTTTTAGATCTCGGCGGTGTTGTAGAGTAATAGGAGACAGGTCCTGGAAAATCTGGATAGGCGTGCCCCGGTGCTGTAAACGGGGGATAACCCGGGCCTGTTTCAGAATATCTTCTTTGATGCCGTAATCCACTATGCAACAGATAATATCCCGTGGGGGTCTGTTTCCCTTCCTCTGGGGCGAAGTGCTCTATGAATACGTTCAAAGACGATCTGCGCCTCAGGCGGCCGCTGAAGTATGGTGTTGAAGAGTGCCATCACCTCAGCGGGCATGTTTTCTGGTTCAGCATCCTCAGGCATACCACGGACCCGTATTTTGTGACAGCGTCCACGGTTGTCGAGGTCTTCTATGTTCCTTTGTGCCTCCCTCAGCTGAAGGGTATGGGTGTCTATCTTCCTGGTGGCTTTGTGTAAGACCATGTCGTGCTGCGAAGTCGTCTTTTCCACTTCCTGAACCCTGTCAGAAAGCGCGCGGATATCCACTCTGAGATCCGCGATGGCGGCCGAGAGAGTGTCCTTTATATCAGCAGCGATCGTTCTTAAATCTTGCATGCAGAGCTGTGGTTGAGGGGAAAACTCCCGGTCCCGGGGTACGGCAGAAGGGATGGGTTGAAGAGATAGTGTCGGGTTAGATGCTGGTGGAGTAGCGGTCCGCGAGGCAGTGTGGCGGGACGACGCCATATTGTTCCTCTGGGCCCTGAACATCTCGGGGATATTTTGGCTCCCATCACCCGGATTTTCGCAGGGGGAGCGGGATCTAGAAGCAGATGTGTCGGGAGGCCGTTCCCATCGTTGTCTGCTCAGCTGGGCGGTATAGAACTCCGGTAAAGTTGCGGTATACAGAGGCAGCGGCGGGAGTGAGTCTTTCAGGCAGCCATCTCCTAGCTCGGCCAAGCCACGCCCCGGATGTTAATGTCCTCAATATATTATATTACTGTTTGTGCTGCTGTATTGGCCTCTATGGGCAGCATTGTCCATGCCAATCTTCAATGCCTTTGATCTTTTGATCTTCTGTAGCAGGACATTCATCAATCATCTTGTCAGCTATGGTCCCTTTCAAGTATGCTTAAACAGACGGTCCGGAGCCAGGCGTTGTTCAGTCTTGATGGAGGCCTGATCTCTTCTTTCAGATATGCTACAAAGACATTCCAAACCATCCCCAAGAAATAAAAGGCTTGGTTGTATCGACCAGAAAGAAACTACAGAACTATGATATTAAATCATGTTGCCTTCCAACACATATTATGAATTATCCTACCAACATTAGTGTGTGCTGTAAATTGCCTCCAGCATTGCTCCTGTTTCTTCTTGCTGGGCAGCTACCATTTTGCTGAAGCCCAGAGCCCCAGCAGTAAACCATAAAGCTGAACTAAACCCATCGATTTAACAGTTTCAAAAAGCATATCTGGAATGCCGGGATTGCAAACTGTCACATTTGATTGTGTCCTCAACCAAACTGTCAAACCATCAAGTGGCTGGTGTCATAACTGATCACATATGCAGCATCATGGCAGTTGCAAATCAAACAGAAGCAGCTTCCTTGTCTGTAAAGGATAGGAGGGTTTAATTCCACTTTCAGGCCTCATGCACACAGGACGTTTAAAAAATGCCAGGACTGTTGCCAGGAAAAATCAGCATTAAAAACGCGGTTAGCTGCATTTTTGAATAGCGTTTAGGGGAGTTATTTTTGGCATTAGCATTTTTTCCCTTTTTTTTTATTAAAAACTTTCCCTATAATGTAAAAACACCTAAAAACAACAAATGCGGCTAACAGCTTGTTACAGCGTTTTGGGGCATTTTTCATTTTTACAGCTCAACAGCCTGTGCTTCCTGGACGCACAGGCTGTGTTTTTTTTCTACAGCCCCTAAACGCTTATGTCCCAAATGCCTCTGACAGTTTATGTGTGCATGGACACATAGGCTAACATGGAGGGGTGTTTAGAGGCAGTTAAAAAGAAAAAAACTGTCAGACACCCCTAACAGCAGCTGTAAAAATGTCCTGTGTGCATGAGCCCTAAGGCTGTCAGCAGATCACCCTCTACAAATTCGGCAGTGCCTAAAAATGCCAAAAATGGGAGCAACTTAGCATGTGCAGAGCAGGGTGAGACAGCATATTACTGGATTTCAACCCCTTCTGCACCACCCCATGCAGTAATATGTGAAATCCTGTGTGAAATCACATAGCTGATTGGACACAGCCGGAGCCAATCAGCAAGTCCAGCGGATCTGATGTTGCCGGCACCCTGCAATCATTCTAAGGATAGGCAGAACAGCGGTCTGCCTATGTAAACAAGGCAGACCGCCGTTCTGTGAGAGGGGAAGATGGAGATCTTGTGTTTCTGCTAAGCAGGAAAACTTTTTCGTGGAAGGGAGCTTAACAGGACACGTGGCCACTCATTAAAATTAAAAAAAATAAAAGAGGTTTAATCTTAAATTACGTAGAGGGTTATTTACTGTAAGAGCGGCAAGGATGTGGAATTCCCTTCCACAGGCGATGGTCTCAGCGGGGGGCATAGATAAGCACCTGAACGACCACAACATACAGGGATATACAATGTAATACTGACATATAATCACACACATAGGTTGGACTTGATGGACTTGTGTCTTTTTTTCAACCTCACCTACTATGTAACTATGTAACAACAAAAAGTTCTAAAACTGAAGAGGTACAGTTGGTGCTGCTCCTAGCAGGAACACCAAAGCACCAGGCTACTACTGCTCCAAGCTAGAGATATGGGAGTGCTTCTGGCTGCTTTGCGCTGGCTGATTCCTGGTCCCAGACATGTAAAGTGTGCCTTTTTGTCTTCTCTGTATAGCCTTGGGGTAAGTTGAAATGGAAGTTACTCACTCAGTTCCTTTAAGTGTTTCCTGGAATCCAAGAGGCTGCTGTATGGGCACAGTGCTATACAGGCTGCTTCTTGATTTCAGGATGTCTTTAGCTAAGCCTAGCTGAGGCTGATAAAGGGTGTGAGGCTTCCAGCTTCCCCTGCTCTCTCCCTCTAGCTCTCTCTATTCTGGCTCTCCTTCTGCATAGAGGCAAAGCCCCCAGTACATGGGTCCCCTACAGATGACTGGACCCTGGACTCTGCACACTGCCAGACTGCCAGGCTCCTGAGTATTTTATAGGCTGTTCCCCCACCTTCTGGGCCTCGCCTCCACAGGGATTGGTGGGAACTGCATACATTTTCAGGCTGTAGTTTCTACTCCTCCACCCACTAGATTCTAGAACTATCCACAAATTTCCAGAAAACAGGGGGAGGTAACAGCCACAGCTCTTGAAACACTGCACAGTCAAAACACAAATTAACATTCGATCCTCTGCCTACAGAGGAGCCAAATAAATTTACCTTGCTCTTTCTTTTCTGGCCTTCCTTCTGCCCAGGGGCTGCCAGGCAACTGGACCCTGGACTCTGCTCTCAGACTGCCAGGCTCCTGCGTATTTATAGGCCTTCCCACCACCTTCTGAGCCTTGCCTACCCAGGGATTGATGGGAACTCCAAAAATAGTCAGGCTGCAGTCTCTGCTCTTCCACCCACTAGAGTCTAGAACTATCCACAATGTTGCAGAAAACAGGGGGAGGTAACAGAGCCACAGCCCTTGAAGCGCTGCACAGTCAAAACACAAATTTACCCCTGCTTCTCAGCCTACAGAGGAGCCAACTAAACTTGCCTCCCTCTCTCTCTTCTAGCCTTCCTTCTGCTCAGGGGCAGAGCCCCCCAGCACAGGGGTCTCCTCCAGGTAACTGGACCCTGGACTCTGCTGTCAGACTACCAGGCTTCTGAGTATTTATGGGTTGTTCCCCCTCCTTCTGGGCCTCGCCTCCCCAGGGATTGTTGGGCACTGCACAGTCAAAACAAAAATTTACCCCCACTTCTCTGCCTACAGCTAAATTTATATCATACCTAGTAACACTGAGGGGGCTACAGTAGGTACACAAATTATAATAAGAGTTTACTAGCGCTTTAACGGTTGTATACGTTGCGATTTGCCGATCATTTGTCTGAGAACTGTTACTAATGATTTGCTTTACATTTTGTGGGACCTATTTTCAAATTAGGGAGTATTCATAGAAGCCATTTTCCCCTGTTCCCACGCACCATAAGACATGACTCTTGACTACTCACTACTACTGCTCAAGCCTTAACTGAACCTGGCAAAAAAGCCTGAAAATGATTAATCAGTTTAACAAAGCAGAAATATCATTGTGCTTTGTACTTATTAACAATGGCACAAATGTAACCCAAATTTCAGATTCAGAATTACATGGTGAGCTGGTTCAAACAAGCAAGCTCATTACTGCATATTGTCTGGTGTTACAACTAAAAAAATATAAAGGATTGACTCTAGATAAAGCCCACATTATATTATTTAGAAGTAATAGGCATGTAGCGGTGTCAGGAGGTGGTATGACTATTTTTTCCTGTTGCGGAAACCTACGTTACAAGGAGAAATAGAAATGAGTTTTCATTAAAGAAATTGTCCTGATTATAGCATTGGGAATTGCGGTGCACTCATTTTCAGAAATTGTCCTGTTTTGATGAATTATGGATACAGTGTTCATGAATTATTCCAACATTTTAGTATTCTTTGTTGTGCTTCTATTTACATATGATTAGGCTGTAAGATTTGAAATGACTTTAGAACTCAAATTTAAATGCAGAATTTGGTGTCTCCTTTCTGTATACCAATTTCTTTGTCACCTGAGAAGTTAAACAAATATTCAGCAAATAGAAACTGTAATTTAAACACCAGGTTTTGTGGCGAGGGGTCAGCAAGCATTAAAGTGGACCTGTCACTTTACCCATCCATGCGCTCCCCCGCCGTCCTGTTTACTCACTGCAGCATTGACTAAAAAGCTCTCTGTTAGCTTCTGTCACGTTCCTGATGGTAGAGCCTGATGTACAGAGAAAGGCCTCTCTTACAGCTCCAGCTCAGGGACCACTGGTAGTGAGACAGTGGCCACGAAAGCACAGTGAGGTACGAGTGCCTGTAGATTGTCCAGCAGACCGCACGGATGAAGAGCATGTGCTTCGTTGGGATGGATCAGATGGTCAACACATCGGATGGCAGCAGGAGCACCAGACTCAGGACTTGGCAGACAGCAGTCTGGCAGTTGCTTGACAGACAGGTGACCGATCACAGGTGCAGAGTTGACTGGTAACACGTTGCAGGGTGGAGGGTGGATAACCAGAAAGGACCAGGTAAGTAGCATATGGGGCCAAGCAGACGGGTAACAGGATGCATAGTCAGACAAGTCAGGTCAGTAATGAACGGTCAGGTACATGCATGGACAGCAGGCAGGGGAATGGTCAGAGTACAAGCAGAGGTCAGCAACACTGGAGCAGGCAGATGAGCAAGAGGCAAGCAGAATTTAAATAAAGGCTGAGGTTAGGGTGAGCCGGGTCAATCACAGGAATGAAGAAAAACAACAGGCACAGGAATACAGGAAGAGCTGCAGATCAGACACCAACCAACTAGCGCAGCTGCTGCACTTATATAGGCCATTTGGCCACCTGTGCACCACAAGACAAGCACCCGCAAGCCTGCGCCTGTGGCTGTGCATCTGCGTGCGTGTCGGAGCTTCACTTACACTATAGCTTCATGATGTGCCTGTGTTGGAGCCAGTGGCGGCTGGTGTTTTTTTTGGGGGGGGGGGGCGGCAAACGATCCACCTGGCACCCCCCGGTGGGTGAGGTCACGGGGGTCACAGGCGCCTATGATGAACGTCATACATCTTCTCTTGTCAAAATCACAGGCATTGGACTAGCTGGCTTTCATGTGACAGTCTGACTCTGACTCTTTGTATATGGCCACTCTGGCTCGGGGGTTAACAATGCAATTATGAATGCCTGAGGCCCGGGGCTTTTTGGGGGACCACTCTGGGCTCCAGCCCCCCTCAGCCCCCCCTCCCGATGCCACTGTGCACAGCAGGGCCCTCAACTAACAATTTTTTTGTCCAACAATGGGCATTATTCAGTAATGAAGAGGGCTGCACTAAAATAAAAGCACCAATATCTGTAGCATTTTCTTGTGACTGCACAGTGCCATAATAAGGTGTCCTGGGCTCAGAAGTGCATTGGCTGTAACAAAACAAAGTGGACTTTCTGTGGGACATTAGGGCAATAGTGTTACATAGGAGGTGACTATTTCAGTAAACATTGCAGTTTCTAGAATTACTGGCCTATATCATTATTAAAATACTTTTAAATTTATTATTAATTAAAGGCAAGCAAAATGCAAGGCATGGAACCATAAACAAGGCAATAAATACATTAGAATAACTCATGGGAATATTAGCCTCACCTATGGCCATAGCCTTACACTGTAATAAGGCTAAACCCAATTAAACTAGTATACGCAGCCTTGGTAAGAACAGCATTAACCGTGAAAGAAAGAAAAGCCTTACTTTTAAGTCTTGCCAATAGCTATTTAAAAAGTGCATTTAATGCATACACCCCTAAGGGTGGGTGAGTTTTCAAGTACCTAGCACTGTAACTAGCAGATTTAGGCCGGCTAAGTAAGGGGCTGTTTAGGGCTGTTAAGTAAGGGGCAGTCTGTGTGTTGGCATTAACTGTGGGCAGTAAGGGATTAGGCTGGGTTGCTCTGATCACCACTTCTGGCATGCAACAAATTCAGTTCCATATGCTTGGTGTTCGGTTGTCCCAGAAGGCCCACTCCTCACAATCAAGTCCTCACTGCCTTTAGACACACATGGCAACAGGTCTGCCAGCTCTGGTCTCAGGACACAGCTACACTCTATGAGTCAGTCTCTCAGCTCTGTTGTAAGCACATACGGCTCCAAAGTCTGCACAGCTCTGGCCCAGTACTCAAGAATCCGGTCCCCATACAGGTCTTCAGTGGCTCTGGCTCAGCTCTCAGAAGTTCTCTCTCCCATTGGGATTGTAGACCCAGACAGCAACAAGTCTGCACTCACTCATTCCTCACATTGACACTGCCTAGATCTTTGCAGAATTTCCTGGGAAAAGACTTGTGCTCTCCTCCTCTGTTAGCAGGGATTTGTGTTCTTTGTAGTCCACCTCCCATTCAATTATATTGTGCAGCGCCCTTTAAGGACTATATATTCCAGGCTCCATTGTAGCCGCATCATCCACCCTCCTTTGTGTATCACCGCTGATGCTGATGGGAATAGAGAAAGAGAGAGCAGGCCACAGAGCACAGCCCTCTCTCCTTCAGACTAGCGTGCCCCCGGCTGTACAACCAGAGATTCTAGGGGTTTATAGAACAATGGGAATTCTTTCCATTGGCCACAATTATAGGGAACATTCTTCCCAGTTACAATCACGCCAATGTCCTGTAAGCTGTGGATATTTACCGTATATACTCGAGTATAAGCCGACCTGAATATAAGCCGAGGCACCTAATTTTGCCACAAACGACTGGGAAAACTTATTGACTCGAGTATAAGCCTAGGGTGAGAAATGTGCAGCTACTGTAAGTGGAAAAGAGGGTCAACAATGCCCATTTGCAGCCTCACTGTGCCCATTTGCAGCCATAGGTCCCCCAAACTTCAAACTTGGTAGTTAATGGTTCCTAAATGCCCCTAGCTGCAGCCAAAATTTGGGGTCTCTGGACCCAAAGGGTCCCGAAATGACATTGCTGCAGATGGACACAGTTGACCGACTTTGGGGCCCTGTATCTTGGGGCCACTTAGTGCTAGGAACCCCATCTGGATATGGATATGTTGTAGTGCTAGGTCGACTGGGTTGGCACACCAAATTTGGGGTTCCTAGCACTAAGTGGCCCCGAGATACAGGGCCCCAAAGTCAGGTCGAAAAAAAAAAATTCCTGCATAAAAGTGCTTGACTCGAGTATAAGCCGATGGGGGCACTTTCAGCACAAAGAAATGTGCTGAAAAACTCGGATTATACTCAAGTATATAAGGTAGTAATCATTGGCAGGGTTTCCCTGAAGTTAATTCAAGTAGAGAAAAGCTGGTATAGGTAAACAAGATTTAACTGCCCATATGTGATTCTTCTTCTCATCTTAAAGCGGAGTTCCACCCAAAAATGGAACTTCCGCTTTTCCGGTTCCTCCCCCCCCCATCCGGTGTCACATTTGGCACCTTTCAGGGGGGAGGGGGGAGCAGATACCTGTCTAATACAGGTATTTTACTCCCACTTTCGGGCATAGATTCCCAAGCCACCCACGGGTATCTACGCCACTTCCCGTCCCCCCCCCCCCACTGTCTTCTGGGAGACGCACAGGTCCTAGAAAACAGCAGGGACCATTGGGATAGCCTAGTGCGAGTCGCGCATGCACAGTGGGGAACTAGGAAGTGAAGCCGCAAGTGTCCATATTTTAAAAGTCAGCAGCTGCAGTATTTGTAGCTGCTGACTTTAAAAAAAAAAAAAATTAGGCAGAACTCCGCTTTAAGACCTTACAAAGCTGTGTCTAGGGTAGTTGAGCTACAAATCTGCAGGCACACCCAAGTTAGGCTGAACAAGTGGTTTAGCGATATAGGCCACAACCCCAATGACTTTTGAGCAAGGCCCCCATATGCTTTTTCTTAAGCCTGCAGTATGTATGTGTAACAAAACTCAAGAAAGTGGTGCTGGAAAAAGTAACTGGAGTGTAAGACTCTTCTCCATGAGTCTGCTACAGTTGGTCATGGTATGGGATTTCACACATCCAAGCACTTCACTCCATGTACTTGTTCTAGCACCACTCATCTCATACCCTGTGCACATTGGTAAATGTGGTTCGCTATGGCCTAGGGGGGAAGAGAGGGCAGGACCCCAGTGCAAACACCCATTTTGCAGCAGCAGGGTTGGGACAAGGGGTGGGCAGGAGGGATGGCTGCTCTGGGCAGTGTGGTATCCTGTGAGGTGGTGGGGGGCACTGAAAAGAGATAGAAGGGAGCAGATTTGTGTGGGCAGGGGAAATTTTGGGGGCGGCAGGGGGTACGTTTTGTTCTAGGAGGGAACATTGGGGGTGGTATGCTAAGAGTGGTGATTAAGGAGGATTTGTGTTGGGAGAGGGGATGGGGGAAGAAGATTTGTACTAGGAAGGGGGATTGGTGAGAATTTGTGCTGGGAGGGGGGATTTGGAGTGGGGGGGGGGGGGAGATGTGTACTTGGAGGGGAAATTTTAGGGGTAGATTTGTGCTAGGAGGAATGATTTTATCTGGGAGGGGGCATTTGTGGTGGGGGGCCTTTGGGCGATGGGGGCACATATTTGTGCTGGGAGGGGGGAATTTAGCAGGGGGGGCAGATTTGTACTGGAGGAAGAATTTATGCTTAGGGGGTAAGATGCAGATTAGTGCTCATTTTTTTTGTGGTGGGATGTTTGCTGACATGTAATGCTCATATATCCGGGGGGGGGCACAGTTTAGCATTTTCACCCTGGGCTCTAGATGACCTTGTCTTGCCACTGTGTAGCAGTCCCTGTTCCACTATGTTAAACTTCAAATCATAATTCAAGATAAGCTTATATGCATTTTAGGCTCATCTACCTACAAATATGCAGGCAAACCCAAATGAGGTGTAGCACTCACCCACGCAATGCCTGCTGATTGTGTCCCAGGTTCTTTTCCCTCTGTCTAGCAGCAGCCAGGCAAACAGCAACATTCACTCTTTTGAGTCAAATAAGCCATGTGGGGTGCCCTCTTTCAAGTTTATTGCATAGTAACTTATTTGGGCTTCAGGAGGCTGTTAAATACTCCAGAACACTGAACAGTAAATAGAGGACGACACTCTTCCCATGATAGCTACTTTTCAGAACCCTTGAGAAGCAGGACATGATGTAGACAGCACTGGGACACCATAATTAATCTTCCAGGCCAGGCAAGCCTCAATACTAGTGCACTGTGGGTTAACAGCAGCAACACTCACTAGGATCCCCCTCTCAGGTCTCTACTCACAGTGTCCCTGGGATTTGGATGCCTCCCTCCAGGCTCACCCGGCAGTCTCCTAAGTGATTTACTCTTTTAATTCTATAGGAACCTTGGACCTTGATGAGGCTAGCAGGATCTTCAGCTGGACTGCCAGGAGGGGCAGCAGTCCTTCTGGCTGGGCACTTCTCCTCATGGGGAAGAGCGCTGCTTTCTCAGGCTCCAGACTATTTATACACACTCCCAGCCACCAGCTGGGCACCTTCCTCCAGAGATTGACTGGAGTTGCATAAATATTTAACCACTTGCTTACTGAGCACTTATTTTTCAGCTTTCGGCGCTGACGCACTTTGAATGACAATTGCGCAGTCATAAAGCACTGTACCCAAATTACATTTTTATCATGTTTTCCCCACAAATAGAGCTTTCTTTTGGTGGTATTTAATCACAGCTGGGGTTTATATTATTTGCTAAACAAACAAGAAAACATGGAAAATTTTGAAAAAAAACTAATCTTGTTAAATAGTTTGTTATAACATTTAGCAAAAAGGTAATTTTTCTGCGTCATTGATATGCGCTGATGAGGCAGCACTGGTGGGCACTGATAGGCTGCACTGGTAGGCACTGATAGGCTGCACTGATGGACACAGTTAAGGCAGCACTGATAGGCACAGATAAGGTGGCACTGATGGGGACAGATAACTTGGTACTGATGGGCACAGATAAGGCGGCACTGATGGCCACTGATAAGATGGCACTGATGGGCCCTGATGGGTGGCACGGATGGGTGGCACGGATGGGCACTGATAGGTACCACTGATAGATGGCACTGATGGGCACTGATAGATGGCACTGATGTGCAGCCCTGTTCAGGCACTGATTGTGGGCACTGACAGGTGGCACTGTGGGCACTGACAGGTGGCACTGGTGGGCACTGAGAGGTGGCGCTGGTGGGCACTGAGAGGTGGCGCTGGTGGGCACTGAGGAGCTGGCGCACATCGCAGTGATCGGGACTAATGTCCCTCTCACTGCCGCCGGTGATCGGCTTTTTTTGACAGCGCGAGGAGGAAAAATAGCCGATTACCGTCTGTGTTGTCCTCACATGATCAGCTGTCATTGGTTGACAGCTGATCACGTGATAAGGGGTCGGGATCGACCCCTACTCAGATGATCCATCGAGTCTCACAGACTCGCTGATCACAGAGCGCGCAAACCCTTCAGGGGGCGCGCAGGCCGCTCGTGCACGGGACTACGTCAATAGACGTAGTCCAGGCAAAGCAGGTCCGCGCTGTAGCCATCATTCGGCTATAGCGCAGATCTCTAGTGGTTAAACTGCTCATCCGATTCCCCACCCACTTTATTCTGGAAGTCTGCTGAAGGCAGGGGAAACAATCAAACTTTCAGCCTGCAGAGCCCAGAGCAGACCAAATCAATCACGTGCTGCTCTACTGAGTACAGCGAAGAACTACATTTGCCTAATACCTACTAGCTGCCTATCCAGGGGGGTGCTATAGAAGTCAAGTGAGATCTTCCTTTCACCTACTTATGCTGGGTTCTTTCAATATCTTGGCTGTAAATCAGATGCTAGAGTAGGAAAAGTGTGCTAAGTGAACACAGGGAATATGGAATGTACAGTGGAAAATAAAGAGAGAGAATTTTTTTTATCAACATTGCTTTTCACGACCTCCCTTTCCACAGAGGGGCTCCAGCCAACCCTTCAGTCTTGCACCATTGAACAGCCTCATCTCCTGTATTGAAAGGTCTTCATTTGATTTCATTGCACACTTTGAGCTTCTCACAGTATGCATTAGAACCTGCGGTAAAACAGATAGAGCTTGCCTCATCATCTAGCTCTTTCCACCCCAGTCTGAATGCCCCTTTTATTCATTGGATTTCATTATTTTTTTTTTTTTATTATGGAGGCTCAGCATCACATCTGTTACCAGCACAGTGGCACTGGTTGCTGTTAGAACACAATAGCTTTGGCGGGAGATTCGCCCATCCATGCTGTATAGTGTCCAGGAAGGAATCTATTAGATTAGGCCCAGAAAGTATAATTAAATAGCATTTTTCTCTTTCTGTTGAATTCATGGTGCCAATTGTAGACCACGGCCTTAGTAAAAATACCTCTTTCTGTAGAGTACCTGCGCATTTTCATTTCCTGCCCATTTAGAGTTAACACAGTTATTTGACCTTTTATTAGCAATTTATTGACTTCCCTGTGTAATAGGACTTGGTGCACTTTCATAAAATGGCACTGTTTACATCAGTCTTCCAAATGATGAGCCCATTATACTGCAAATATAATTATAGTAGTTTGATTTAATTATGTATAAAAATCATTAAGGGTCACTAGGGTCAGGACACAAATACAGAGTTACTAAGCAGTTTCAATTCTGAAATAGCAAGAAGACAAATTTAAAGCAAACCCGTTATTTTTCTACACTGTCTGTATTAGAAGCACTGTTTATATTAATGGTGAAGATGAAATGCAAGTGTAGCGGCCATAACCCTCGATGGGGCGGCCTTAACTTTTGGGCTTACCGGTTACCTCCGCTTGGCTTGTTCCTCCAGGTCTAGGGGTTCCCAGGGTTAGTACCCAACCACTTTGGACGCTGACACCATAAAAGTCCTTTAGAAAGGTTTTTTATTTGCAGGGGTAACATCCAACAGACACAGTCTCATATAGGAACAGAGGGCAAGGGTGAAGAAACTCAGGCACCTTGAACTGCAGACTATTTGAAAGTCTATAATGCAAACCCAGAGAGTAGCCACTCACAGCTGGGCGCTTCAAAGCTGAACAAATCTCTAGCCAGAGATTACGGCGGTCATCACTTGAATTCGGAACTTGCAAAGTCTCTGACCTTGAAGAAAAGTTGCACGCAAAGTGAACAGGAACCTTTCCTCAGTACCTGGAACATTCTCTGTCTCCTTGGCAGTACCGGGAAAGCGTGGATTCGTCAGTGTCCTTGACAACCCAGCAACCAGGCCCTTCTCAGGATGCCAGCTTGTTGGCCCTCCTCCGAAGAGTCCTCCCCCGGTCGCTTACAGGAGCTGCGGTGCCCCTCCAAGTTGAGAGCGCACCCAGACGCCTTGAATCCTCCCTCAGGTACTGCGCCTCGGACCAGCCGGTTCCAAGACTCGGGAACAGACGGATCCTTGCCCCAGACGACCAAGTGGGTCTAATGGGGTTAGCCAAGCTGACCATGTTGCGGGGCAACCGTTGCTCCGCGACCGGGACCCCTCGCGGGGCTATCCCGGTCCAGATCCAGGAACAGGCAGCTCCGGCCGAACGAACCCCGAACACGTGACCTCAGCATCTTAAGCATCTTAAGTACCCTCCCCCAGACTCCTCAGATGCACCCGCTGATTGGCTCTGGGGAATGTTGATACCTAAATCGTCCAACCAGGCCTGGTTCTGGGCCTGTCATGTGAACCTAACAGTACACATGACCAGGCAGAACCCCTCCACAGCCCAGCCAAACTGATGCCAAAGTTAACCTACACAATTAACTCTCAGAACCTTCTTACTGTTCTGAGAGAAAAATACTAAATTTAAACATAGCGGACACCTTGCAAACGTGTCACCGCTACACAAGTACTTAGAGGGGCCTGCAAATTAGGCAGCCAATCACCAGGCCTGAACACTGTCACATGTGTGGGGGCACAGTGACATCATCTACTTGGACACTAGAGCTTACCCAGGGTGGACTCTTCCAGCAGGGAGGTTGTGAAGGATTGCAAGTTGATGTGTATGCCTTACTGGGGGGTGAGCTAGCAGACACTGTTACTTTGCCATGAATGAGCACAGTGAGCGCGTTTTTTTTTAATGAATAAATGCATGTATCCTCTGATTGGTATGTGAGGTTGCTCTGTGAAGTCTGGTCAGGGTTGACCAAGGCCAAGACCACTTTCAATTGCACGACCAAGACTCTAAATGAATGAGAACTGTGAAAGTTTTTTTATATTAAGTGCTTCTATCCAGGGCTCAAGTCCTGCGGGAACGCATGGGAACGGAGTTCCTGTACTTTTTCCACAACAGGAACTCAGTTCCCATTAGCAGCCGTGTCCTGCAAGACTTTGAAGTATGAGAGCTGTGTGGTAGGTGCTACACCAGCAGCTGCCGACACAGCTCGCAATAGTAAGTGTCGCACACCTGACCATTCAGGCATTGCCAGTAGGGGGCCCCATGACAGCTTCCGCTTCAATCTACCTGTCAATCACAGCTACTTGATGGGTAGATCAGCTATTCTGCTCACAGGACATGCAGGGAGAGAGGTGAGCTGAGGGAGGAACATCAGTTTGGGGTGGTAAGCTGAGCACAATACCTGGCAAAGTTTAATGCCAGGAGGGAAGTTTATGTGGAAATATGTGAAGGGTTGGAATAGCAGCGAGTGTGTGTTGGAGCCCTGCAGAGTTTGCAGCCCCCCAAGCTAACATACATCTCCTAAGCAGGAACACATCACTATCTCCCCAAGCATTCTGTCCAGATAATTTGCAGTTAATTTATGACCTTTCCGTTTAACCCTGTGTTATCCAAACTCTGTTCAAAGAAAAGTGTAAACTCACCACATAATCACTCTATATACAAAATAACATTCCCCAATAAAGATCAGAGCATGATGTTTACATTTGCATGGAAGCACAATTGTATGAATGCTGATTATTCAGAGAATTACCGTATTTATGTTTATTGAGGATTGTTTTTTTTTATGTACTAACAGTCAAGCTTCATACACACAATACGAAAATTGGATGAAAAATACCACTTTTGAAGCGTCCGTGCATATGAGCGTATCATTTATTTATTCTTTTGGTGGGCGAGTGGATCTTGGGTGGGAGTTCCCACACTTTTTTCCCCAGGACTTGACCCCTGCTTCTATCCTCTGATTGGTGTGTGAGGCTGCATATAACATTGATGGACCAGTGGAGATGAGGAAGGGGGGATCCGCATGGGCTGAGCCAGAGCAAGACTTTTCTGGTTCAAGCTGAGCTTAGTTTTAATATATCTGGGTTGCTCTTGCAGAAATCCTCAGCTAGATGCTTGCTTTTCATTTATGCAATTGAACTTATTCTTATTGAATTCTTATTGAACTTAATCTGTCAGGACCAGTGGTCTCAAAACTGCAACCCTTTGCTGGCCTGTATCCAGCCCTTGGGGCACTATTCCTATCAATGATATGAGGCACCATTCTTCCTACTGGCCCCAACAGCAGGGCATAATTTCTGCCACTGACACTAATGATGGGGCACTTTTATTCCCACTAATATCACTGATAGGGCATTATTCATCTCACTGATACCAATGATGGGGCCACTATTCCTCCCACTAATACCAATGATGGGGCACTATTCCTCCCAATGATATCACTGATAGGGCATTATTCATCTCACTGATACCAATGATGGGGCGCTATTCCTCCCACTAATACTAATGATGGGGCACTATTCCTCCCACTAATACCAATGATGGGGCACTATTCCTCCCAATGATATCACTGATAGGGCATTATTCATCTCACTGATACCAATGATGGGGCGCTATTCCTCCCACTAATACTAATGATGGGGCACTATTCCTCCCACTAATACTAATGATGGGGCACTATTACTCCCATTAATACCAATGATGGGCACTATTCCTCCGACTAATACCAATGATGGGGCACTATTCCTCCCACTGATATCAATTATAGGGCATTATTCATCTCACTGATATCAATGATGGGGCACTATTTCTCCCAATTATATCACAGATAGGGCATTATTCATCTCACTGATACCAATGATGGGGCACTATTCTTCCCACTAATACTAATGATGGGGCACTATTCCTCCCACTAATACCAATGATGGGCACTATTCCTCCCACTGATATCAATGATGGGGCACTATTCCTCCCACTAATACCAATGATGGGGCACTATTCCTCCCACTGATACCGATGATGGGGACACCATTGCTCCCACTGATACCGATGATGGGGCACTATTCCTCCCACTAATACCAATGATGGGGCACTATTCCTCCCACTGATACAGATGATGGGGACACCATTCCTCCCACTGATACAGATGATGGGGACACTATTCCTTCTGCTGATACTAATGATGGGGACACTATTCCTCCCACTAATACCGATTATGGGGACACTATTCTTCCCACTGATACCGATGATGGGGACACTATTCCTTCCACTGATACCGATGATGGGGACACTATTCCTTCCGCTGATACTAATGATGGGGACACTATTCCTCCCACTAATACCGATTATGGGGACACTATTCCTTCCACTAATACCGATTATGGGGACACTATTCCTTCCACTGATACCGATGATGGGGACACTACTCCTCACACTGATACCAATAATGGGGCACTATTCCTTCTCCATCTGACCATATTTATTCTTACTGATGAGGGGCTCGGGACATTTTCTGCTCTCACTGGCCACAATCTGGCCCCCCCTAAAGTCTGAAGGACTGTAAACTGGCCCTTTGTTTGAAACATTTGGAGACCCCAGGTCTAGAACAATACTTTTTTTTTATTCAAATAATTTTATTGATATGTCAATACAAAAAAAGGAAGCGGCTTCTCCCAAATATAACATATGTCTTACAATCTGTTCCTGTAACACCACATTGTCAGTCAATTAAAAACCATTACATTATGCCTCAATGTAGTCAACATATATCACTAACCAGTAGACACATATTGACAGCTGTAATAAGGCTGATTTAATTACTCCTCAATAGAATATTGTGATTATAGTGAAAGATTTATTTAATCTGACGATAAACCAGAGTATAGTAATTATAGTGATTCTTTATGACTAAGTCAATGGCAAATGTCACATCTCTCACACCTTATTATTTATCTCTTGAATAATTTGTGGAAGCAAGACCTGGAGTATTCACCTATGGGCCCCACAGTCTCTTATACTGTATGTGATTTTAGAATGCTTTCATGTTGGTAAATTAATTCCCCTATAAGAACAGTCAGAGACTTGCTCTTCCTTACTTAAAACAGACCTAAACAGACCTAAACCTTAACCACTTAACCCCCGAAAGGATTTACCCCCTTCCTGACCAGACCATTTTTTCCGATACGGCACTGCGTCATTTTTAGCTGACAATTGCGCGGTCGTGCGACGTTTTACCCAAACAAAATTTACCTCCTTTTTTCCCCACAAATAGAGCTTTCTTTTTGGTGGTATTTGATCACCTTTGCGATTTTTATTTTTTGCGCTATAAACAAAAAAGAGCGCCAATTTTGAAAAAAAAAGAAATATTGTTTACTTTTTGCTATATAAATATCCCCCAAAAAATATTTTAAAAAACAAATTTCTTCCACAGTTTTATGTATTCTTCTACATATTTTTGGTAAATAAAAATGCAATAAGTGTATATTATATAGCATAAGGGTACAGGGGGGAGGGGGTATAGATGGCAGGGGGTGGGGTGGTAGGAAGCTGACAGTGGGGTACAGGGGGGATGATGATGACAGGGGGATGCATATGGCAGGGGTACGGGGGGATGATGATGACAGGGGGATGCATATGGCAAGGGGTACAGGGGGATGATGATGACAGGGAATGCATATGGCAGGAGGGTACAGGGGGGATGATGATGACAGGGGGTGCATATGGCAGGGAGGTACAGGGGGGATGATGACAGGGGGATGCATTTGTCAGGGGGGTACAGAAGGGGTGATGACAGGGGAATGCATATGGCAGGGGGATGATGATGACAGGGGTGGTACAGGGGGGGGTGATGATGACAGGGAGATGCATATGGCAGGGGGGAATGATGATGACAGGGGGTTGCATATGGCAGAGGGGGGGGGGGTGATGATGACAGGGGGATGCATATGGCAGGGGGGTACAGGGGGGGGTGATGACAGAGGGAAGCATATGACAGGGGGGTACAGGTGGATGATGATAAAAAGTATGATGACAGGAGGTAGGGTGGTGGGATTCCAGGAACAGGGAAATGATGAGGAGCATGATGATGATGATGATGACAGGGGACAGTAGATGGCATCATATCATCAGGGCTGTGTGTGTGTGAGGTCACAGGCTGCTGATAGCAGGGATGTTCGGGGCACCCTCGGTCAGGGAATGACTTCACAGGATGTGTCAGTGTCGGGCAGCAGGACCGTAATGCTGTATGTACCTTGAGACTCTGGCAGACTGGCTCTCCGCGCTGATCGCGATGCCTGCTCTGGCAGGTTCTCCACTACGGCTATCCATCCTGGAGATGAGGTCAGGGAGCTGCTCAGCCACGGCGGCCATTATCCGCGCTCTGCACATGTTAGGAGATCAGCAGAGCGTGGGAAAAGGGGAGGAGCCTGGGAGCACATGAATCCACTTACTGACCCAACAACTATTGGATCGAGGTTGTGACAAGCTCCCAGCGCCTCCTCCTCTTCCTCCACAGGACTGCACGGCGGCGCCGCCCTGAAAGGACTACTACTGTCACACATCGAGATGTGGAACCAGCGGCCACGGCTGCGCCGCAGGTGGCAGTGCTCCCTAGGCGAGTGCCTGGTTCACCTAGTGGTTGCGCCGGCCCTGCAAGTACCATTTTTCACAAAGTATCCCTGGACACCCAGGTCTTATGGCTCATTGTAATTCTACATCTCCCAGTCTGTCTACTGCTTTAACCTGAACCCAGTGAGCATGTGTGGTGTACCAAGGGACCTGGCAATAGCATGCAGTGTTGACTAACCCTACCTTCAAGGGCTCTAGTGCATATTGGCTGCGGCTCGGACTCCGTACCCTGTGGGGATCCCATTTTACTCCACATTACACCCCTTATAAGTATTTAGCCTTAATGGCCACACCACTGCTCCTGTCTGGAATTCCTCCAATAACTGTACACTGACGTCTTTTTCTTTTTTGTATTCATGCACGACTGTCTGAAGGCCCACCCTACCACCACCTGAAGAAGCAAAAATAACCATCACACCATATCTTGAAACCAAGGTGCAATGACTAAACTGTCCTTAACTTTTCACCATGTTGAAAAGTGCGTCTCGTGGTCCAATCCGAACTTTGCAAACATCACACAGCATTCTGAAAGTTATGGGACTAAAAGATGCCAGGATCCCACCATCAATGTTGGAGTTCCGCTCTTCCAAAGCAGAGGGGCGAGGAAACATTGCAGTACAGGCACTCATGGTTTGGATGTGAAGTCTCAAAGGCACCAGGAATTCTTTGCTGTCTCAAGTCTCCCTTGATCATTTTCATCGCGCTCAAGACAAAAAGAGGAGGTGGCAGTGGTGGTGGTTAGGGAGTCGGGCCTTCTGGGCTGTTGTGGATGGGTGCAAGATCATTGGGGAAAGGCATAAGTTCAAGAATGAACTTCAGGGGGGACTGATGTGGAAATTTAAGCCCTGAACATGATAGACTTTATTATTCGTATTATCTTATTTCTCTTTTATTTTCTATAACTTTTTCTATCCCATAATTTGCCTTAATGCATTGATAGCATTTGTATGTCCATTATAACCATATATAACTTTTGCATTAATTATCTTTGTAGACTGGCAACACTGTATTTGTAACATCACTATGTTATATTTGGTAATCTCTGATTATTCTAACATTTCTTTTCTGTATAAATAAATTAGATCCTTATCCTTTTTGCAAGTTATCATTCGTTACTGATTTTATTGGTTATATCTGCAACCGCATTGGTTGATTCTTATATAGACAAGGTTGTACTCACTTATTTGATGTATCATTAAGCGTATAAGTGAGGTAGGTAGAAATCGCCATGACAAAGGGTCTGCATATTTGTGGACAATTGCCAGGTCTGAACACTGTCCCGTGTGTGTGTGGGGGGGGGGGGTGGGGGGATGGGGATGGGGGGTTCAATGACTTCATTGGGGTAAGCTTCAACACCATCCAACACCAAAATGTACCCAGGATGGACTTCTATAGCAGGGAGGTGACCAGGGATGGCAAATTTGTGTGTTACTAGGGGGCAGGGGGGGTTATAGGCTATTAACAGGCACTGTCAATGTGCCCTGAGGTGCTTGTATCTTCTGATTGATGTGTGGGGTTGCCTCCAAGAAGTCTGGTCAGACCAGGACCAAGGCCAAGGCCATTTTGAAAGGCAAGACCAAGACTCTCCACGAATGAGCACAGCAACAAAGTCTTTTATTAATCACTCGTGTCTTCTGGCTGGTTTGAAAGACTGCATGTAGCATTTATTCACTACTAGAGGAAGGTTCCACATGGGCTGGGCCAGAATTAGAACCTCCCAGTTCAAGCTGAGATTTGTTTTAGGTTTCCTTAATGCTCAGGCATAAAATCTCAGATACTGTATATACTCAAGTATAAGCTGAGTTTTTCAGCACAGTTCTTCAGATTGTGCTGAAAGTGCCCCCCTCTGCTTATACTCTAGTCAAGCACTTTTCTGCAGCAGAAAATTAAATTTTCGGACCCGAATTTGGGGCCCCGTATCTCGGAGCCACTTGGTGCTAGGAACCCCAAATTTGGTGTGCAAACCCAGTGGAACCAACACTACAACATGCTTGACATTTTCCGACCCGAATTTGGTGTGCAAACCCACATTACAACATATCCAAATTTGGGGTTCCTAGCACCAAGTGGCTCAGAGATATGGGGCCCCAAATTCGGGTCGGAAAATGTCAAGCATATTGTAGTGTTGGTTCCACTGGGTTTGCACACCAATTGGGGTTCCTAGCACCAAGTGGCCCCGAGATACAGGGCCCCAAATTCGGTCAACTGTGTCCATCTGCAGCAATGTCATTTCAGGACCCTTTGGGTCCAGAGACCCCAAATTTTGGCTGCAGCTAGGGGGCATCAAGTTTGAAGTTCAGGGGACCTATGTCTGCAAATGGGCACAGTGAGGCTGCAAATGGGCACAGTGAGGCTGCAAATGGGCATTGTTGACCCTCTTTTCCCACTTACAGTAGCTGCGCATTTCTCACCCTAGGCTTATACTCGAGTCAATACATTTTCCCAGTTTTTTGTGGTAAAATTAGGTGCCTCGGCTTATATCCGGGTCGGCCTATACTCGAGTATATACGGTATATACTTTTTTTTTTCATTCATACTGTTGAGTTTAGTCAGTCTAGACGTACACTGTTTTCTTTTTTTTTTAAAAAGCTATTTCTCTGTCCTAGCAGTAGCACTTAACTGCACGATGGGTGATGTAAATTCTGGACTACTGGCTACAGTCCTGACAGATTTATGCCTGTCCTCCTACAGAAGCAATGCCTTTACTGCCCTAATGGCAACCTTGCTCTTAAAATACATAAAAAACTTCCATTATTGGAAGAACCCAATATATAGTATTTACCTTCTCTACCATTTTCTTTACAGAAATATGATTAATAAAATCAAATAAGAGTATTAGAAAAATATAACAACCAATGGTCCTATGTTATCCTTTCCTTTAACAATATTTTCCCATCTATAACTTGGATTCTGCAAGTGTTTTCCTTCCACTTTCAGTGCCCTTCCATTTATTTGTAGCCTCGTTCTTCGGCTCAAGTAGTTTTAATCGTTTTTATTTAGTGTTTCTACACCACCAATGCAGTGAAACATTTTTAAAGTCCTTCTTCCCTGCATTTGTCAGACTCGGTGGAGAAACACTGTTAATTTAAGTTTTATGATGTACCATTAAAGAACAGACGCCTGAAGGAATATAACTGGATGGCAAAGGATATTGCAAGCTCTTGTGGATGGGAGGCGAGAAAAAAAAAAAAGCGCGACAAGGAGCCGGAGGGGGGAAATTGGCATCAGCGGCTGAGCTGATCCTGGGCAAGAACTAAGGTTAGGCAGGGCCAAGGAAAGCCAAAGCAAGCCTAGAAACATTTCAATAAAGCCCAATAATTTTGGTTTGGAAAAATCTATTTAAACGCCTTTTCATTTGTCAAAAGTGACATTTAAAAGAGAACGCAATAAACCTCCAACGGCCAGTGGGGCTCCACGATGAATGAGATTTTTATCTTCAAAAAAACTGGAGCTGTGATAGGGCAAGGATGTTTTATTTAGCAGGATATTAAACTCAGCATGGAGTTAAAAAAAAAAAAAATAACAGCTGTAGCTGGAAAATCTGGACTTTAGTGAGGAGGAAAAAAAAAAGTTTACAGAGCCCTGGAGAAAAATGAACAATAAAGAGTAAATTTATTCTAAAGCCTTTTGCAAAAAATGTTATTACATTTTGGGATTTATATATTCTAGAAAGTGCAATTTATTCATATGTTTATGACAAATAGATATTGATGTCTTTAGCTGTCAATATGTGAACAACATTTGTATAGGCTCTACGGGAGTTTTTATGAGTTGCCAGCAAGCTGGATTTACTAAACCAAGGTTTACATCTATCCAACCTATAACATATAGGCTGTCAATTTTTCATTTTATCGGTTGTATTTTAATGAGAGCTGCACATTTGAAAATGAAACTGATCTAGAAACCACTTTGTAATTTAAAGTATATTTAAATTCAAATACTAAAATCTATTTTAAATTAAAATATTTATATTTTTTAAATAAGCATATTTTTTTTACTTGTTATGGGGGAACAACGCTGTGTCTCTGTGTCCCAGTTGTGCTCCTTCGTTGTCAGATTGTCATAGGGGCTTCCAATGGAGACTAAAAATTAGAGGCCATGCAGCCATTGCGAAATGCATATAGACCAGTGGCAGCCCGTCCATTAGTGGTGCATGGGCACTGCCCCCGTCCATGCGTCCGCCCCCCTGATCTACATGCAGGGCGTCGGATGCATGTATTCCAATGGGTGGGGGGGGGGTTTAAGCATGTGATTAGAGCCAGAGACTCTAATAGGCTTCAAAAAAAGTGTGGGCTCGGTGCGCGCCTGAAGCCCATCCAGTTGTGTGGCATTAGCAAATTAATATTCGCTATTGTAATACTGATCCTGTCGATCAATCAGGAAGTGGGTCATGAGACCCATCACCCGATTGTCTGAAAGGAGACCCGATCGGATTGGCCGCCAGGAGGAGGAGGGAGGAGATGCTGGAGGAATCGAGACAGCGGCCGCCCGCAGCCCCGAGAGAAACCGCCGCCACAGTAAGTGCAGGGCCCTGACTGACTGATGGGACGGGGGGAGGAGTGCCACCCGTGACCCCCGCAACTGGGCCAGCCAAACAGGGCGGGGGGCTTTTGTGCCATTGGGTGGATTGTTTGCTGCCCCCCCCCCCCACCCCCCCCCCAAGAAAATTGATCACCAGCCACCACTGATATAGTTTTTATTTATTTATTTTTAACAGGTAGATACCATGCTTAAAATACATTGAATGTGCATATCATTTTATGGGAATTTTTTTGTTGAATGAATGGTCTGGCAACAGGATCTCTTTAATCCAATGTATTGGTTTAAAGGGGTTGTAAACCCTCACAGATTTTTGGAAGAATGATACAAAAAGCCGCGCTGATACCTAAATTTAAAAAAATATAATAATAAATGGTGCAAATAAATAATGATACAAGCCTAAAGCAATATCATGTAATGTGGTCCAAATAATGACCATAAAAGTCCAGTGAATGAGTGAATAGAGACCTAAAGCAATTTAAGTGATATGGTCTGATGAATAGTCAAAAAAGAAGTCCAATATGAAAACATGAATCCAAAGGTGACAAAAGTGAAAATCCAAAAAATAGTGACTGTCGTGATCCACCACCATAAGTTGAATGTGCTTACCAGAGGGCAAGCTCAAATAAGCCCATAAGTAGATGTCAGGATGAATCCCAGCCAGATGGACCTCAAATGTGGCCTCCTTCGCAGGGTTAACCAGGGACGGAAAACACGCTAACAATCCTCCTTGGGACCGATTGTACCAAGGGCAATCTCCAGTGATACTGAACCAACAATCTCTTTAATGGCCAATACGAACATGTAGAGAAGAGAAGGATGCTCCCATAGTGTGATATCAGAGTATAAAATTTTTATTCAAACACAAAACACTCCTACTTACATCAAAGCGAAAATAAATGGGCAGGAATGAAAGATAAAAACATGTGCCGGCCGGCAAATCGTACACCCGCTCAAACGCGGAACGCGATGACGTCAGCGCGTCAGCCTCCCTACGTCGTTTCGTCCAATGACGTCTTCTTGTCCCCAGAAGACGTCATTGGACGAAACGATGTAGGGAGGCTGACGCGCTGACGTCATCGCGTTCCGCGTTTGAGCGGGTGTACGATTTGCCGGCCGGCACATGTTTTTATCTTCCATTCCTGCCCATTTATTTTCGCTTTGATGTAAGTAGGAGTGTTTTGTGTTTGAATAAAACTTTTTTACTCTGATATCACACTATGGGAGCATCCTTCTCTTCTCTACATGTTCGTATTGGCCATTAAAGAGATTGTTGGTTCAGTATCACTGGAGATTGCCCTTGGTACAATCGGTCCCAAGGAGGATTGTTAGCGTGTTTTCCGTCCCTGGTTAACCCTGCGAAGGAGGCCACATTTGAGGTCCATCTGGCTGGGATTCATCCTGACATCTACTTATGGGCTTATTTGAGCTTGCCCCCTGGTAAGCACATTCAACTTATGGTGGTGGATCACGACAGTCACTATTTTTTTGGATTTTCACTTTTGTCACCTTTGGATTCATGTTTTCATATTGGACTTCTTTTTTGACTATTCATCAGACCATATCACTTAAATTGCTTTAGGTCTCTATTCACTCATTCACTGGACTTTTATGGTCATTATTTGGACCACATTACATGATATTGCTTTAGGCTTGTATCATTATTTATTTGCACCATTTATTATTATATTTTTTTTAATTTAGGTATCAGCGCGGCTTTTTGTATCATTCTGTCTATTTATTGTGCATATCTCACAATTTTTCAGCTGCCGCTTTAGGGTTTATTGCTTATTATCATTTCTATTTTTCACTCATATTTATATGTTGATGTCACTTATTTGATTATTATTAGTGATTTTTATGCTTTAAGGTAGGGATCAGCGCAGTGTCTCACTTGCTTTTTTTCCTCACAGATTTTTACCTTAATGCAATCCATCAGATGTGGGCGGTCCCAGTGCCCTGTGGAATGAGGCTTTTAATGAGGGAGTGTACTGCTTCTGGTATATCCGTAACGGTCTCGGGCAGCCCTCTGATTCTAAAGTTAAGCCTTCTTGACCTATTTTCAAGGTCATAATTCTTGGCCATGGCCCCTTTTAATTGGTTATGCAAATCTTGGAAGCGATCAGTGTTCTGGATAACCCAGTCTATTTTGGCGTCCACTCTATTTTCAATGGTCTCAATGTGAGAGCCCAAAAGTTGGAGATCCGATTTAATGTCAGAAGTAATTCTGGCTGCAGTCTGAGCTAGGCCCCTGTCCAGCCTCTCTGCAACTCTAGTGAACATGAGGGCTCTGAGGTGTGCTGCCTCATCTCCCGATAAGTCACATTGGGCTTTGGTGAGGCTGCAACTGAGGCAGACATGAGAATGTCATCCAGGGTCTGGTTAAGGAGAGACACCGTGGTAGCTGGTGACGTCAGGCCCCTGATTGATGTGAGAATAGGGGCCCGTCCACATACCTCCAGTTGCAATCAGTCCCGCCAGGGAGATGAGACAGGGATCCCTGTGTGAGCTGCCTCGTGTGGTGGCCGTTCCGCCGCCATCTTAGATTCCACGGCTGCCCCTGGAAGTGCTGCAAATTGAGCCTGTAAGCTGCGTTTAGCCGACCCACCGACCTAAAAACGTTACCCACGTGCTTCATGGGTGTTCTGGTCCCGAGCTGGCTTCTCTGGGGTGATGTCACCCGCTGCTGGGAGCGCTGGACAAATGGAGCAGGACGGAGCTCTGTGATCAGGCGTCCATTTCACAGAGTGCCACGTATGCTCCTCCATGAAAGCATCTTATCACACCAATCTTGCTGTGGTCCGATGCGTTAAAGGCTGAGGAGAGATCTATGTTCTAATAGACCCCAACTTTTTCAAAAAATAGTATCTGTCACTACCTATTGCTATCATAGGGGATATTTACATTCCCTGTGAAAACAATAAAAAATTATAAAACAATAAAATTAAAAAAAATTAAAGGGACAGTGTAAAAATAAAATAAAAAAGCAAAAAAATTAAATAAAAATTAAAGGCCACATTCCCCCCTTATGCAGATTGCACTACAACGCATACATATAGAGATCCCTCCTTTCCCACATTCAGCCAGTGGAGCTCATATCGTCAACCCATGCTGGATGTGAGTATGAAAAGCCCCTTTTCTTCCAACAAACTTAAGTTGAGTCCATGGAATATTTTATTATTTTGCCACAAGTTTCGGGAAAATGTAAAAAAAAAAGAATTTATTTTCACACAAAGTTGTCACTAACTGATATATTGCTCAAACATGCCATGGGTATATGTGGAATTACACCCATACCCATATACCCATAGCATTATGTGACAACTATGTGTAAAAATTTGTTTTTTTTGTCAATTTTCAATCACCAAAAAATGTAATATTCAATGGGCTCAACATGCTTTTTTTTAACAAAAAGTAGAAATATCTTTTTTTTTTTTTTAATTTCGTTTATATCGCAAAAAAAATAAATTGCAGAAGTGATCAAATACCACCAAAAGAAAGCTCTATTTGTGGGAAAAAAAAGGACGCAAATTTAGTATGGGTACAACATTGCATGACCGCGTAATTACCAGTTTAAAGCAGAGCAGTGCCAAATTGAAAAAAGTGCTCTGGTCATTCGGGGCTTAAAGAGGAGGTCCAACGTGGGTGAAAAAAAAATTAAAAGTCATCCGCTACAAATACTGTAGTGGCTGACTTTTAATATTAGGGCACTTACCTGTCCAGGGAGCCCGCAATGTTGGCACCCCAGCCGATCTTCGGATTGACTCCTGGGTGCTGCCGCCGTCATTCCTGGTAAGGGAAACAGGCAGTGAAGACTTTCAGCTTCACCCCTGGTTACCTTAAGGAGAAAGCAAAAAAGTTGCAGATAAATAGGTTCTTTCCAGCTTAAGCAGCGCTCAAAAAAGAAAAAATGCATATGGGCAACCAGCACTCTAAAAATATAAAAATTTGTTACAGTTCAGGTGTTGAGTAATTTCTCATATAAATAAGACAGTTCATATCATTGCAATGATATGAACTGTCACATTTATATGAGAAATTACTCAACACCTGGACTGTCACAATTTTTTTTGCTTTCTCCTTAATGTTATATTGTATTATATCAGCTGCTTAGTTTAATATATTTATTATCTTGAGCGCTGGATAAGTGACCCTGTTTGCTTTTACTTTTTGTACTGCTGGGTACCTACTGCGCATGCGCCAAGCGCGGGGGGGCGAAGTTCCGGGATATCGGGCTACGGCCCGTCTCCGGAAGTGCCAAAAACAGGTCCCCCGTCCCCCTCCCCTCTGAAAGGTGCCAAATGTGGGAGGAAGGATATAAGCGAGAGTTTCACTTTTGGGTGGAACTCTGCTTTAAGTGGTTAAGGCTGTTTTGCTTAATGGATAAAAAATTTCACAGAACCCACTAGATACAAAACTATCAAAATGAAGGTCAGTTGTGATTTTACATAAAGAATATAATTCAAATTAAACCTTGGAACTGCAAATGATGATTAGAGTATTAAAGGATTACATGAAGCCTTGGATACATATTTGCTAATGTAATTGTTATTTTAGCCTTGTGTACAGACCAGGGAACATAATATACAAGATCTGGATGGCGTGTAAAACTATTTTCTGGTCAGATGTGGCAAGGATTTATAAAGGCAGATCCTTTCTGTAAGGCCTCATTCACACGGGCGTACTGTGTGTATAGTATGCATGTAAAGGGGCACATGTTTCCTGTGCTTAGAACTGTCCCTGCACAAAGTGTCATTTTTGCAGGAAAAAAAGCTATTTAAAATCACTCGCGGCTTTAATGAATTGCCGGCTCCCGTAATACAGAGAACAGTCATTGAAAGTCATTGATAAAAAAAAAAGCGTGGGGGTCCCCCCAAATTCAATTACCAGGCCCTTCAGGTCTGGCATGGATTTTAAGGGGAACTCCACGCCAAATTAAAAAAAAAATGGCGTGGGGGTCCCCCTCAAAATCCATACCAGACCCTTATCCAAGCACGCAACCTGGCAGGGCACAGAAAAAGAGGGGGGGGACGAGAGAGCGCCCCCCCTCCTGAACCGTACCAGGCCACATGCCCCTTAACATTGGGAGGATGCTTTGGGGTCTGTGACCCCTCAAAGCACCATGTCCCCATGTTGATGAGGAGAAGGGTCTCTTCCCCACAACTCTTGCCGGTGGTTGTGAGGGTCTGCGGGCGGGGGGCTTATCTGAATCTGGAAGCCCCCTTTAACAAGGTGACCCCCAGATCCCAGCCCCCCCCCCCTGTTTGAAATGGTAAGGGGGTACAAGTACCCCTACCATTTCACAAAGAAAGTGTAAAAAAAATTTTAAAAACACATTGACACCGTTGGGAAAAGTCCTTTATTAAAAATAAAAAAAATAAAAAAAAGATTCCAGCGGTGGTAATCCACCAAAAATTTCGAATTTGCCGCGAACACCCCAAATTGTTCGCTGTTCGGTAAACAGGACGTACAGGCAATGTTCGAGTCGAACATGAGTTCGACTCGAACTCAAAGCTCATCCCTATTCAGGACCTGGACGACTGACCTGAGCTCTACCAGAAAATCCTAAAGGAGAATGTCCGACAATCAGCTCGTGACCTCAAGCTCAAGTGCACTTGGGCTATGAAGCAGGACAATGATCCAAAACACAACAGAAAGTCCACCTCCAAATGGTTCAAACAAAGCAAAATTTAGGTTTTGGAGTGGCCTAGTCAAAGCCAGGACTTAAATCCAATTAAGGAGAGTGGGCCAAAATTGCTCCACAGCAGTTGGGGTGGCACAACCAGTTATTAGGTTTAGGGGGCAATTTACATAGTTACATAGTTACATAGTAGGTGAGGTTGAAAAAAGACTCCATCAAGTCCAACCTATGTGTGTGATTATATGTCAGTATTAAATTGTATATCCCTGTATGTTGCGGTCGTTCAGGTGCTTATCTAATAGTTTCTTGAAACTATCAATGCCCCCCACTGAGACCATCGCCTGTGGAAGGGAATTCCACATCCTTGCCGCTCTTACAGTAAAGAACCCTCTACGTAGTTTAAGGTTAAACCTCTTTTCTTCCTCTAATTTTAATGAGTGGCCATGAGTCTTGTTAAACTCCCTTTTGCGAAAAAGTTTTATCCTTTTGTGGGGTCACCAGTACAGTATTTGTATATTGAAATCATATAGTTACTTTTTTCACATAAAGCCAGGCAGCTTTTTTGCCTTAATGAACAAAACCATCATTTAAAAACTGCATTTTGTATTTACTCAGGTTATCTTTGTGTAATAATACAATTTGTTTGATGATATCAGTCATTTAAGTGTAACAAATATGCAAAAAAAAAATCAAAAGGGGGCAAATACTTTTTCACACAACTATATATTTGCAAATATGTGTAATTAAAACCTCAGTTTTTAATGTGAATTTGTATACAGGGCCAATTTGGTTCGATTGATTGGTAAGTGTGATGGGAAATCTTTTTGTTTTTGTGTTGTGCAATGCCTTTCCACGTGTACCTGCAAAGCTAGTTATAAATTGGGATGGCTGCCATTCTTGTTTAGCTTGCAAGTTTAAAAATATTGAAAATAACTTTTGAAATTCATTTAAAATTTTAACACTTTTAGAAATTGAGTTAACATTTACTTTAAAGCAGCCAAAGTGAGCTAAAAATCCTCTGACTATTATGAATACATATCTTGGTTTTTAAAAAGTACATCAGTTTATCCGGGGCTGAAAAGACTTCCTTTTCTGACAGGAGGAGCACCAAGGAGCACAGATTAAAGGAAATGTTTCTTATGAAAGGATGTAACTGATCATAATCAGGCTGAAGGCAAAATTGCAGTAGCCTATAGCAAGCAATTAGTTTTCATGTTACAAATGTCATATCACTGGCGCACTGGTGACTGGCGCATTTGCAGATATGAGCAAGCCTGTTTCACTTGAATCTCTCTAGCAGATTTATCCTACAGGGATGTATCTATATATAAAAAAAAAAAAAAATACTTATAGCATTTGACCCTGAGAACGTGCATGTCCATTCTTTCTGTGTAAATAGGGCAAACAATTATGTTATTAGTCTTTTTGCTGTTTCATTGATTTAAACCAGAAAATACCTAATTTGGCCACTAGATGGTGCTTAGTGCCATAAAAATGTCTAAGCTACCTAGCACCATCCAGTGGTCAAATGCGGTATTTTAGCTTTTAATGCCAGCTTGCATTGAATGTACATCGCTGGCTTCTTTCGGGTACAGGGCGCGTGTGCGCGCCCCCACCTGTCAACTTCTGCTGTGATTAGACACAGCAGGATTTTGTCAGCAGGTCCCGGCCAATGATTCATGGCCGGGACCTGCTGATCAGCTGCATCCAATCACTGCAACAACACAGGGCTCTGTGCAGAGGGAACAATCTCTTTGTTTCTTCTCCCTGCAAAGCAGGAACAAAGAGATTTTTAGTAAAAAGTATCACACATTAGAGATGTTATCTCCTTCTCAGACAGTGTCATTAGTACTGTGTATAGCAGGGTTAGGCAACCTGGGGCCCTCCAGCTGTTGTGGAACTACATTTCCCATGATGTATTGCAAGGCTGGCAGTTACAATTACTCCCAGAGGCATGATGGGACTTGTAGTTCTGCAACAGCTGGAGGGCCCCAGGTTGCCTACCCCTGGTGTATAGTATTATCACTGATCCCCGTATTAGTGTCACTGGTGATGTCAGTGTCAGTTACTCAGTTCACACCCAGTGTCAGTTAGTGTCAGATTTCACGCACTCCCACTTTAAGTCGCTGATCACCGCCATTACTTGAATGAAAAAAATAATTCCAGTATATATACCATAGTTTGTAGACACTATAACTTTCATGCAAACCTTATTGGGATTTTTTTTTTTATCAAAGATATGTAGCAAAATTAATTTTGGTCTAAATTTATGAAGAATTTTTATTGCATGTGTTTTATAGCAGAAGGTACAACATTTATTTATTTCTTCTTTCAAATGTTTCAGTCTTTTTTCATTTATATAATAAAAAATAAAAAACCCAGTGGTGAGGAAATACCACCAAAAGAATGCTCTTGTACCATCATTTTGCGTGTAATAGCTTCTTATTTGTAATTTTATAATATAATATTTATATTATATTTTATTTTCTGTTTGCTTATATTACTTTGTAAATTCTTGGAAAATAATAAAAATTACATAAAAAAAAGAATGCTCTATTTGTGTGAAAAAAAATATATTTTATTAAATCATATTATATTATACTTAAATTTTTCCTGCGTACAGTGTTGCATGACCGCGCAATTACCGGGTAAAGTAGCACAGTGCTAAATAACAAAAAAATGGCCTCTTCCCGAGCTGAAGTGGTTAAAATCAATGAAAACCATTCGTCCAGCACATGCCTAATAATGTTCATTTTTTGCCCCATTTGCACAGAATGAATGTACATGCACTTCCACTGATTGAATTGCTATGCTTTTTATTTATTTATATATATATATATATATATATATATATATATATATATATATATATATATATATATATATATATATATACACCCCTTAAATTTGAGTTGGGTTTTCCCATATATTATGCACGTCAAGACCAGGCCTATTTCTGACATTTGTTGTTTACAAGTGTGTTTACAAGTTAAAATCAGTATTTTTTGCTAGAAAATTACTTAGAACCCCAAACGTTACATATATTTTTTTAGCAAAGACCCTATAGAATAAAATGGCGGTCATTTTAATATTTTATGTCACACTGTATTTGCGCAGTGGTCTTTCAAGCAAAATTTTTGGGGGGAAAAAATTACACTTCAATGAATAAAAAAAAAACAAGTAAAGTTAGCCCCAATGTTTAGTTTAATGTGAAAGATGATTTTATGCCCAGTAAATAGCTACCTAACAGGTCACGCTTTAAAATTGCGCACACTTGTGGAATGGCGACAAACTACGGTACTTAAAAATCTCTATAGACGCTGCTTTAACGTTTACCAGTTTAAAGAGGAGAACAAATATTGCTCCCATTCTAACGATCACATGTGTGATTTGAACACTGTTTACATTTGCAGCTGCAACCTACGTATGCATTTTCTTTGGCGAGCGAACACAGTGGGAAGGGGCACTTAAAAAATTTATTTTTTTCTTATTTATTTGTTTTAATATTTTTACACTGTCCCTTTATAAAAAATGTAAATTCTGATCACTGTTATTGCTGTCACAGTGAATGTAAATATCAATTGTGACAGTAATAGGCAGTGATAGGTACTCTTTTTGGAGGGATCTGGGTCTTCTCTGCACTTGAAAGTATTCAAAACGCCAAGATTGGCCTTTTTTGAATACTGAATTTTTTTTTAAGGTGACGCCATTGGCTGGCGAGTAAACCGGAAGGGATGTTGTGATGACGCTTCCAGGTTTCTACGTCGGAGACTCCAGCCAGCCGGCGGACATGCCAGATCTAGGCTAGGCTCTCTCAGTGGAATGGAAGACTCGGGTGGAGCAGCGGAAGGCGGCGGGAGGGGGAGGACGTCCCCTCCCGCTCCTTGTAATAACAGCCAGGCGGCTGGTTAGCCGCATTGCTTATTACAAGAAGGCCAACCGCTGGCTCTAAAAAATGGTAAAACCACTTCAGCAAAATCACGTAGAGTGTGAGGGCTGGGCTCAACCCCTCCTTCTCTGAGCTGGCGGCTCAGCTGCCAGCTAATTGCCAGTTCCTATCTCTCCATAGTTACTCAGCTGTTGATGATATCCTGCTCGTCAGTCCTGCCTACTTAGGGTCCTTTCACACGGGGCGGATCCGAAATGATCCGCCCCGTGAACATCCGCTGCTCATCCGCTGCCGGCGGATGACGGGGCGGTCCCTGCACTCTGTGCAGGGACCGCCCTGTCAGATCTCCGCTCTCCTCTATGGAGGATCGGATGAACACGGACCGTCTGTCCGTGTTCATCCCATCCGCTCTGCAGACGGATGGAAAAATAGGGTTTTCCTCCGTCTGCAGAATCGGACCAGAGGAGCTCTGCCTTCGCCTTGGTCAACATCACAGCGACGCTCTCCTGCATTCCTGTTAAAAGACTTGCTTGGCTGACATCCCTTCTGGCTCCAGATCCTGCTTGCTGTTTTACTACGCTCATCTCCGGCTCCCTGACATTTGGCTTATCTGACTATCCGTTCCGGTTCCGGAACTCTGGCTATGTTTTTACTTTGTTTGTTCTATTTATTTTTATTATCAAACAAGTGCGATTTAACTGTACTTCTGTCTCGGTCTGATTTCATGGTTTCTGACATAGAGGTACGTGATTTTCTTCAGAAAGTGGTTATTTTACAGCTTCAGTCCAGATTACCATCTGGAACACTTTCTAGGCGTTTTGTGCAAACATTGACAGACTATAGCTGTTACTAGCCTTCAGCTTTAGGCTACAGGACCTCCGACCAGCCTTGCATTGACGACGGACACAAACAAGGTGAAACTCAACATTATCCCCGATGGCGTATGAGTTTTAGGTAAACTGACGAGCCGTAGATTGCCGTTTCTGTCTATCTGACCTCTTCACATTCTAGCTTGGAATCGAACATTATGTTTGTAATAGAAAAACAATCTGGAGTAAATTGAAAAGAAGGTTCTGATCCGGCTCCGCTGGCTCCTGAACATTAATGCGAGACATTAAGAAGCAATGTCGTGTACAACTGCTACAACAAAGTAATCGCCCTATCTAGTACCGTACAGGTTTAGAGAATGTCATTAGTGTCTGCTAATAGAATCGGCTGCCTAAGCATCGGCCCTTAAAATTGCTCCTGGTACAAGCATAATTACGGAACTGTCACAATGCAAGGTTTATTCCGAAATCCGAAGAGGAATGATGTACAAATAATTATTTATATGTATATCTTTTATTCTAGCCTCAATCCGGTACTCAACCAGAACATTAATAGCGCTATCCGATAAGTTCCAAGTGAAAAATTAAAGAAAGTACAACATTTTAACAGAATGTTCACTGCTATAAACATTGTCCGCTGTTTGCAAGACTGAGTGGGAATACAATAAAAACAAAAAGCAAAAAAATAAAAAAAGCTTAAAAAAAATAAAAAAATTGACATTTTTGGTGTAAACAACTAATCCTGTCAATCAACTTTGTGAAAGAGATGATCAAATGCAGACATGTTTGCCAACTACAGCTGCTCCCACATTTACGATAGAGAATGAATCTAGCCACAAAGGTATAAGAAGTGTGTTATTTGGAACATTACAAACTAAAAATAAAGGGAAAAAAGCTTGAAAAAAAGAAAATATGCACCCGTGTATCTAAGGGCTAGTAAGTTGCAATATATTGGATTACCTTCATGTATATACACTCCACTGCCACTTTATTAGGTACACTTTGCTAGTATCGGGTTGGACCGCCTTTTGCCTTCAGAACTGCCATAAAGAGGAAGTAAACCCTGATGGGTGTTACTTCCCCTTTGTTTCCCTGCAAAGGTAAAGCATAATGGGCTACTATGCATCGCATAGTAGCCCATCATGTGACACTTACCTGCAGGAGAAGCCTGCGATGATACTCCGTCTTCCTCGCTAGTAGCGAGCGTCCATTCTTCACCCCTCTTCCTTCCGGAGACGTGAACTCCGGCTCTATGACTGTCCGGAGTCGCGTGACGTCGCGTGACGTCACTCCCGCACATGCGCGCGGGAGCTGCCTTTAACAGCATGACCCGAGCTAGAAACGGCACAGAAGAAATCACCCTACGGCGATTGCAAATATCTCCTCGACCGTGCAGGTCTGGAAGATATTTCAAGCACCTACAGGTAAGCCTTAATCTAGGCTTACCTGTAGGTTAAAGTGGTTGTAAAGGGTTTACAACCACTTTAAAGTGATACTAAAGGTTTCTATTTTTTTTTTATTTTGTTTTAAATAACAAGCATGTCATTCGTACCTCCTCTGTGCAATGCTTTTGCACAGAGCAGCCCCAATCCTCCTCTTCTGGGGTCCCTCAAGGGTGCTCCTGGATCCTCCTCTTCTCGAGTGCCCCCTCAGAGACCCGCATTCCAAGATGGCACTCGTGCGGGCGCGTTCCCGAGTCCTTCTGCTTTCCAAAGGTTTGCTGAGGTCAGCCGAAGTGTGCTCGGGCCTTTCCATGCATTTCCATGCATTTCCAAAAGCCAAAGATCGGTGCTGTTCAGCTCCGGCGCCCCCCCCCCACCTCAGGCCAAAAGTGGTACTGCACACTGCTTTTGGCCTGAATCCTGCTCGTTTTGCGAGACAACGCTCGCAAACCGAGTTAGGATTTTTAGAAATACAGTGCTTGTTAACCGCATTACGCGCAAACCGAGGTTCCACTGTATATATATATATATATATAGTTCACAATATAGAAAGCTACTTGCTGTTGCTTCTTATCCAACAAGCATCATGCAGTTGCTGCATATTTGTCCTTTCCTCCGAGCCCGATGGCAGAACAACAGGGCCCGGGCGTAAGTGGGTGGCTGATTTCTCCATTTCCTCTCCCCCGCTTCTTCTCCTCTCCCTCCCACAGGCATTCAGCAGAGGAAGGAGGAAAATGGAGAGATGGGTTCCTCTGTCTGTGTTTCTCAATCTTTTTTCAGTCAGGGCACCCTTGAAGTATACCCCTAGGTGAATGGGGCTGCACTGCAACCACTCTGCAACTGTGTGCATTGCATACAGTTGCAGCATAGTGATGATGCATTTAAGGGGTTAAAACAGGTGGTCAGGAGGCAACATATTGCCTCTTTACCGGCTGTCAAATGCCTCTGAAAAGCGATCTGAGCATGGATCGCTTTTCAGAGGAGAGTGTGTAGCGATTATTCCCATAGGAGCCGCTGGAAATTTGCCCAGGTTCTTGACTAGTGTAGCCTAGATATTACCCACCAGCTGATACAGCCAAATACTTCCCCTTACTTTAAATTAAATAATAGACCACACCTTCTTTTTTGGAGTAAATGGCCGCAACAGCCTTTTATTAAAACATAACTCCAATAACCGAAAACACATATAAATAACCATAATGATAAATAACATATCAACACATAAACAGTAAACAAACATCAAGAACTGTAAACAATCAGTTACACCCTGTTGATTGGTCAGTGACGGAGCTAAGTACTATAAAACATATATATATAACTACTGTAACTGTATATATATATAACACCACCAGGGGGGGCACTGCGGGATAAAACATAACCAACTGGCCTCCATCTGTGCCGCCCGGAGACAAACCCTATCCCGCAGTGCACGAGTAATCATCAAATATATAATTCGATGTACTACCAGGAGGGGACATCTACTGATGAGCCCCCCAACAAACCGGAGGGGCCATCTAATGATGAGCCCCCCACAAACCGGAGGGGCCATCTAATGATGAGCCCCCCACAAACACTTACCACCTACATAACTGCTCCGTCACTGACCAACGAACAAACACGCCATAGCCTAAAAGGTTGACACCTCATCCTTGCAGGCACCTCCACACCCGCAGGGCCGACTGAATACCCTCCTGCAGACCCAACGACCACAGGTCGATGCCCACATCCGTTAAATGGACCCCGTCCTTCCTCAAATAGAGGCCCACATTCTTCTCTAGTTCCTTATGACGTACCACCAACCCCCCATGCCATGTCACAAACCTCCCAACCACCTTATTCACCCTAATTCTGGCTTTGTTGATCCGGTAAACGGACCTGGCCGTACGCCATGTTGTCCTTGCCACTATGTCCGACCAGACTAACAACGTGTCTGGGAATTTTGTTCGCAGATACATCCAGTCATTTTTAATGTCCGCGATCAGATCCCTGACCGTGCGGACCCCCAGATCGTTCCCCCCAGCATGGACGACAAGCACTGCTGGCGGCCTGTCCAACCACGCAAACCTCTCAGCCTCTGGGACTACCCTGCCCCACATCATTCCCGGTTTACCCAACCATCTTATGGTTGCCTCCCTTCTTGAAATCCCCAACTGCCTCCCACCTGGTCTCGTGTCCCCTCTCCGTGCGCCCCAACACACATACGAGTGTCCGAGAATCCAGATAAGGCGTGGGAGCACTGCGTCTGAAATGACAAACATAGTGTAAAGGACTTGCACCCCCAGGACCCTTGACCAGGTTACCCCTTTTGTAGGCAGATATGCACAACAACAACATCTTAACACCCCACCTTTTTTTTTTTTTAAATTTTTACCTTCCCACACTAACTGAGGCCGAATATAGGTGCGGAATCGCCTGGACTCCCATCTCCCCATCCGTCGCACATCCACCTCATCCAGCCCGTACCTAGCGGCCTCAGTGGCCGCCCCGATGCGGAAGGAGTGTGAGGCGTAGGCGGAACTATACATCCCCAACCCCTTTAAACACTTACGCAAAACAGCAACAAACTGGAACCTGGACAAATTAGCTCCATCCTCGTGTACCAAAAAGGAGCCATCCCCTCCCGGCCTTATGCCCGCAAAATCCCTTACCGTTTTTACCGGGCACATTGCACAACCCCCTACTGCATACAGCGATATCTGTACCCCCACACCTTTTTGGTCCGTTTTGGACTTCCGCAACCTCACGGACACCCTGTCCTCCAGGACTACTACATCTCCCCGCAGTAAACCGCCCGCCCTTCCTTTTGCCGGGCTGACCAATTCCCCATATACGGAATGCCCCAAAAAACGCCAATGAAAAAGCGGTTGTAAACAATAAACGCTCATAACTATCCCTGCAAACCGATCCCAACTGTATCCCCAAATCCAATAAGTTTTTGAATGTAATCGGCCGTCTCGTGTCCTTAGTCCTGTTTTCTTTCCTGTAACCCTTAATGGCCTGTTTCACCCAAAAATCCTTTGTCCAATCTACTTTCTTTTGTAATTTGAACAAAAAGGCCAAAGCCGCCATTTTCTTCTCAATAGCGATCGCCCCCTTTCCATGTTCCTGTATACCAAATATAGCACCAGCAGGCGACCTGACGACCCATACTCACCCTCACCTGCTTCTTGCATCAGTTCTCCCCACTCTCTCCACACCTTCTGGTACCCTGCCCATGTGGACGTACTCACCGACTTCTGTATCCATCCTGCCGCTATTCTAGTGCCAAATCCCATATCCAGGCGGGGCAAGGAACTCCCACCTTCTGTGCCTCCGGCGCCAGAGCCCTGAATTTGTCCCACTGGAACCGAGACAAAGAGTCAGCCAGTGTATTCTCCACCCCCGGGATATGCACAGCATATAAAAACACATTCAATCGCAAGCAGCTCAACACCAACTGTTGCATCAGCCGAATGACAGGTGGCGAAGCCGCCGACATGCTATTGATGACCTGCACTACCCCCATGTTGTCACAATTCAAACGTAATTTCAAATTTCGACATGACTCGCCCCACAGTTCCATCGCTAGTACTACCGGAAAGAGTTCCAGGAGCACCAGGTTACGTAAAAACCCAGCCTCTACCCAAGCCCGTGGCCACGGTTCCGCACTCCACCGTCCTTGGAAGTACGCCCCATACCCGGTAGATCCTGCGGCGTCTGTCACCAACTCCACGTCGAAGTTACTTACCGGACCAGACATCCACACCGACCTTCCATTAAACTCTGCTAAAAATTGATACCATACCTGCAGGTCATCCCTATGTTCCTTCCGCAGCCTAATGTAATGCGTGGGAGCCTTCACCCCAGCCGTAGCTGAAGACATCCGACGGCAAAATATTCGCCCCATGGGAATAATCCTGCATGCAAAATTCAATTTTCCTAACAGGGATTGCAACGTACGCAGCTGCACTTTCTTGCACCCATGTATCTCCCTGATCTCCTTTTGTAAATCCCTGAGCTTCTCTTCAGGTAACCTGCATTCCATTTTCATGGAATCAATCACTATACCCAAGAAGCTCAGCTCTGTCCGTGGACCCTCCGTCTTATCAGCTGCCAAAGGCACCCGAAATCTCTCCGCAATGTGTTGCAACGTGGACAACAGTATCGCACACACATTGGAAGAAGGAGGGCCCACGCAGAGAAAGTCATCCAAATAATGGATGACGGATTCAATACCCGCAACGTCCCTGACCACCCATTCTAAAAAGGAGCTAAATGTTTCAAACAGTGCACATGATATAGAACAGCCCATGGGCAAACACATATCCACATAAAACTGTTCCTCCCAATGGCAACCCAGCAACCTGAAACTGGCCGGGTGAACCGGGAGAAGTCTAAACGCCGACTCCACATCCGATTTAGCCATCAATGCCCCTTTTCCATAACGTCGCACCCAGCGTACAGCCGCGTCAAAAGACGTGTACGAAACCGTACAGGTTTCTGGGTCAATGAAATCATTTACCGATCCCCCTTTGGGAAACAATAGATGATGAATCAAACTAAATTTGTTTGGTTCTTTCTTAGGGACCACCCCCAACGGGGATACTACTAAATCTTCTTTTGGTTTCACCTCAAATGGCCCCGCCATCCTACCCAAAGCCACCTCCTTGGCCAATTTTTCGGATACCACTGCCGGGTGCTGCAGTGCCGATCTCAAATTATTGGCCATAGGAGGGACGACTGTTAATGTGCACGGAATATGAAAACCGTGCTTAAAACCTTCCTCTAGTAACAACGCCGCCGCCCTGTCCGGGTATCTATTTAGAAAAGGAAGCATCCTTTCCCCCATCACCGGAGTCGTCCCTTTTGTTACCAGCCTCTCCACCCCGTTTTCCTTTTTTGAAACACTTGGCATGCGTATGCGCCCCCCCGCACCCGGAACATTCATGTTTAAACTTGCAGGATCCCCCATACTTACATGATCCCTCGTTAAACTGCCAACAGACTCCCCACTTCCTACCGGCCGGCGATCCCGAGGAGTTACTACCTCCGGCCCCCCCATGAAATGGCTGTGCTGGCGTTTTTGCCGATGCCATAAGTCGCATCCAAAGACTGATGTCTTTGTGATCCCACCGCAGTGCGGGACGCACCGCCCTGCGCTGCCTGAATTGCTCGTCATAACGAAGCCACGCCGCGCCCCCGTATACCCTATATGCCTCCCCAATAGCGTCCATATAGCAAAATAACGCCGAACAGTGTTCGGGGTTCTTTTGACCTATTACACCTGCCAAAATGGCGAACGCTTGCAGCCAATTGGCAAACGTCCTGGGAATCAAACGGTATCTCCGCTTCTCCTCGTCCTCCTTCTTTGTATCATCTGGTTTTACCCTGTCCAGATTACATTTTTCTAAGGGCAATAGGGAGAAAATCTCCACATACTCGCCCTTTCATATTTTCTCTCTCGTTTCCTGCTTCAGGTGAGCACCTTTTTTTCAGCGTCTGCCAACCGCACAATGTCCGCTCTGACAGTCGCCTCTGTCCCCCCTTTTTCCGTTGTACTCACCTTCTCTGCCACTTCACCTGCTACGGTGTCCTGTGGCACTGCCGTAGCTGCTGCGACCGGCCCTGCTACTTGTGCTGTACCCACGGTGCCTTCACCTGACCCCCTTGCGGACGACTGTCCTCCTTCAATCCGTCCCACCAACGCCCGTAGGCCCTCTAGCAATTCCTGTATCTGACCGCCGGACCCCACTGTAGGCCCGCTCCCTGCCCGCGGTTGGTATGTGTCTACCAACAGCGGTGCCGGAGGGGCAGCCCCCCCCCCCACCAGATACAACCCCCATTAAGTTCTGTAATACAGCTGTAAATGCTAAATTGTCACATGACTTACCGGGCCGACCGGGCACCCTTCGCTCCGTTGCTGTTCCAATTACCACCGGTGCTTGTGGACGACTGGGTTCCAGCTCCTCTTCCTCTGAAATTTCTCCTTCCGACCTGCTCTCAACCTCCTGTCGGAACAAAAGCGGCAGTCCCTCTGGGGAGGGACTCCTGGACGTATCATGCCTCCGTCTGTCCGCTGACTTGGCCAGTGCCTTCCCTCCCACCCGCAGTCCTGTGCGGTTGGGCCGGTCCCGGCACCACTCCCGCCCCGTGACCCCTGACTACCTCCGCCAGGTGGCGTCCGCCAACCCGCCGTGCTGCGTGCCAAGCTGCCCGATGGTCCAGCTGCAGCCGTCAAATCACTAATCCTTCTGTCCTCCTCCCTCGGCTCGTTCAGAGCTGCTGGGAGTACCGCGGCCGATATCCTCCTGGGTGTATTACCCCCCTTTTTTGCCGCCCCTCTCCTGGGTGTTGAACTTCTGCCCCTCGGCTCGTGCAGAGCTGCTGGGGGGGTCAGCATAGTGGATGGGCCTGCTGGTTCTTCCATGTGAATATCCCTGGATGCTGCTGCTGCTGACTGTGTCCTTCTGTCCCGTCTACCCCCCCCTCTGCTCGTCCAGAGCTGCAGGGGGATCAGCAACCTGCTCCTCTCTTCTGCTAACTGGGGATGCGGCGCCCTGTAGGCCCGTGGCCCCCCCCCGCCTGAGCCCCGCGGCGCGTGGTCCGCCTAGGCCCTCCTGTCGGTTCCCCTCGCCTTCCTTGTTCAGCCAGCACGGCTGTGACTTGTTCCTGAAGCCAGTCTGGTCCCCGGGATGCCGCCGCTGCTCTCAATTGGACCACGAGGTCCCGGACGTCCGCCATCTTGGATTTAGAAAACGAGGAGCAGAGTAAAAAACCTGCCTCCTCGTGTGTTACTGCCCGCCGAATGTCCGTCCTAGCCACGCCCCCTTTTTATATGGCCGCTCCCCCTGTCTCCTGATTGGCCCGCTGCGCTAAGCCACACCCCTTACAATACAAATTGTGTGTCCTAGACACACTGTCATGGCCAGGCCTGCCCTACCTTTGCTGTGCTGCATCCCGGTCCGGCCCTCTCTTTCTCAGTGGATTGCACCACAGCCAGGCACACAATCTCAGCCACAATGACCAGTCTAGGGGGTGTTGTGTTTATTTTTAGAGAACTTGGATAGGATTGAGGGAAACCAGTGGGATACTCCAAAAACAGAACTTTGTACAGATTTGAGGACAATAAACTCCTTTCTGAAAAGTTGAAGCAGAAGTCCTTCCTTATAGCAAACTGTGAACTTTGTAGTGGAAACAGGTAAATGCAGACTTCGTTATAGCACTAAGAGCCGATTTTTTTCACATACAATCAGATAGACTAAGCAGGGCTGGTCCAAGGATTTTTGACACTATAGACGAAACCTCATTTTGCCACCCCCTGGCTCCACCCCTTTTTCCCTGCCCATGTAAACCCCACCTTTTTAATGACGCACCCACCAAATGCAGCCTTACCAGCGCCCATCAAATGCAGCCTCACCAGCGCCAATCAAATGCAGCCTCACCAGCGCCCATCAAATGCAGCCTCACCAGCGCCAATCAAATGTAGCCTCACCAGCGCCCATCAAATGCAGCCTCACTAGCGCGCATCAAATGCAGCCTCACCAGCGCCCATCAAATGCAGCCTCAACAGCGGTCATGAAATGCAGCCTCACCAGCGCCCATGAAAGGCAGCCTTACCAGCGCCCATCAAATGCAGCCTCACCAGCACCCATCAAATGCAGCTTCACCAGCACCCATCAAATGCAGCCTCACCAGCTCTCATAAAATGTAACCACACCAGCGCCCATCAAATGCAGCCTCACCAGCTCTCATCAGATGTTCACAGATTTGTGTGCGACTATCTCGGTTATTAAGGGAGCCACAGTCTGGTCTGAATAAGGTGTCTGGGTTTCAGGAAGACTAAAACCCAGACATATGACTCAAAACCCCGACTGTCCAGGTGAATCCAGGTCAGATGGCAACCCTAGATGTCATCCCCCTCCTCATAATACAGAGGTCAGTGTCACACCCTTCTTCATATTACAGAGGTCAGTGTCACCACCTTCTTTATAATACAGTTGCAGCATAGAGAGTTCAGTGTCATCCCCCTTGTCCATATTACAGAGGTCAGTGTCATCCCCCTTGTCCATATTACAGAGGTCAGTGTCACCCACCTTCTCCATATTACAGAGGTCAGTGTCACCCACCTTCTCCATATTACAGAGGTCAGTGTCACCCCCTTCTCCATATTACAGAGGTCAGTGTCACCCCTCTTCTTCGTAATACAGAGGTCAGTGTCACCCACCTTCTCCATATTACAGAGGTCAGTGTCACCCCCTTCTTCATATTACAGAGGTCAGTTTCACCCCCCTTCTTCATAATACAGGGGTCAGTGTCATCGCCCCTCTTGTAATAAAGGGGTTCATGTCAAGCCCTCTGTAATACAGGGGCTCCCCATTAGATTAATTGGGCTGGAGGTATTTGTGTCCGGGTTTCAGGTGGACTGAAACCCGGACGCATTTGTCAAAACCTGAACTGCCCGGGTCAAAACCGGACAGGTGGCAACCCTACCCAGAAGCTCAGTCTCTTAGAGTATTTATGCAGTTTCCCAGAAGCTTTCAGCACCCTGCATAAAGATTCACACTGCCATCTGCAAAGCTCCACACTTACGTTCCAGAGAATTCTCACAGCTCTCTGGAAAGAAGAGGTTGGGAAAACGTAACTGACCTAATAAATCAGCTGCACTGGCTACAGTCAGCTCAACTAAATGTACCCAACAATTACAGCTAAATAGGTAAATTTAGCTTTCCTCACTGTAACCAAACAAAACACACCCAGCTCCACAGAACATAACGAGCCAGCAATAAATCTAACTAATCCAAGTACCTACTGTATTTAGGAGGGTGCTACATCTGTAAAACTCAAATAAACATTTATTGCTATAAATTTGCATACGCCTTCAGTTCCAGTTTGGATCTGGGGTGCCCAGAGAATCATGGATTTGTTTACTTATTACTTTACATTTTACAGCAACTCAATTTCACAGGGTACTGTAGCTGCTACAGAATGAATAAACAGAGCCTTTTATTAAAGGATGAAGAAATAATGTCACAAACGAAGTGGCTAAACCAGCAGGCTGTGCCATCTCTTGCAGGAGTGCTCTGTAAATATTAATTATGGAGAACATGTCAGAGGATGAGCCGGGATGTGTCTCTGCGCATCTCGTAAAGGTCTGAAACGGACGTTCCTTAGACACGGCATTGATCCAATATAACACAGTCTTTTAGTGCTGGTAATTTCGGCTGTTAAATATGAATCAATTCTAGTAAGGTTAACAAGTAATTGTCACTTGAAAGTACATTTAATAAAACCTACAAAATACCAAAATGTTTCAGTAAGCCATAATGACCTGTCGGGAAGCATGGACTTGTCTTCATCAATGCTGTTATTATGGTTATGTAAAGTTTAGCAAAGGAGTTGGGCTTCCATGGAGGTAAACTGCAACCAGGCATAAACATTTAATATTAAAGAGAATCTATCACCTTGCCATTCAAGGAAAGGGTTTCTTGAAAGCTCATACTAATACTTACCTTTTCTATGTCCACCCCCCCCCCCCCCTCCCCAATGACTCCAGTTGTTGGAGCCCAGGAACATATCCAGGGCTCAAGTCCTGCGGGAATGCATAGGAACGGAGTGCGTTTTCTAGGCAGTGCGGTCCGGCTCAGGTGCGAATTCAGGCCCATTATCTTCTATGGGCATCCATGTGTATCCGGTGTTGGTCAGTGTCAAAGCTTACACAGGGTTAAAGACCTTCTTACCTCCTTCTCATGACAGTGCTCGGGTTTGGCCATTGGCACTGCATCCTGAAAAGGGGAAAAGATCGAATGGTCCTCCAAAAGCAGTGGGTATGTGGCGCCCACCCCATTTAGGTGGGTCCTAGATAGGTTTTTTTTTAAGTAGTGATAGGTAAATTTGGCCAGGGCCTTACACTTTTTAGGCCTGGTTGTTTATTCTGGGAGAGGGGAGTGATAGAAAAGAGGGGGGTGTGGCCACCTACACTCTGGCTCAGAGAGATCACCTCTACGTTTTAGTGGAAATGTTCTGGAAGGGAGGCAGGACTTGGGACTGGAGTGGCAGACAGCTTATGTGGAGAGCTCTGGACCAATCATTAATTTGTGTTGGCAGGGGCAGGACTCGCATATAAGCTGGGAGGAGAATGAGAGAGAAGCAGGAAAGAGAGGGCCGGAACGAAAATGGAACGCAGGGCAATGGTAGGGGAGGGCCGGACATGACGGTGTGTCTAGGACACACAGAGAGTGAGGTAAGGGGTGTGGCCAGGCAGGAGTAGGCCAGTAAGACAGGGGGGGAGCGGCCATATAAATAGGGGGCGTGGCTAAGGGAATTCAGTCGGGAGAAGAATCACATGAGGAGGCAGTTTTTTTCCCACCCACCCTCCCTAATATAAGGTGATAGTTTTGGAAGTGTTAACGTTTTTGTTGTCGTTTCAGGATCGGAAGCAGTTTTGTCGTCATGACAGCAAGTGGTTTGCGGTGATTGCTCTTTGTTGCACTGCGGGAAAGGTGTTTGTCTCCGGGCGGTACAGATGGAGGCCAGTTGGTTACGGTAAATCCCGCAGTGCCCCCTTGTGGTTATATATATATATACTCAGTTAATTTATATATATACGTTTATAGTACTTAGCTCCATCACTGACCAACAAATAGGGTGTAACTGATTGTTTATATTTCTTTATATTTGTTATGTGTTGATATGTTATTTATCGTTATGGTATTTATGGTATTTATATATTTTCAGTATTTGGAGTTATGTTTAATAAAAGGCTGTTGCGGCCATTTACTCCAAAGATGGTGTGGTCTATTATTTAAGGTTAAGTAAGGGGGAGTATAGGGCTGTATCAGCCTGGGGGTTATTATCTAGGCTACACTGGTCAAGATGTAGAGAGCATGGAGCAGGCTTGAAGGCCTGGGGGTTCAGAGACCCCAGTGCTGGATAGCAGGAGCAGGTTTGAAAGCCTGAGGCTTTAGAGACCTCAGTGCTGGATAACCCAAACAGTCGCTATGTGATCCAGAGGAGAAAACCGGGCGTCCCAGCCTGGGATGTACCGAACCATGCGAAGGAGGAAGTAGGTGAAAAGCGGACGGAGGATACTGGGACCGCCCTTCTGTGGCAATTATGGACTGTCGATGGGAGAGAGCAAAGGGGCTGCAACCAAGCAGTGCTTATACGTAAACTCGCTATGTGTCCAAGGACCTAGTAAGGGACACTTTCCAGAACTGACACTGGGCGGATTTGCAAGAGTCAAGGTAGGCGGTGAGGCCTGGCACTTTCAAATCTACAACCCAAAGCATTATTCAGAGTGATGCTGGTCGGTTCATCAAAGGAAAGTACACAGGATCAGAGTCAGGAACCAGATTACTAGAGGTAACTCATATCCTCTACTTTAATGTAACAGCCATTCAAGTTCAATCAATAAAGCTTTATAAAATTTCAAGAACTGTCTGCTGTTTGTGGAACTTATGCATGGGGAGGAAGAACGGAACAAGTTAACAGAAAGGTAATGAACAAACTTTTCAGCTACAGGTATTTCCGAGCATTCCAACAAATGGAATGGTGGGGAGAGCAGCAAAGTTAGTATCTGTTGGAGGGAAGTAGAGTGTAAAGATTCTCTTTAAACCAGACTAAGGGCCTAATGGAGTGCTGTTACTTTCTCCTTCACAGTTGTGCCAATACCATCACAATACCCGGCAGAACCATGTATGGGGTAGCATGTAACCTCCTACCTTGTGATAGTTCTTCAGTCCTGCAGAAAATCGCTAGGCACAGTAACATGATTGGGGGGGGGGGTGGCACTTCCTCCCCCAGGTTGCCCCACCACTGCTCATTCTAATTTAGGGTATAGGTTGCCAGGCAATTTTAGTTTGGCACCTCTGTAGCCAGTGGATCAGTGGTTAATTACCTTAGCCTGTTTAATGTTTTACAAGCTGCTTGTCTGATTATTCTCCCCTGCACTCTAGGGGGTTCTAGGACCACAGTGCGAGGAAGGACAGAGAGGCAGCACTATTTTTTTGGGGTCTAGCCAATTCCTGGGGAGGTGTATCCAGTAGATGACTGGAGGATGCCTTAAGGTGAAAAAACACGAGGAGATACAACCCCTAAAGGGTAGGGCAGCTACAAACACTGTAATAAGCACACTTACCTATCGAGGGGGCCTGCGATGTCGGCAGCCCAAGGCCGACCTGTCCCTCGGCTCTCGGGTCCCGGCACCGCCATTCGTACTAAGGGAAACAGGCAGTGGGGCCTTGCGGCTTCACTGCCCGTTTACTACTGCGCATGCGCGAGTCGCCCATAGCTTTGTGAATGTGGCGTGCTGATTTCTGGGACACACACAGTTCCCAGAACACAGCACCCCCATTCCCCAGAAAACAACACGAGGAGGAGAAGACTGAAGATCACTGCGGTGTAGGAAGTGCCAGATTAGGACGATCTGCCTAGCAACAAGCATTTCTGGTGTGGCCATCCACTTTAATCACCACTTGGGTTTTTATTTTTTGCTAAACAAACAAGAAAAGACAGACACTTAAAAAAACAAACAAAAAAAAACATGTTTCATAGTTTGTTATAACATTTTGCAGACGGGTAATTTTTCTCCTTCATTGATATTTGCTGATGAGGCTGCACTGATGGGCTGCACTGATAGGCACAGATAAGGCAACACTGATAGGCACTGATAAGACGGCACTGATGGGCGGCACTGATGGGCACTGATAGATGTCACTGATGGGCACTGATAGGTGGCACTGATGGGCACTGGTAGGTGGCACTGATGGACACTGGTAGGTGGCACTGATGGGCACTGGTAGGTGGTATTGACATGCAGCACTGGTGAGGAGGCACTGATTGGTGACATTTATAGGTGTCACTGTGGGCACTGGTAGGTGGCGCTGGTGGGCACTGATAGGTGGCACAGGTTGGCACAGAAGCCTCTGCAGAGACTCTCCACGATTGGGACTGATGTCCTTCTCACAGCCGCCGGTGATCGGTTATTTTTTTTTTATAGGAGAAAAAATAGCCAATTAGCGGCTCTGTTTACATCACATGATCAGCTGTCATTGGCTGACAGCTGATCACGTGTTAAGGGGTTGGGATCGACCCCTTACTCCGATCTGTAATCAGCCGAGTCCCATAGACTTGCTGATCACAGAGCGCGCAGCGCGTGTGCTGCAGGGGGCGCGCAGGCCGCTCGAGCACGGGAGGACGTCTAAGGACGCCCTCCCGGCAAAGTAGGTTCGTGCTGTAGCCATCTTTCGCTATAGCACGGACAGGAAATGGTTAATATTTATGGGAAGTCCCCTATCCATGCAATTGTCAGCATTTGCCTCATTTACACCAAAACAAGAGGCAGGTTTGTCCTCCTCCGAGGCACGTCCTTTGTCAGCAAATGCTTTTTCGACTCATTATAATGCAAAAACAAAGTGCTGCTCTTGAAGTAAATGCGTGTTTTTTGCACAGAAAGGCAGGATTTAGTATTCATTTTCAGCAGTGGCTGAATTACCAAGCAGCGTGAAATGGAATTGAGGTCATAGTTTCAATCTATCTGCATAAATCCTGCATGTGTTTAAAATATGCAGCCAAAGAATTTCAAAGAGGAACTCAAGGCAAATATAAATTTTTTTTAGTTCATTAGAATTTATCATTTTGATTTTCAAAATCTTCCTCAATTGCTGTTGGAGCATCCCTGTGATAAGTGATCTCACTAACCAGCAATGAGACACAAAATGAGGACGAAGCTTGTCAGAGCTGGCCAGCACAGAAGGTGGTGGATATAAGTAGATCAGGTTTGGAGATTTAAAGCGTATCTAAACTCAGGAACAAAAATTGAATGTACTGCCGTTCACCTTCTCTCAGATGTAGTGGCTAAAATCTTTTTTTTTGTCACATAGTTACATAGTTAGCTAGGCCGAAAAAAGACACAAGTCCATCCAGTTCAACCATAAAAAAAAAAGAAATAATAAATAAAAATAAAATATATCGTACAATCCAATAAACCCCATTCTATACCCACAGTCACACAATTTTTTTCTTTAGTTTAACCCGGTGATCCTGCCAGGATCACACTTCTTGTCACAACTTGTGACAACTGTGCTATATCTAGGAGCAGTGTTGTCACCATAGGAAGAAAGTGTGTTAGAACTACACTATATTGTCAAAAGTATTGGGTCGGCTACCTTTACACGCACATGAACTTTAATGGCATCCCAGTCTTATGCCCCGTACACACGGTTGGATTTTCCGACGGAAAATGTCCTATCGGACAATGTTGTCGGAAATTCCGACCGTGTGTAGGCTCCATCAGACTTTTTCCGCCGGATTTTCCGACGGACAAAGTTTTATCTCCTGCTCTCAAATTTTCCGACAACAAAGTCCTATCAGACTTTTTCCAATCGTGTGTAGCGAATTCCGACGGACAAGGTGCCACGCATGCTCAGATATCACATTACAAGACCAAAGCTATTGGCTACTAGCCTCTACGTAGTCCCGTCGTAGGCAACAAACGTCACCACGTTCAGAATGATCGGATTTTCTGACAACTTTGTCCGACCGTGTGTATGCAACACCAGTGTCGGACAAAATCCGTCTGAAAAAATCCGATGGATTTTGTGGTCGGATTTTCCGACCGTGTGTACGGGGCATTAGTCTGTAGGGTTCCATATTGAGTTGGCCCACCCTTTGCAGCTATAACAGTTTCAACTCTTCTAGGAAAGCTGTCCACAAGGTTTAGGAGTGTGTCTATGGGAATGTTTGACCATGCTACCAGAAGCAAATTTGTGAGGTCAGACGACAAAGGTGTTCTATCGGGTTGAGGTTGGGTTACATGGTTAGTAAGGTTGAATACAGGTTGAAAACTATGTAAGGTTGAACACCAGTCCATCCAGGTCAACCTGAGTGAGTGTGGGTGCGTGTCTACAATTATCCCTATTTATTTAAGGTACCCATATAGCCCTGTCATTTTACGCAGTGCTCCACGCATACATTGCACACTCACATCGGTCTCTACCCTCAAGGAGCCCACAATCCAAGGTCCCCAACTCACATTCATATACTAGGGCCAATTTTGGACAGAAGCCAATTAACCTACCAGCATGTCTTTGGAGCGTGGGAGGAAACCGGAGTAAACCCACACAGGCACATGGAGAACATGCAAACTCCAGGCAGGTAGTGTTGTGGTTGGGATTCGAACCAGCGACCCTTTTTACTGCTAGGCGAGAGTGCTACCACTGTGCTGCCCAAAGGGTTGAGGCAGGCCAGTCAAGTTCCTCCACCCCAAACTCGCTCATCCATGTCTTTATGGACCTTGCTTTGTGCACTGGTCCAAATCATTTGGTTGGATGGGGGATTAGGGTGTTGTTTTTTAGACATTGGGCTTGGCCCCTTAGTTCCAGTGAAGGGGACTCTTAAAGGGGCTGTAAAGGTTTGTGTTTTTTCACCTTAATGCATCCTATGCAAATATGTATAGAGAAAACCCCTCAAAATGGGTAACGGTACTGGGTCATGTGTCAAGTGAAGATTATGGTTCTTGATACTGTACTTAAGATGGAATCAATAGAGAACAAAGAATGGGAATTGCTGAAAACCCACATTATAGAAAGGAAATTACTTTCTTGAAATGCAATGAGTACATCTTGAATGAAGCACCAAAATTAAAATAGTTGCAATTGTCCTCCAGTGTTAACAGTGGGCGTCTGGACCAGTGCCTGAACAGTGTGTCAAAAAGGTTTTTCCTGGTCATTCACCATAGACTAGTGGAGATATGTGCTAAAGCAAGGGAGTCCATGCATCACCAGTTTCATGAAGTGACGTTTTTTGTGACATATATATAGGGTATTACATCACCTGTATATCTTTATATGTGAATATCATTCATGACAACCCACTCAATATTCATTTAGGTCAATATAGGAGTATAGGAAGGCCACTAGAAAGGAGAAGGGAGTCTATCCCACATTAAGCTGCAGTGTTTGAATTAAGCTGTGTGAATGGGTCATCAAGTCAGAGGACAAATGGGGATACAGGGCGGGGACATCACACTCTCCACTTCACCTAATCAGAAAATGATTTGCATTCATTCACAAAATGCAAAGCATTCTCTAAATGGCACCTGTGCAGAGCTGCCAAACTCCAGGTTCAAAATGCATCAAGCCGGCCGTTTAGTGAGGGAATTGAAAGCAAGTGTAGATCACTGAAGAAACTGTGTCTACTTCAGTGATTTCCAGTTTCTAGGAGCATTGGCCCAAGTATGGTGTATGCATAGTTGGTCCAATGGTATATTGGGGCCTTTATTTCAAAAAATGCAAAGCATTCTCTGAATGGAACCCGTGCAGAGCTGCCAAACTCCTGGATCAAAATGCATCAGGCTGGCCGCTCAGCGAGGGAATTGAAAGCAAATGTAGATCACTGGAGAAACTGTGTCTACTTAAGTGATTTCCAACTTCTAGAAGCATTGACCCAAGTATGGTGTATGCATAGTTGGTCCAATGGTATATTGGGGGATTTATTCCAGAAAATGCAAAGCATTCCCTGAATAGCACCTGTGCCAAACGCCCAACCATTTGTGTTAAAAATGCACCAGGCCAGCCACTCAGCACAGGACTCGGAAAGCAAGTGGCAATCATTGGAGTAGCAATGCCTACTAGTGATTTCCAACTTTCAGGGGCATTGGCCAGGTATGGAATATACATATTGGTCCAAGTACAGTAAAGCCTTGGTTTGAGAGTAACTTGGTTGAGAGCGTTTTGCAAGACAAGCAAAATATTTTAATACATTTTGACTTGATATACAAGCGATGTCTTGATATACAAGTAGCATCATGACACAGTATGAGAGGCGCCTCTAAGTTTAGCAATATGGTTACATTTAATGAAGGTACAACATATTGCTACACTTAGAGGCGCCTCTCTTCTCTTTTATACTCTGTAGCTTCTGCTGGATTTTGCTTCTAATCCCCTTGTGGAGGCTTCAATTTGTGGATGGACATTTTATGGTTACACAACCTATCACATAGCTATAATCTTTTTATAGGGACTATGAACTGAAGGACTTATGAATAAATGGTTGTGGAACAAATCATTTGAGTTTCCATTATTTCCTATGGGGAAATTTGCTTTGATATACAAGTGCTTTGGATTACAAGCATGTTTCTGGAAAGAATTATGCTCGTGTAGCACTAACCGCCGAAGGAGCTGCTGGTTTGATTTGGGCTTACCATTACCTCACCTGTTTGCATCTCCGTCTCAGGGGTCCCGTGGAAAGTGGCCCAAAGAATGTTAAGTGCAACACATAGTTCTTCTTTTGAATATTTATTTGAAATAAAGACAAATTCTTCCAATGACGGGTCAGAGGGCTAAGGGTGAGTTCAGGCACTTGGTAATTGTGGGATAGAGGTATTAGAAGAATCCAGAGGACAAACAGCTCCACAGACTGGATCCAACAACCCCCGGATAGGCCCTTCTCACTTGACCTAGCAGCCGGTAGGGTGCTCGACAAAGTCTCTGCCACAGACTTGTTGATTAAATTTAAGCATTACTGACAGATCTTGAGAAATTTAGAGAACTGCCATACAGTACCAGTTTCTTGCAGCTGATCCGGCGCTACTGTATGGGTATCGATCCGGGTTGCGTCCTTCAACTGAGTTTCCAGGCCTCTCCAGAGATACCAGTCTTGCACTTGGTCCTCTCCTGGACAAGTCCTTCCCTGGTTCTTCCAGTTTCTGGGCCTCTCTCCGCAGGCGAGACTGCCCCGGACCATCCCTGGATCAGTAGGCCCCGAGACTCTTCGGGCCTACCCTCTCAGTTGCTTAGCCTCAGGCCAGCCGGCCCGAGACACAGGATACATAAGCTGTGCACCCCAGGCCAGGAGGGCCATGAGGTAAAGCGCCTAGAAAACAACAACGCCCAAAAATGGCGTCTGCACCTTAAATACCATCTCCCAGAATGCATAGCAGGAAGAACACTGAGCTATTTCCGAGCAATAGGTGGCATTCAATACATCCAGCTGAACTGCGTTTCTACACTTACCGGTGGTGACACCGACACCTATGGTCAAGGAGAAACCAGTGCAACCCAGCTGAACTGGTACAGAAACCAGAACTTTTAGAATAATAGCCTGAAGCCCAACTGCGGCTTTAAACAACTTAAATTTGAAAAAACAATAGCGTCTGCTCATTAGGAGTCGGCGCTACACTCGCAATACAAGGTTTTACTGTATAATGTTTGGGGGGTCCTAAGTAATTTTCTATCAGAAAAGGCCTGGTCAGCAAGTGGCTAGGGAATACATGATGTATGCCCCAGATACAGGAATTCCATGTTCGGGGCATACATCCCTGAATGTGTAGGGTCCTAAACACGAGTACCACTCAGGTTGCTGCCAGTGGGCTGTAAATTGCCCCTGTGCCTCCTTTGCATCCAGAAATGCCCATTTTTTTTCTTACACTGTATGGGGCAAACCACTGTTGTGCATGAGTCCAAATAGAAGTAGCAGCAAAGAAAAAAAAGTACATTAGAAAGTAGTCAGCCGCCATTCTAGCTTCTTGTAAATAGTTTCTCCTTCCTGATTAGAGTTGCACTTTAAATGTTTTTTAATAGATTAAACAGACCCAGTCATGAATAGTTATGTGTTTATAAAAAGCCTTTGAAAACATCTCACATCCATTACAATCAGGTATTTGAGATGCATAATTAGAGGTTATTACAATAATGGAATGTCGCATCTTCATTTGGTTGTGGGGGAGGTGGATTAAAGGACAAACCGTGTCACGTATTCTGCATGAAATCTGAATACAAATGACGCCGTTTCTATCGCCTTTTTACTGCATGGATCACTTTTAATTGGCTCATCATTTTTTTTTTTTTTTTTTTTTTTTTTTGCAAGATATTTGATAGCCTAATTAGAGTTAAAAAGGTAGTTTGATCATTGGACGAGGCAGATGTTTCCAAACTTTTTATTAATACGAAAGTTACATCTCAATGTTCTTTTGTTTTTTTTTGTGATAGAAACTGGTAATGAGTTATTAAAGTTGAACTCCTTGCAGATGTAAATGACACAAATTAATACATCTCTGTATTCATTAATACATCATTCAGTGTACTTTTTAATACAACCAGTGTAAGTACCTGAATGTAACTTGCTAATAGCTGCTTGCAGTCTCCGTACAGAAGAGCTGAGATTGGGGCGGGGAGGGGAGCAGCACAAGGAGCCAATCAATTGTGCAGCAGTGCTAGTGTGCAAGCAAGGGACACAGTCACGCCCAGTCCCACCCTATGATGTACATAACACAGGGACTGGGCGTGACTGTGAGCGGAGCTATCCGAGCCTAGCCGACTACACTCGGCTATTGTATGTATATGGGCGGCGCTCGCTCCGCTCACAGTCACGCCACGTCCCGCCATTGGACCTGTGTTATTTCCATCATAGGGCGGGACTGGACGGGACTATGAGAGGAGCCGAGAAGAGCTGAGAAGAGCCGAGATACACAGGACCGGCTCTGTGTATCTCGGCGGCGCCATTTTCAAACTGCAGTGACACTGACATGTCACTGCAGTTTAACTGCAGCCTAGGCAAGGCTGCAAATGACACTGAGAAGGCTGCAGATGGACACTGAGAAGGCTGCAAGGCTGCAAATGACACTGAGAAGGCTGCAAATGGACACTAAGAAGGCTGCAAATGACACTGAGAAGGCTGCAGATGGACACTAAGAAGGCTGCAAGGCTGCAAATAAACACTGAGAAGGCTGCAGATGGACACTGACAAGGCTGCAAGGCTGCAAATGACACTGACAAGGCTGCAAATGACACTAACAAGGCTGCAAATGACACTGACAAGCATGCAGATGGACGTTGTGCAGCTGCAAATGACACTGACAAGCATGCAGATGGACGTAGTGCAAGGCTGCAGATGGACACTGATAAGGCTGCATTGATGGGCACTTAAATGTAAGTTTTTTTCCTTAAAAAGTTTTGTTCCTTAAAATTCCCTCCTAAAAGTGGGGTGTTATACGCTGATAAATACAGTAGGCTATATGGTTTTCAGTGGCATAGTTCACACCAGTACGGTCAGTTCCAGGGCGTTCCAGTTCCAGAAAAAAAAAGAACATGCTGCATTTTTCCTGCACTGGAGCGCTGTAAAATGCATCAAAAATACACTGGGACGCACCTAGACGCACCAAAAATGCACTGGAGAACACATGTCCTTATTTAAGGTTAAGAAAAAAGAGGGGGAAAAAAATGCACTGGACTGCATCGAAAACTCACTGGAATGCATCACAAATGCGTAAAAAACTCCGGACGACGTTTCTATGGAGTGAACTCCGCTTAAAAAAAAAAAAAAGTTAAAAGTAAGCAGCTACAAATATTTTTATAATAGTATGTGGCGCTACCCTCCCAGGGAAACCTTGAATAATACGATAGTAAATAAAAATGTATATAATAAATGAATAATCTATGTAATAAATAATTATGTAATCTAAAAAAAAAACTTGCGTATCAATAAATAAATAATTAATAAATATTAATGCAGGTAAATAAAGTGCAAAATCAGCTGTGCAAAATGTGCAATATTCACAATATATTTCCCAATGTAATTCTTCCATAAAGTGCAAAATTATTCTACCAAATTCCTCCAATATGTACCATAAAGAGTTCTAATTCATATAGATACTGACAAGTGCAAAGAACATGAATGATTGTGCAAATATTCCCAAATAGTGCACAAAGAACATATAAGTGCTGAAAAACTGATGTGACAAAAAGATAGTCACAAAATATAAAACATCTATTAAAATAAATAAAATACCAAGTCCCGGTGATTTCAAAAAAGAAAAAAAACAAAAATACAAAAAAATGCAAACAATGAAAATATTTCCCAACAGTTCATAAGCAGAAGATTTGATGGAAAAAAACAATTAATGGCCCCTACAGGCCTAGTTGCGCTGTATGTATACGGTCACTGCTCCGGATCGATCGATCTCCTGTGTATGGCTCTTTAAATAAACCTCCCAGCAGAGCTACGACTTCAAAGTAACCAATAACGGGTGAAAGGAAGAAGGGATCCAATGTGTAGTACTTCACATAAAAATTTTACTAAGAACAAATATCCACTTACATTTAAAATTGCTAAAACAAGCAATGAAGATACCGTAAGCTTCCGGTCTCTGCCATGACCGGAAGTGAACGTGACACCTGGCTCCTCTCTGACGCGTTGCGTCACTGATCACGTGACTTTCTCAAAGGGTCAAAGTTTGTGGATGGACATTTTATGGTTACACAACCTATCACATTGCTATAATCTTTTTATATGGACTATAAACTGAAGGACCTATGAATAAATGTTTCCATTATTTCTTATAGGGAAATTCGCTTTGATATACAAGTGCTTTGGATTCCAAGTATGTTTCCGGAACGAATTATGCTCACAATCCAAGGTTTCACTGTAATATTGCAACTTACCAATATTTAGACTGTCTAGACTTGTGCACAATGTAAAATTTTATTTAGTTTTGGTTCGTTGTCATTCGGAAAATACATCATTTCGTTCTGTTATATTCGTTATGTTACATTAATAAGTTTTTGGATAATTCATTAGTTCTGTAGAGTGTCGGTATTCGTTATACTGAATCTCAAATCATGTCAAATTCATTCGTTATATGCGCTATAATTTCGTTCATATTCGTTGAAATTCCATATTTATGTACGTATATATACTCGTGATAGCGATTCGTAGTTTGGAAAGTCATTTGTTTTTTGAATCTTTTAACACACACAATGACGATATCTCTTCTCCTCTGCTCAAATACAATACAACACCCTTCTCACTCAGTTCTCAGGAATTCACTTTGCCAGTAATCCAACCTCCAGCACAACAGAAGACCGTGCCAACCCTAGTAAAAGAGCTGCAAGAAGAAAGCGGAGGCCTGGCAAGAAGGACAGAAGAGTGGGACAAGACCCCCAGACGGATGCATCCGAATGTCCGAAAGATGCAAAATTTGGCCGAATTTCGATTTGTTACGAAACAAATTGCCTAGTGGTGACTGCATTAAAATTTTCTTTTTTAGTCTTTAGGTTTTTTTTTTTTATTCTTGCCTGGTGATCCAGCCAGTAACACACCTTCTATCTTGGGATGGCTACACTCCACTGTATCTATAGTATGAGGGAACAGTGCAGCTTACCATCGGACGGCGTTATTGTCAACCTGTGGAGGAGATAGTGTTAGATGGACTAGTGGATCAATATGGACTATAAATAAGTGACAAACAAAAGAAGTCCTGACTCCATCTACCGCTAACAGATTTGCCTTCTGGGATGAAGGTTTTAATCATAAAAATGAAAGCTGACCATTGTAAGCACCCTGAGTTAAAATTTTAACCCTCTATCAGCCACTTGTTGTAACCCAAAAAAAAAAACATACAGTGCTTGTGCGGTGGTATTGGTCTTTTTGTATGCTTTAAAAACCCTGATTGATCCTGCTAGTTCCTGTGTCCCCCTCTGTAAACTAACCACAGTAATCATGGCTGCTGATCCATGATACCGTGGTCAGGTTACTTGCCTCCGTCATCCAGCTGCTCTCCCTCTTCCCTCTCCCCTCTCTCTCCCTGCCTGTCAGCTCCTGACCACACAATTGCGATGTGAAAAAAGGTGTGTAGCTGCTGGATTTTCTAAAAACACTGACAATGTGAAGTATAACTTAGTATTACAGAGGGGCTGGCAGGAATTCTAAAAAGTGACTTTACAACCACTTTAACATTGAAAGCCAATCTGAAGTGCTTCACAGGTGGCTGGGAGGCAATATGTCACCTCCTCACAGCCTGTTTTAACACTAAAAAGACTGCAGCACCATGCCACAACCACGTGCATTGCATACAGATGCAGTGTTATTGTGACGTGGCCCCATGCCAGATAGCAAGGATAACTTGCCCCAAATTTGTGACAGTGTTGAACTGTAAAGCCCCATACACACGGTCGGATTTTCGCATGGATTCTGTCCGATCGGACAATGTTGTTGAAAAATCAGACCGTGTGTATTGTCCGACGGACAAAGTCCTATCTCCTGCTGGATAGATTTTCCGACAACACGGTCCCATCACACCAAATCCGATCGTGTGTATGGTAGTCCGACCGGACAAAGTGCTACGCATGCTCAGATCACATTACAAGACCAAAGCTATTGGCTACTAGCCTCTACGTAGTCCCGTCGTAGGCAACAAACGTCACCACGTTCAGAATGATCGGATTTTCCGACAACTTTGTCCGACCGTGTGTACGCAAAACCAACATCAGACAAAGTATGACGGACATGGTCTGACGGACCTGGTCCTCGGATAATCCGCGCGTGTGTATGGGGCTTAAGTCTGTTAAAGTGGTTGTAAATCCACAAAAAAAATAAAAATAAAATAAAAACCTGCAAGACAAAGGCATAATAAGCTAGTATGCATAGCATGCTAGCTCATTATGAAATACTCACCCTAGATCGAAGCCCCTCTGTAGCGGTCCCCGTATACTGCTCCGGCCGGCGACATCGCTCCCAGAGTTACTTCCGGGTATCACTGGCTCCGACGCTGTGATTGGTCGGAGCCGCAATGGCGTCACTCCCACCGGTAACGGCACACTAGCTGAAGCAACGGCACCAACATTCCATTGCTTCAGTGCGCATGTGCCAATGACGTCGGCACATGCAGATACAGGGGATATCTCCTAAACCATGCAGGTTTAGGAGATATCCGGGGTAGCTACAGGTAATCCTTATTATAGGCTTACCTGTAGCAAAAAGTGGTCTGTAAGGGTTTACAACCACTTTAACTTGCTGCACATTTTCACTGGCAAGTTGTACATTTGCAGAGCACTTGAAGCACAAGTTATAGACTGTTCACACTTTTCCAATTTGTAGCAAATGTGTGTGGAAAGTCTCTAGTAAGAGCAAAGTTGCAGTGGTGAGTCTATAACAAGAGCTCTGCAAGTCACAGTGACCCCTGTGGTGGGATGACTATTACACAATATAACGGAACCAGAAAGATGCACCGTTTTGCACTGAAAACTGTCATTTTATGCACATCTCTGAAGTGTCAGTAAAAAATTTGGCTCGGCCAGTAAATGTCATGAGTTTTGCCAGTAAAAAATAGGTACTGTCAGTACGTTTAGCATCCTGTCAGTAAATTTCACTTTGAGAGGTTGGCAACCAGTGGTGTCGGGAGGGGGGAGCTGGAGCCCCGGAATGGGTCCCCGAAAAGCCCTGGATTTCAGGGATGCATAACTGTATTAGTAGCCCCAAGCACCGCCAAGCGGGGACCAATCTGTTCCCGAGCACCGCCGAGTGTGGCCGAGTCACATAGCAGGTCCCACCTTCTGGAGCCTGCAGCGCCTATGATGTACGTCCAGTGGCGAGACCATGGGACGTGTGACGTCCATCATACACTGTGAGATCCCCTCTGACCTCTCCTTCAGCCCCCATATCCAATCACTGGCTAAATCCTGCCGCCGCCTTCACCTCCGCAACATCTCTAGAATTTGACCCTTCCTAATGAAACTACAAAGCAACTCATTCACTCCTTGATTATTTCCTGCCTTGACTACTGCATCTCTCTCCTTAATGGCCTACCCTTAAGCAGGCTATCCCCCTTCAATCTATTATGAATGCTGCTGCTAGACTAATACACCTCACTAATCGATCTATGACTGCCGCCCCTCTCTGCCAATCCCTTCACTGGCTTCCCCTACCCCACCGTGTAAAAATTCAAAATGCTAACCATAACATACAAGGCCATCCACAACATCGCCCCCATCTACATCACCAACCTCATCTGCAGATATCGCCCATATCGTCCCCTCCACTCCTCCCAGGACCTCCTGCTCTCTAGCTTCCTTATTACCTCCTCCCATGCTCACCTTCAGGACTTCTCCAGAGCCTCTCCCATCCTCTGGAACTCCCTGCCCCATTATGTCTGATCAGCCCCCACCCTGTCCACCTTTAAGAGATCCTTGAAAACTCATTTATTCAGGGAAGCCTATCCCACGCCCACCTAACAACAACTGTCCCGAGCCACCCCCATCAAATCATTCTCTGCAGCTATTAGCTTTTGTACCACCACCCTGTCCCTTTAAAATGTAAGCTCTATGAGCAGGGCCCTCCTGTACCTTTTTGTATTGAACTGTACTGTAATTGTGTTGTCCCCCCTATACAATGTAAAGTGCTGCGTTAACTGCTGGCACTATATAAATCGTGTATAATAATAATGTCAGGTAGGTCAGTGTGTGTTAGGTAGGTCAGTGCGTGTCAGGTAGGTCAGTGCATGTCAGGTAGGTCAGTGCCTGTCAGGTAGGTAGGTCAGTGTATGTATGTCAGGTAGGTCAGTGCGTGTCAGATAGGTCAGTGCATGTCTGGTAGGTCAGTGCCTGTCAGGTAGGTAGGTCAGAGTATGTATGCCAGGTAGGTCAGTGCGTGTCAGGTAGGTAGGTAAGTGTATGTCAGGTTGGTAGGTCAGTGTGTCAGGCAGGCACACAACCCCACCGCCCAGCCAAAAAAAAACCTGGTCTTTTTGCCACCTAGCAACTCCCCTGTTGGCAACACTGGTTCCTCAGGATAGAGGTGTCCTCCACTAGCAACCTATTCCGTTTGGTGTACCTAGCTTCACTCCCAGCAATGAATTTACAAAAAAAGACACCACGATACTGTTTACTGAGCTAGAATGAATGGATGACATCTATTTGCCTGGCTGCCCAGCACTGATTAGAGAAAGGACCTGTGTACATCCTGTGGAGGTAGCACTACAGTTGGTATTCAGTAAAATGGGTCAAGCTTCTTGTTTTCTTTCCATACCGGAGCTTCTGAGAAATGTAACTCACACATACGGGACTGAATCTTATGGTTGGGCACCCCGACCTCACGGCCATCCTTTTTATCCTCCACAGTTTCACCCTAACCCGCTACTCAAATGTTTACAGTGAAAGTTTCCTATTAAATGGTCTCAAGTATTTCATGTAGTAAACTTTAAAACGATAATGTATATATCAAACAGTAGTATACTTCATCACTTCGGGCTCTGAATTATGAGATAACACCTGTGGTGGCAGGAGAGATAAAATCTCCAAGTTTTCATTGCCAATAAAGTTGCTTAAACTGAGCGAATAAGTTAAATCTTTCTTGCGGTTCTTTCTTGAGAATCGGAAGAACTTTGCTGACATCTTCAGGACTCACAGAGAATTGCTTCCATGGACTTCTGTATCGTCATCTTGGTTTAATTAATGAATGGAAACAGTAAAAATAAAATAAAGTAAAAAATAAATAAATAAATCATGTTTTTATTAAAGCAGACTATGAGCTCGTACCGCAATCATTTTAATCAATTCAAAAGCACGAGATCTAGGGTTGCCACCTCATCCCTTTAAACCCAAACACATATTAAGCCCCATACACACGGTCGGACTTTTTCATGGATTCTGTCCGATCGGACAAGGTTGTTGAAAAATCAGACCGTGTGTATGCACCATCGGACAGTGTTCGTCGGTTTGTCCGACGGACAAAGTCTTATCTCCTGCTGGAAAGATTTGCCGTCAACCCGGTCCGATCACACCAAACCCGATCGTGTGTACGGTTGTCCGACCGGACAAAGTGCTACGCATGCTCAGATCACATTACAAGACCAAAGCTATTGGCTACTAGCCTCTACGTAGTCCCGTCGTAGGCAACAAACGTCACCACGTTCAAAATGATCGGATTTTCCGACAACTTTGTCCGACCGTGTGTACGCAAAACCAACATCAGACAAAGTATGACGGACATGGTCCGACGGACCTGGTCCGCGGATTGTCCGACCGTGTGTATGGGGCTTTACACTACACAGGTTCTCTGGCTGATTAAGGTGGTAATTAAACTCACTTGGTGCCTTATCAGCATTAAATTTGCCTCAGAACTAGGGATGAGCCGAACACCCCCCCTGTTCGGTTCGCACCAGAACCTGCGAACAGACCTAATGCCGGGTACACAGGAGAGGACTTTTCGACAGCAAAGGTCAGACGGAACAAATCCGTCGGACAATTTGATTGTGTGTGGGCTCCATCGGACTTTTGCTGTCGAAAAATCCGACAGACTTTAGAAATAGAACATGTCTTAAATTTTCCCGCCGGAACTCCGCTGGACCCAGTTCCTATCAAAAAATCTGCTCGTCTGTGTGCTAGTCCGACGGACAAACAACGACGCTAGGGCAAATATTGGCTACTGGCTACGAACTTCCTTGTTCTAGTCCGGTCGTACGTCATCACGTGCAAATCCGTCAGAATTTAGTGTGATTGTGTGTGGCCAAGTCCGTTCATTGGAAAAGTTTGTCGGAACTCCGTCGAAAGTCTGTCGGAAAGACCGTCGGACCTAGTCCGTTGAAAAGTGCGCTTGTGTGTACGCGGCATTAAGCTCGTCGAAAGTCTGTCGGAAAGACCGTCGGACCTAGTCCGTTGAAAAGTGCGCTTGTGTGTACGCGGCATTAAGCTTGTGTGAACTTTAGAACCCTATTAAAGTCTATGGGACTTGAATGTTCAAAATCAAAAGTGCTAATTTTAAAGGCTTATATGCAAGTTATTGTCATAAAAAGTGTTTGGGGACCTGGGTCCTGCCCCAGGGGACATGTATCAATGCAAAAAAAACGTTTAAAAATTACAGTTTTTTTCGGGAGCAGTGATTTTTAATAATGCTTAAAGTGAAACAATAAAAGTGTAATATTCCTTTTAAATTTCGTACCTGGGGGGTGTGTATAATATGCCTGTAATGGGGTGCATGTTTCCCGTGCTTAGAACTGTCCCCTGCACAAAGTGTCATTTTGCAGGAAAAAAAGTCATTTAAAATCACTCGCGGCTATAATGAATTTCCGACTCCCGTAATACAGAGAACAGTCATTGAAAATCATTGATAAAAAAATAAATAAATATGCGTGGGGTTCCCCCCAAATTCAATTACCAGGCCCTTCAGTCTGGTATGGATATTAAGGGGAAACCCCGGGTCAAATTTAAAAAAAAAAATGACGTGGGGTCCCTCCTAAATATCCATACCAGACCCTTCAGGTCTGGTATGGATTTTAAGGGGAGCCCCCACGCTAAAAAAGATAGCGTGGGGGTCCCCCTCAAAATCCATACTAGACCCTTATCTGACCACGCAACCTGGCAGGCCGCAGAAAAGGGAGGGACGAGAGCGTGCCCCCCCTCCTGAACCGTATCAGGCCACATGCCCTCAACATTGGGAGGATGCTTTGGGGGTCTGTGACCCCCTCAAAGCACCATGTCCCCATGTTGATGAGGAGAAGGGCCTCATCCCCACAACCCTTTCCCGGTGGTTGTGGGGGTCTGCGGGCGGGGGGCTTATCAGAATCTGGAAGCCCCTTTAACAAGGGGACCCCCAGATCCCACCCCCCCTATTTGAAATGGTAAGAGGGTACAAAAGTACCCCTACCATTTCACAAAGAAAGTGTAAAAAATTGTTAAAAAAACACACAGACACCGTTGGGAAAAGTTCTTTATTTAAAAAAAAAAAAAAAAAATTGAAAAAAAAGATTCCCGCGGTGGTAACCCCCCCCCCCCCCCCCCCCCCATGGAAGCAGGGATCGGATCTTAAATTCATCACAGTTGCCTCACTATCAGGATGCGTGTAGCCCGCACCCGGGTGCCACCCGCCAGTGGGGTGACACCATCAAGGTGCTGTCAAGCCCCCATTAGTGTAGTGTGACTTCAGGCTCTTTTCCCTGCTCAGTCAAGCAGAGAACTCGGCGGCGCTGTGACAGGAGAAAGGTGAACTGCAGGCTATCAGAGGCTTCCCCCGCTCGCCCCCCTTTTCTCCTGTCAGGGAGAAGAGACGGCGGCTCTCACCAGGTTCCCCGCCTAGCTTCCGTTCCTTCCCTATTGGCCATAACTGAGGGACAATCAAAGGAGACTAGGAGAGGGGAGCATCATGGGACATGTAGTCCCAAAGATTGGTGGCCCCATTTTCCACAGGGAGGAGGCTACAGCTCGATCAAGAGAGAGACTGAGAGACTGCAGCCTGGAAAAAAGCTGAGGGAGAGAGTGCTACAGGATAAAGAACGAGTGTGCTGGGTGGAAGCCAGAGAGCCACTCTTCCGAGCGCCATCAGAGGGAGAGCCACGCTGCCCAGCGCCACCAGAGAGAGCCATGCTGCCCAGCACCACCAGAGTGAGCCATGCTGCCCGGCACCACCAGAGTGAGCCATGCTGCCCGGCACCACCAGAGAGAGCAATGCCGTCCAGCGCCACCAGAGAGAGCCACGCTGCCCCAGCACCACCAGAGAGAGCCAGGCTGCCCAGCACCATCAGAGAGAGCCACGCTGCCCGGCACCACCAGAGAGAGAAAGACTGAGCCACTGCCAGGGTACAGACCTGCTACACTACTAACCAGAGTTGCCCCCGGGGGAACCCAGAGTGAGCGATCGTCCAGCCGGAGGGATCACTGCTGTAGTTTCGCTGGGTCTGGTAAGCCTGTTGACCATTATCCATTACCTCTCCTAGGGACTGTACTACGTTTGCAGTCTCTGACCATGATAATGTGATAATGACATTGTCGAAAAGGGGTGGCACATGGGTGACCCTAAAATGACGCCCCCCCCCCCCCCCCCCCTGAAAAAAGTTCTGCGGACGCCCATGGGTGTGGTATGTGATCCTGTGCAGAGGAGCCGCTTTTCCACAGTATATAAACAGTATGGGGTCGGAAAGCGGTTAAGAGAGGAAGAGCCTGTGTCAGTGGAAGCCCGTGAGTGGATAGCACCACCCGAGACCACTGCTGCTGTGTTGCTGAGTCTGGTGAGAGGGCCTTGTGGCCGCTACTTGTTTTCACCATTAGTAACTGAGTCATTAGGAACCACCTACAAACTACCCTATAGCTCTAATATTGACTGCCTTAAAGAGCACCAATGGGCCCCAATATTTAGCCAGCTAAGTCAGGACTAAAGACTGTCCCTATGTCAGGGATCTCGTGATGCAGGTGCTCATTCCCATGCAGCGGGTGATCATTCTTATGAGTCATGAGCATAGCCCAAGATGAGCAAGAATTGGCGCATACATGCTGGCATGTGTGCATTCACATAGCATACCTCCCAACTTTTGAGATGGGAATTAGGGACACCTATCAGCAAAAGTATGCAGGCATAGGACACACCCCCTACCACGCCCCCTTAAACGAGAATTGTACAAAAAAACAAGATTGGTTAAAAGTGCTTTTTTTTACCACTACTACTTCTTTATATTGGCTTTTGGAATTTACAAATCTTTTTGCTTGAAAATTACTTAGAACTCCCAAACATTATACATTTTTTTTCTAGCACCCTAGAGAATAAAATGGCAGCTGTTGCAATACTTTCTGTCTCACCGTAATTGTGCAGCGGTCTTACAAGCGAACTTTTTTTGGAAATAATACACTTTTTTTAATAAAAAAATAAGACAACAGTAAGGTTAGCCCAATTTTTTTTTTTATATTGTGAAAGATTAGGTTACGCAGAGTAAATTGATAACCAACATGTCACGCTTCAAAATTGCGCCCGCTCGTGGCATGGCGACAAACTTTTACCTCCTTCTCATGACAGTGCTCGGGTTTGGCCATTGGCACTGCATTCTGAAAAAGGGAAAAGATCGAATGGTCCTCCAAAAGCAGTGGGTAGGTAGCGCCCACCCCATTTAGGTGGGTGCTAGATAGGGTTTTTTAAAGTAGTGATAGGTAAATTTGGCCAGGGCCTTACACTTTTTAGGCCTGGTTGTTTATTCTGGGAGAGGGGAGTGATAGAAAAGAGGGGGGTGTGGCCACCTACACTCTGGCTCAGAGAGATCACCTCTACGTTTTAGTGGAAATGTTCTGGAAGGGAGGCAGGACTTGGGACTGGAGTGGCAAGCAGCTTATGTGGAGAGCTCTGGACCAATCATTAATTTGTGTTGGCAGGGGCAGGACTCGCATATAAGCTGGGAGGAGAATGAGAGAGAAGCAGGAAAGAGAGGGCCGGAACGAAAATGGAACGCAGGGCAATGTTAGGGGAGGGCCAGACATGACGGTGTGTCTAGGACACACAGGGAGTGAGGTAAGGGGTGTGGCCAGGCAGGAGCAGGCCAGTAAGACGGGGGGGGGGAGCAGCCATATACAGTGGTGTGAAAAAGTGTTTGCCCCCTTCCTCATTTCCTGTTCCTTTGCATGTTTGTCACACTTAAGTGTTTCGGAACATCAAACCAATTTAAACAATAGTCAAGGACAACACAAGTAAACACAAAATGCAATTTGTAAATGAAGGTGTTTATTATTAAAGGTGAAAAAAAATCCAAACCATCATGGCCCTGTGTGAAAAAGTGATTGCCCCCTAAACCTAATAACTGGTTGGGCCACCCTTAGCAGCAACAACTGCAACCAAGCGTTTGTGATAACGTGCAATGAGGCTTTTACAGCGTCCTGGAGGAATTTTGGCCCACTCATCTTTGCAGAATTGTCCTAATTCAGTTACATTAGAGGGTTTTCGAGCATGAACGGCCTTTTTTAAGGTCATACCACAACATCTCAATAGGATTCAGGTCAGGACTTTGGCTAGGCCACTCCAAAGTCTTCATTTTGTTTTTCTTCAGCCATTCGGTGGTGGACTTGCTGGTGTGTTTAGGATCATTGTCCTGCTGCAGAACCCAAGTTCGTTTCAGCTTGAGTACACAACAGATGGTCGGACATTCTCCTTCAGGATCTCTTGGTAGACAGCAGAATTCATAGTTCCTTTTATCACGGCAAGTCTTCCAGGTCCTGAAGCAGCAAAACAGCCCCAGACCATCACACTACCACCACCATATTTTACTGTTGGTATAATGTTCTTTTTCTGAAATGCAGTGTTCCTTCTACGCCAGATATACTTGGACACACACCTTCCAAAGAGTTCCACTTTTGTCTCATCGGTCCACAGAATGTTGTCCCAAAAGTCTTGGGGATCATCCAGATGTGTTGTGGAGAAATTGAGACGAGCTTTGATGTTCTTTTTGCTCAGCAGTGGTTTTCTCCTTGGAACTCTGCCATGCAGGCCATTTTTGCCCAGTCTTTTCCTGATGGTGGAGGCATGAACGCTGACCTTAACTGAGGCAAGTGAGGCCTGCAGTTCCTTGGACGTTGTTGTGGGGTCTTTTGTGACCTCTTGGATGAGTCGTCGCTGCGCTCTTGGGGTAATTTTGTTCGGCCGGCCACTCCTGGGAAGGTTCACCACTGTTCCATGTCTTCGCCATTTGTGGATAATGGCTCTCACTGTGGTTCGCTGGATTCCCAAAGCTTTGGAAATGGCTTTATAACCCTTTCCAGACTGATAGATCTCAATTACTTTCTTTCTCAATTGTTCCTGAATTTCTTTGGGTCTCGGCATGATGTGTAGCTTTTAAGGATCTTCTGGTGGACCTTACTGTGTCAAGCAGCTCCTATTTAAGTGATGCCTTGATTGTGAACAGGTGTGGCAATAATCAGGCCTGGGTGTGGCTAGAGAAATTGAACTCAGGTGTGGACAACCACAGTTATAGTATGTTTTAACAAGGGGGGCAATCACTTTTTCACACAGGGCCATGATGGTTTGGATTTTTTTTCACCTTTAATAATAAACACCTTCATTTACAAATTGCATTTTGTGTTTACTTGTGTTGTCCTTGACTATTGTTTAAATTGGTTTGATGTTCCGAAACACTTAAGTGTGACAAACATGCAAAGGAACAGGAAATGAGGAAGGGGGCAAACACTTTTTCACACCACTGTAAATAGGGGACATGGCTAAGGTAATTCAGTCGGGAGAAGAATCACAGGAGGAGGCAGTTTTTTTCCCACCCACCCTCCCTAATATAAGGTGATAGTTTTGGAAGTGTTAACGTTTTTGTTGTCGTTTCAGGATCGGAAGCAGTTTTGTCGTCATGACAGCAAGTGGTTGGCGGTGTTTGTTTGTTGGTCAGTGACGGTAGCAGTTATGTAGGTGGTAAGTGTGTGTGGGGGGCTCATCAGTAGATGGCCCCTCCGGTGTAGTATATCAAATTATATTTGATGATTACTCTTTGTTGCACTGCGGGAAAGGTATTTGTCTCCGGGCGGTACAGATGGAGGCCAGTTGGTTACGGTAAATCCCGCAGTGCCCCCTTGTGGTTATATATATATATACTCAGTTAATTTATATATATACGTTTATAGTACTTAGCTCCATCACTGACCAACAAATAGGGTGTAACTGATTGTTTATATTTCTTTATATTTGTTATGTGTTGATATGTTATTTATCGTTATGGTATTTATGGTATTTATATATTTTCAGTATTTGGAGTTATGTTTAATAAAAGGCTGTTGCGGCCATTTACTCCAAAGATCGTGTGGTCTATTATTTAAGGTTAAGTAAGGGGGGAGTATAGGGCTGTATCAGCCTGGGGGTTATTATATAGGCTACACTGGTCAAGATGTAGAGAGCATGGAGCAGGCTTGAAGGCCTGGGGGTTCAGAGACCCCAGTGCTGGATAGCAGGAGCAGGTTTGAAAGCCTGAGGCTTTAGAGACCTCAGTGCTGGATAACCCAAACAGTCGCTATGTGATCCAGAGGAGAAAACCAGGCGTCCCAGCCTGGGATGTACCGGACCATGCGAAGGAGGAAGTAGGTGGAAAGCGGACGGAGGATACTGGGATCGCCCTTCTGTGGCAATTATGGACTGTCGATGGGAGAGAGCAAAGGGGCTGCAACCAAGCAGTGCTTATACGTAAACTCGCTATGTGTCCAAGGACCTAGTGAGGGACACTTTCCAGAACTGACACTGGGCGGATTTGCAAGAGTCAAGGTAGGCGGTGAGGCCTTGCACTTTGAAATCTACAACCCAAAGCATTATTCAGAGTGATGCTGGTTGGTTCATCAAAGGAAAGTACACAGGATCAGAGTCAGGAACCAGATTACTAGAGGTAACTCATGTCCTCTACTTTAATGTAACAGCCATTCAAGTTCAATCAATAAAGCTTTATAAAATTTCAAGGACTGTCTGCTGTTTGTGGAACTTATGCATGGGGAGGAAGAATGGAACAAGTTAACAGAAAGGTAATGAACAAACTTTGCAGCTACAGGTATTTCCGAGCATTCCAACAAATGGAATGGTGGGGAGAGCGGCAAAGTTAGTATCAGTTGGAGGGAAGTAGAGTGTAAAGATTCTCTTTAAACCAGACTAAGGGCCTAATGGAGTGCTGTTACTTTCTCCTTCACAGTTGTGCCAATACCATCACAATACCCGGCAGAACCATGTATGGGGTAGCATGTAACCTCCTACCTTGTGATAGTTCTCCAGTCCTGCAGGAAAGCGCTAGGCACAGTAACATGATTGAGGGGGGGATGGCACTTCCTCCCCCAGGTTGCCCCACCACTGCTCATTCTAATTTAGGGTATAGGTTGCCAGGCAAATTTAGTTTGGCACCTCTGTAGCCAGTGGATCAGTGGTTAATTACCTTAGCCTGTTTAATGTTTTACAAGCTGCTTGTCTGATTATTCTCCCCTGCACTCTAGGGGGTTCTAGGATCACAGTGCGAGGAAGGACAGAGAGGCAGCACTATTTTTTGGGGGTCTAGCCAATTCCTGTGGAGGTGTATCCAGTAGATGACTGGAGGATGCCTTAAGGTGAAAAAACACGAGGAGATACAAACCCTAAAGGGTAGGGCAGCTACAAACACTGTAATAAGCACACTTACCTATCCAGGGTGCCTGCGATGTTGGCAGCCCGAGGCCGACCCGTCCCTCGGCTCTTGGGTCCCGGCGCCGCTATTCGTACTAAGGGAAACAGGCAGTGGAGCCTTGCGGCTTCACTGCCCGTTTACTACTGCGGATGCGCAAGTCGCCCATCGCTTTGTGAATGGGGCGCGCTGTGTTCTGGGACACACACAGTTCCCAGAACACAGCACCCCCATTCCCCAGAAAACAACACGAGGAGGAGAAGACTGAAGATCACTGCGGTGTAGGAAGTGCCAGATTAGGACGATCTGCCTAGCTACAGGCATTTCTGGTGTGGCCATCCACTTCAATCACCACTTGGGTTTTTATTTTTTGCTAAACAAACAAAAAAAGACAGACACTTAAAAAAAAAAAAAAAAAAAACATGTTTCATAGTTTGTTATAAAATTTTGCAGACGGGTAATTTTTCTCCTTCATTGATATTCGCTGATGAGGCTGCACTGATGGGCTGCACTGATAGGCACAGATAAGGCGACACTGATAGGCACTGATAAGACGGCACTGATGGGTGGCACTGATGGGCACTGATAGATGACACTGATGGGCACTGATAGGTGGCACTGATGGGCACTGGTAGGTGGCACTGATGGGCACTGGTAGGTGGCACTGATGGACACTGGTAGGTGGCACTGATGGACACTGGTAGGTGGCACTGATGGGCACTGGTAGGTGGTATTGATAGGCAGCATTGGTGAGGAGGCACTGATTGGTGACATTTATAGGTGTCACTGTGGGCACTGATAGGTGACACTGTGGGCGCTTATGGGTGGTACTGTGAGCACTGGTAGGTGGCGCTGGTGGGCACTGGTTGGTGGCACAGGTGGGCACAGAAGCCTCTGCAGAGGCTCTCCACGATTGGGACTGATGTCCTTCTCACAGCCGCCGTGATCGGTTATTTTTTTTTATAGGAGAAAAATAGCCAATTAGCGGCTCTGTTTACATCACATGATCAGCTGTCATTGGCTGACAGCTGATCACGTGTTAAGGGGTCGGAATCCACCCCTTACTCCGATCTGTAATCAGCTGAGTCTCATAGACTTGCTGATCACAGAGCGCGCCGCACGTGCGCTGCAGGGGGTGCGCAGGCCGCTCGAGCACGGGAGGACGTCTATGGACGCCCTCCCAGCAAAGTAGGTTTGTGCTGTAGCGGTCTTTCGGCTATAGCGCGGACAGGAAATGGTTAATATTTATGGGAAGTCCCCTATCCATGCAATTGTCAGCATTTGCCTCATTTACACAAAAACAAGAGGCAGGTTTGTCCTCCTCCGAGGCACGTCCTTTGTCAGCAAATGCTTTTTCGACTCATTATAATGCAAAAACAAAGTGCTGCTCTTGAAGTAAATGCGTGTTTTTTGCACAGAAAGGCAGGATTTAGTATTCATTTTCAGCAGTGGCTGAATTACCAAGCAGCGTGAAATGGAATTGAGGTCATAGTTTCAATCTATCTGCATAAATCCTGCATGTGTTTAAAATATGCAGCCAAAGAATTTCAAAGAGGAACTCAAGGCAAATATAAATTTTTTTTAGTTCATTAGAATTTATCATTTTGATTTTCAAAATCTTCCTCAATTGCTGTTGGAGCGTCCCTGTGATAAGTGATCTCACTAACCAGCAATGAGACACAAAATGAGGACGAAGCTTGTCAGAGCTGGCCAGCACAGAAGGTGGTGGATATAAGTAGATCAGGTTTGGAGATTTAAAGCGTATCTAAACTCAGGAACAAAAATTGAATGTACTGCCGCTCACCTTCTCTCTGATGTGATGTCTAAAATCTTTTTTTTTTGTCACACTATTTTCTTCTTTAGTTTAACCCGGTGATCCTGCCAGGATCACACTTCTTGTCACAACTTGTGACAACTGTGCTATATCTAGGAGCAGTGTTGTCACCATAGGAAGAAAGTGTGTTAGAACTACACTATATTGTCAAAAGTATTGGGTCAGCTACCTTTACACGCACATGAACTTTTTTTTTTTTTTTTAAATAGTTTTTATTGTACAGAAGAAAATATAACAACCAAAAAAATAACATCTGAGAGACATTTCAGTAAGGCACATCTGCTACTGCAGCATATATAACATGTCAAAGAATTACAGTTCTCTTGTCCATACATGTACATTACTCTTTTTTTTTTTTTTTGGAAACCAAACATAGAACCCCATCCATTCCCGCCCTTTTACCCCTTAACAGAACTATCCCCTCCCACCCCCCCCCCCCCTCCTTGGTCTCTCTGCGTTCACTGCCCACCCACCCAATACTCCACATATCTCCCCTGAGTAAGGAAAAGATTACCAGATCATATTGGAAGAGATATTGCCCTATTATACCTCTGTTTGTCTGTTAATTCTACACCTCCACATTGCCTTATATTGCCTTATATTCCCATGAAGCCTTCATAGGCCAGTTCCCCGTAAAGAATGCCTAATAATTGACATTTACCCCTCCTCTTCCAGGGTATATTCAGACTCCACCCACCTGGACCACACCCTCCTAAATTTCTTAGGTGCCCCCCTGGCTTCATAGGTCATTTTGTACATTTGAACATCCGCATTAACCACCTTTAGCCACATTCCAATTGTCAGCTGCTCTTCATAGATCCACCTCCTGGCAACAAGTTTCCGTACTGCAAAAAACAGGAGTCTGAGAAATAGTTTTGTGTGAGCATTCATCTCCTCCTGATCAAATATCCCCAGAAGGCATCGCATGGGGGAACAAATATTTGGCAGATCAAATTGTTCCGAGATAAAGCCAGTGACCTGGGACCACAGTGGCCTAACTTTGGTGCATTCCCACACCATGTGAAGGAAAGTGCCCTCCCCACTCATACACTTACACGCACATGAACTTTAATGGCATCCCAGTCTTATGCCCCGTACACACGGTTGGATTTTCCGACGGAAAATGTCCTATCGGACAATGTTGTCGGAAATTCCGACCGTGTGTAGGCTCCATCGGACTTTTTCCGTCGGATTTTCCGACGGACAAAGTTTTATCTCCTGCTCTCAAATTTTCCGACAACAAAGTCCTATCGGACTTTTTCCGATCGTGTGTAGCGAATTCCGACGGACGAGGTGCCACGCATGCTCAGATCACATTACAAGACCAAAGCTATTGGCTACTAGCCTCTACGTGGTCCCGTCGTAGGCAACAAACGTCACCACGTTCAGAATGATCGGATTTTCTGACAACTTTGTCCGACCGTGTGTATGCAACACCAGTGTCGGACAAAATCAGTCGGAAAAAATCCGATGGATTTTGTGGTTTCCGACCGTGTGTACGGGGCATTAGTCTGTAGGGTTCAATATTGAGTTGGCCCACCCTTTGCAGCTATAACAGTTTCAACTCTTCTAGGAAAGCTGTCCACAAGGTTTAGGAGTGTGTCTATGGGAATGTTTGACCATGCTACCAGAAGCAAATTTGTGAGGTCAGACGACAAAGGTGTTCTATCGGGTTGAGGTTGGGTTACATGGTTAGTAAGGTTGAATACAGGTTGAACACTATGTAAGGTTGAACACCAGTCCATCCAGGTCAACCTGAGTGAGTGTGGGTGCGTGTCTACAATTATCCCTATTTATTTAAGGTACCCATATAGCCCTATCATTTTACGCAGGGCTCCACACATACATTGCACACTCACATCGGTCCCTACCCTCAAGGAGCCCACAATCCAAGGTCCCCAACTCACATTCATATACTAGGGCCAATTTTGGACAGAAGCCAATTAACCTACCAGCATGTCTTTGGAGCGTGTGAGGAAACCGGAGTAAACCCACACAGGCACATGGAGAACATGCAAACTCCAGGCAGGTAGTGTTGTGGTTGGTATTCGAACCAGCGACCCTTTTTACTGCTAGGCGAGAGTGCTACCACTGTGCTGCCCAAAGGGTTAAGGCAGGCCAGTCAAGTTCCTCCACCCCAAACTCGCTCATCCATGTCTTTATGGACCTTGCTTTGTGCACTGGTCCAAATCATTTGGTTGGATGGGGGATTAGGGTGTTGTTTTTTAGACATTGGGCTTGGCCCCTTAGTTCCAGTGAAGAGGACTCTTAAAGGGGCTGTAAAGGTTTGTGTTTTTTCACCTTAATGCATCCTATGCAAATATGTATAGAGAAAACCCCTCAAAATGGGTAACGGTACTGGGTCATGTGTCCAGTGAAAATTATGGTTCTTGATACTGTACTTAAGATGGAATCAATAGAGAACAAAGAATGGGAATTGCCGAAAACCCAACGTTTTTTCGAATGAGATTTTCTTCTTCAAGGGGGGTGACACATTATAGAAAGGAAATTACTTTCTTGATATGCAATGAGTACATCTTGAATGAAGCACCAAAATTAAAATAGTTGCAATTGTCCTCCAGTGTTAACAGTGGGCGTCTGGACCAGTGCCTGAACAGTGTGTCAAAAAGGTTTTTCCTGGTCATTCACCATAGACTAGGGGAGATATGTGCTAAAGCAAGCGAGACCATGCATCACCAGTTTCATGAAGTGATGACGTTTTTTGTGACATATATATAGTGTATTACGTCACCTGTATATATTTATATGTGAATATCATTCATGACAACCCACTCAATATCCATTTAGGTCAATATAGGAGTATAGGAAGGTCACTAGAAAGGGGAAGGGAGTCTATCCCACATTAAGCTGCAGTGTTTGAATTAAGCCGTGTGGATGGGTCATCAAGTCAGAGGACAAATGGGGATACAGGGCAGTGACATCACACTCTCCACCTCCCCTAATCAGAAAATGGTTTGCATTCATTCACAAAATGCAAAGCATTCTCTGAATGGCACCTGTGCAGAGCTGCCAAACTCCAGGTTCAAAATGCATCAGGCTGGCCGTTTAGTGAGGGAATTGAAAGCAAGTGTAGATCACTGGAGAAACTGTGTCTACTTCAGTGATTTCCAGTTTCTAGGAGCATTGGCCCAAGTATGGTGTATGCATAGTTGGTCCAATGGTATATTGGGGCCTTTATTTCAGAAAATGCAAAGCATTCTCTGAATGGAACCCGTGCAGAGCTGCCAAACTCCTGGATCAAAATGCATCAGGCCAGCCGCTCAGTGAGGGAATTGAAAGCAAATGTAGATCACTAGGGAAACTGTGTCTACTTAAGTGATTTCCAGCTTCTAGGAGCACTGACCCAAGTATGGTGTATGCATAGTTGGTCCAATGGTATATTGGGGGATTTATTCCAGAAAATGCAAAGCATTCCCTGAATAGCACCTGTGCCGAACGCCCAACCATTTGTGTTAAAAATGCACCAGGCCAGCCACTCAGCACATGACTCGGAAAGCAAGTGGCAATCATTGGAGTAGCAATGCCTACTTTAGTGATTTTCAGCTTTCAGGGTCATTGGCCAGGTATGGAATATACATATTGGTCCAAGTACAGTAAAGCCTTGGTTTGAGAGTAACTTGGTTTGAGAGCGTTTTGCAAGACAAGAAAAATATTTTAATAAATTTTGACTTGATATACAAGCGATGTCTTGATATACAAGTAGCGTCATGTCACAGTATGAGAAGAGAGGCGCCTCTAAGTTTAGCAATATGGTTACATTTAATGAAGGTACAACATATTGCTACACTTAGAGGCGCCTCTCTTCTCTTTTATACTCTGTAGCTTCTGCTGGATTTTGCTTCTAATCCCCTTGTGGAGGCTTCCATTTCTGGATGGACATTTTATGGTTACACAACCTATCACATAGCTATAATCTTTTTATAGGGACTATGAACTGAAGGACTTATGAATAAATGGTTGTGGAACAAATCATTTAAGTTTCCATTATTTCTTATGGGGAAATTTGCTTTGATATACAAGTGCTTTGGATTACAAGCATGTTTCTGGAACGAATTATGCTCGTGTAGCACTAACCGCCGAAGGAGCTGCTGGTTTGATTTGGGCTTACCATTACCTCACCTGTTTGCATCTCCGTCTCAGGGGTCCCGTGGAAAGTGGCCCAAAGAATGTTAAGTGCGACACATAGTTCTTCTTTTGAATATTTATTTGAAATAAAGACAAATTCTTCCAATGAAGGGTCAGAGGGTTAAGGGTGAGTTCAGACACTTGGTAATTGTGGGATAGAGGTATTAGAAGAATCCAGAGGACAAACAGCTCCATAGACTGGATCCAACAACCCCCGGATAGGCCCTTCTCACTTGACCTAGCAGCCGGTAGGGTGCTCGACAAAGTCTCTGCCACAGACTTGTTGATTAAATTTAAGCATTACTGACAGATCTTGAGAAATTTAGAGAACTGCCATACAGTACCAGTTTCTTGCAGCTGATCTGGCGATACTGTATGGGTATTGATCCGGGTTGCGTCCTTCAACTGAGTTTCCAGGCCTCTCCAGAGATACCAGTCTTGCACTTGGTCCTCTCCTGGACAAGTCCTTCCCTGGTTCTTCCAGTTTCTGGGCCTCTCTCCACAGGCGAGACTGCACCGGACCATCCCTGGATCAGTAAGCCCCGAGACTCTTCGGGCCTACCCTCTCAGTTGCTTAGCCTCAGGCCAGCCGGCCCGAGACACAGGATACATAGGCTGTGCACCCCAGGCCAGGAGGGCCACGAGGTAAACCACCTAGAAAACAACAACGCCCAAAAATGGCGTCGGCACCTTAAATACCATCTCCCAGAAAGCCTAGCAGGCAGAACACTGAGCTATTTCCGAGCAATAGGTGGCATTCAATACATCCAGCTGAACTGCGTTTCTACACTTACCGGTGGTGACACCGACACCTATGGTCAAGGAGAAACCAGTGCAACCCAGCTGAACTGGTACAGAAACCAGAACTTTTAGAATAATAGCCTGAAGCCCAACTGCGTCTTTAAACAACTTAAATTTGAAAAAAAATAGCGTCTGCTCATTAGGAGTCGGCGCTACACTCGCAATCCAAGGTTTTACTGTATAATGTTTGGGGGGTCCTAAGTAATTTTCTATCAGAAAAGGCCTGGTCAGCAAGTGGCTAGGGAATACATGATGTATGCCCCAGATACAGGAATTCCATGTTCGGGCATACGTCCCTGAATGCGTAGGGTCCTAAACACAAGTACCACTCAGGTTGCTGCCAGTGGGCTGTAAATTGCCCCTGTGCCTCCTTTGCATCCAGAAATGCCCATTTTTTTTTTTCTTACACTGTATGTGGCAAACCACCATTGTGCATGAGTCCAAATAGAAGTAGCAGCAAAGAAAAAAAAGTACATTAGAAAGTAGTCAGCCGCCAATCTAGCTTCTTGTAAATAGTTTCTCCTTCCTGATTAGAGTTGCACTTTAAATGTTTTTTAATAGATTAAACAGACCCAGTCATGAATAGTTATGTGTTTATAAAAAGCCTTTGAAAACATCTCACATCCATTACAATCAGGTATTTGAGATGCATAATTAGAGGTTATTACAATAATGGAATGTCGCATCTTCATTTGGTTGTGGGGGAGGTGGATTAAAGGACAAACCGTGTCACGTATTCTGCATGAAATCTGAATACAAATGACGCCGTTTCTATCGCCTTTTTACTGCATGGATCACTTTTAATTGGCTCATCATTTTTTTTTTTGCAAGATATTTGATAGCCTAATTAGAGTTAAAAAGGTAGTTTGATCATTGGACGAGGCAGATGTTTCCAAACTTTTTATTAATACGAAAGTTACATCTCAATGTTCTTTTGTTTTTTTTTTTTGTGATAGAAACTGGTAATGAGTTATTAAAGTTGAACTCCTTGCAGATGTAAATGACACAAATTAATACATCTCTGTATTCATTAATACATCATTCAGTGTACTTTTTAATACAACCAGTGTAAGTACCTGAATGTAACTTGCTAATAGCTGCTTGCAGTCTCCGTACAGAAGAGCTGAGATTGGGGCGGGGAGGGGAGCAGCACAAGGAGCCAATCAATTGTGCAGCAGTGCTAGTGTGCAAGCAAGGGACACAGTCACGCCCAGTCCCACCCTATGATGTACATAACACAGGGACTGGGCGTGACTGTGAGCGGAGCTATCCGAGCCTAGCCGACTACACTCGGCTATTGTATGTATATGGGCGGCGCTCGGCTCCGCTCACAGTCACGCCACGTCCCGCCATTGGACCTGTGTTATTTCCATCATAGGGCGGGACTGGACGGGACTATGAGAGGAGCCGAGAAGAGCTGAGAAGAGCCGAGATACACAGGACCGGCTCTGTGTATCTCGGCGGGGCCATTTTCAAACTGCAGTGACACTGACATGTCACTGCAGTTTAACTGCAGCCTAGGCAAGGCTGCAAATGACACTGAGAAGGCTGCAGATGGACACTAAGAAGGCTGCAAGGCTGCAAATGACACTGAGAAGGCTGCAAATGGACACTAAGAAGGCTGCAAATGACACTGAGAAGGCTGCAGATGGACACTAAGAAGGCTGCAAGGCTGCAAATAAACACTGAGAAGGCTGCAGATGGACACTGACAAGGCTGCAAGGCTGCAAATGACACTGACAAGGCTGCAAATGACACTAACAAGGCTGCAAATGACACTGACAAGCATGCAGATGGACGTTGTGCAGCTGCAAATGACACTGACAAGCATGCAGATGGACGTTGTGCAAGGCTGCAGATGGACACTGATAAGGCTGCATTGATGGGCACTTAAATGTAAGTTTTTTTCCTTAAAAAGTTTTGTTCCTTAAAATTCACTCCTAAAAGTGGGGTGCGTGTTATACACCGGCGCGTGTTATACGCTGATAAATACAGTAGGCTATATGGTTTTCAGTGGCATAGTTCACACCAGTACGGTCAGTTCCAGGGCGTTCCAGTTCCAGAAAAAAAAAGAACATGCTGCATTTTTCCTGCACTGGAGCGCTGTAAAATGCATCAAAAATACACTGGGACGCACCTAGACGCACCAAAAATGCACTGGAGAACACATGTCCTTATTTAAGGTTAAGAAAAAAGAGGGGGAAAAATGCACTGGACTGCATCGAAAACTCACTGGAATGCATCACAAATGCGTAAAAAACTCCGGACGACGTTTCTATGGTGTGAACTCCGCTTAAAAAAAAAAAAGTTAAAAGTAAGCAGCTACAAATATTTTTATAATAGTATGTGGCGCTACCCTCCCAGGGAAACCTTGAATAATACGATAGTAAATAAAAATGTATATAATAAATGAATAATCTATGTAATAAATAATTATGTAATCTAAAAAAAAACTTGCGTATCAATAAATAAATAATTAATAAATATTAATGCAGGTAAATAAAGTGCAAAATCAGCTGTGCAAAATGTGCAATATTCACAATATATTTCCCAATGTAATTCTTCCATAAAGTGCAAAATTATTCTACCAAATTCCTCCAATATGTACCATAAAGAGTTCTAATTCATATAGATACTGACAAGTGCAAAGAACATGAATGATTGTGCAAATATTCCCAAATAGTGCACAAAGAACATATAAGTGCTGAAAAACTGATGTGACAAAAAGATAGTCACAAAATATGAAACATCTATTAAAATAAATAAAATACCAAGTCCCGGTGATTTCAAAAAAGAAAAAAAACAAAAATACAAAAAAATGCAAACAATGAAAATATTTCCCAACAGTTCATAAGCAGAAGATTTGATGGAAAAAACAATTAATGGCCCCTACAGGCCTAGTTGCGCTGTATGTATACGGTCACTGCTCCGGATCGATCGATCTCCTGTGTATGGCTCTTTAAATAAACCTCCCAGCAGAGCTACGACTTCAAAGTAACCAATAACGGGTGAAAGGAAGAAGGGATCCAATGTGTAGTACTTCACATAAAAATTTTACTAAGAACAAATATCCACTTACATTTAAAATTGCTAAAACAAGCAATGAAGATACCGTAAGCTTCCGGTCTCTGCCATGACCGGAAGTGAACGTGACACCTGGCTCCTCTCTGACGCGTTGCGTCACTGATCACGTGACTTTCTCAAAGGGTCAAAGTTTGTGGATGGACATTTTATGGTTACACAACCTATCACATTGCTATAATCTTTTTATATGGACTATAAACTGAAGGACCTATGAATAAATGTTTCCATTATTTCTTATAGGGAAATTCGCTTTGATATACAAGTGCTTTGGATTCCAAGTATGTTTCCGGAACGAATTATGCTCACAATCCAAGGTTTCACTGTAATATTGCAACTTACCAATATTTAGACTGTCTAGACTTGTGCACAATGTAAAATTTTATTTAGTTTTGGTTCGTTGTCATTCGGAAAATACATCATTTCGTTCTGTTATATTCGTTATGTTACATTAATAAGTTTTTGGATAATTCATTAGTTCTGTAGAGTGTCGGTATTCGTTATACTGAATCTCAAATCATGTCAAATTCATTCGTTATATGCGCTATAATTTCGTTCATATTCGTTGAAATTCCATATTTATGTACGTATATATACTCGTGATAGCGATTCGTAGTTTGGAAAGTCATTTGTTTTTTGAATCTTTTAACACACACAATGACAATATCTCTTCTCCTCTGCTCAAATACAATACAACACCCTTCTCACTCAGTTCTCAGGAATTCACTTTGCCAGTAATCCAACCTCCAGCACAACAGAAGACCGTGCCAACCCTAGTAAAAGAGCTGCAAGAAGAAAGCGGAGGCCTGGCAAGAAGGACAGAAGAGTGGGAAAAGACCCCCAGACGTATGCATCCGAATGTCCGAAAGATGCAAAATTCGGCCGAATTTCGATTTGGTCGAAAATTGCCTAGTGGTGACTGCATTAAGGTTTTCTTTTTTAGTCTTTCTTTTTTTTTTTATTCTCGCCTGGTGATCCAGCCAGTAACACCTTCTATCTTGGGATGGCTACACTCCACTGTATCTATAGTATGAGGGAACAGTGCAGCCACCATCGGACGGCGTTATTGTCAACCTGTGGAGGAGATAGTGTTAGATGGACTAGTACAGGGGTCTTCAAACTACAGCCCTCCAGTTGTTTAGGAACTACAATTCCCATCATGCTTAGTCATGTCTGTGAATGTCAGAGTTTTACAATGCCTCATGGGATTTGTAGTTCCACAACAGCTGGAGGGCCGTAGTTTGAGGATCCCTGGACTAGTGGATCGATATGGACTATAAATAAGTGACAAACAAAAGAAGTCCTGACTCCATCTAACGCTAACAGATTTGCCTTCTGGGATGAAGGTTTTAATCATAAAAATGAAAGCTGACTGTCACGTACCTGGTGGTGCGAGCCCGAGATTGCAGGGAGAGGCCTCCCTTGCGTCTCCCACTCCTGGTCCCCTGGTGTGGGAACAGGAGAGCCAGGAGTGAGGAGGAGCACGGGTGCCTGGCAGGATCAACAGACCGGTGGGAAGGAAACAGGTTAGCTGAGCAGGCTGGATCTCTGGAAAGCAGGCTCACAGGTAAACCGGATAGCAGAGCTGGCAGGATCACAGGAAGCAGGCTCACAGGTAAACCGGATAGCAGAGCTGGCAGGATCACTGGAAAGCAGGCTCACAGGTAAACTGGATAGCAGAGCTGGCAGGATCACAGGAAGCAGGCTCACAGGTAAACTGGATAGCAGAGCTGGCAGGATCACAGGAAAGCAGGCTCACAGGTAAACCGGATAACAGAGCTGGCAGGATCACAGGAAGCAGGCTCACAGGTAAACTGGATAGCAGAGCTGGCAGGATCACAGGAAAGCAGGCTCACAGGTAAACCGGATAACAGAGCTGGCAGGATCACAGGAAGCAGGCTCACAGGTAAACTGGATAGCAGAGCTGGCAGGATCACAGGAAGCAGGCTCACAGGTAAACTGGATACCGGAGCTGGCAGGATCACAGGAAGCAGGCTCACAGGTAAACTGGATAGCGGAGCTGGCAGGATCACAGGAAAGCAGGCTCACAGGTAAACCGGATAACAGAGCTGGCAGGATCACAGGAAGCAGGCTCACAGGTAAACTGGATAGCAGAGCTGGCAGGATCACAGGAAGCAGGCTCACAGGTAAACTGGATAGCAGAGCTGGCAGGATCACAGGAAAGCAGGCTCACAGGTAAACTGGATAGCGGAGCTGGCAGGATCACAGGAAACAGGCTCACAGGTAAACTGGATAGCGGAGCTGGCAGGATCACAGGAAGCAGGCTCACAGGTAAACTGGATAGCGGAGCTGGCAGGATCACAGGAAACAGGCTCACAGGTAAACTGGATAGCGGAGCTGGCAGGATCACAGGAAACAGGCTCACAGGTAAACTGGATAGCAGAGCTGACAGGAACTGGACAACGGCTTGGCAGGTAAGTTCACAGGTAAGCTTGGATAGCAGAGCTGACAGGAACTGGACAACGGCTTGGCAAGCAGGTTCACAGGTAAGCTTGGATAGCAGAGCTGACAGGAACTGAACACAGGAAACGGAACCACAGAATGGACTGGAATCAACAGGTGAACAGGCTCGTTACAGAGGGTCAGACTGCAGACTGGACAAAGGCTAAACAAGGAACCAAAGTTCATCTAGAAGTCAGGTAATGAATCTGAACTAGAGCAAGGTACAATGGATCAGGCAGGAGGATGGTCACTGGAAGCCGGGGTCGGATACAGGCAGAAAGCAGGATAGTCTTTATGGCAAGCCGGGTCAAAGGAACAGGTATAACAGGATCAGGTTTCTTTATTACACCACAACGCTGTAGAGCAGACAGCAAAGACCGTCTGCTCAAGTCAGGCTTAAATAGGCCGGCTGGTGCTAACTAGGGCGCGCGCCCGTCTCCCTGTGCGCGGTTGTGCACGTGCCCGCGCCCGGGCGCGCATGCGCATGCGCAATGGAATCTGAGGGCCAAGACGGCCCGGGTTTAGATTTCTAGCAGGATCTTCATGACATTGCCCCCCTCCTAGGGGCAACCTCCGGGTGCCCCTCTGGGCAAATCTCTCAGGGTGAGCTCTTTTGAAGGCTTGAACTAGACTCTTAGCATGGATATTACACTCGGGCTCCCAGGAATTTTCTTCAGGACCATATCCCTTCCATTTGATCAAAAACTGGTTCTGATTTCTCCTTTTTCTAACATTTACAGTGGTGTGAAAAAGTGTTTGCCCCCTTCCTCATTTCCTGTTCCTTTGCATGTTTGTCACACTTAAGTGTTTCGGAACATCAAACCAATTTAAACAATAGTCAAGGACAACACAAGTAAACACAAAATGAAATTTGTAAATGAAGGTGTTTATTATTAAAGGTGAAAAAAAATCCAAACCATCATGGCCCTGTGTGAAAAAGTGATTGCCCCCTAAACCTAATAACTGGTTGGGCCACCCTTAGCAGCAACAACTGCAACCAAGCGTTTGCGATAACGTGCAATGAGGCTTTTACAGCGTCCTGGAGGAATTTTGGCCCACTCATCTTTGCAGAATTGTCCTAATTCAGTTACATTAGAGGGTTTTCGAGCATGAACGGCCTTTTTAAGGTCATACCACAACATCTCAATAGGATTCAGGTCAGGACTTTGGCTAGGCCACTCCAAAGTCTTCATTTTGTTTTTCTTCAGCCATTCGGTGGTGGACTTGCTGGTGTGTTTAGGATCATTGTCCTGCTGCAGAACCCAAGTTCGTTTCAGCTTGAGTACACGAACAGATGGTCGGACATTCTCCTTCAGGATCTCTTGGTAGACAGCAGAATTCATAGTTCCTTTTATCACGGCAAGTCTTCCAGGTCCTGAAGCAGCAAAACAGCCCCAGACCATCACACTACCACCACCATATTTTACTGTTGGTATAATGTTCTTTTTCTGAAATGCAGTGTTCCTTCTACGCCAGATATACTTGGACACACACCTTCCAAAGAGTTCCACTTTTGTCTCATCGGTCCACAGAATGTTGTCCCAAAAGTCTTGGAGATCATCAAGATGTGTTGTGGAGAAATTGAGACGAGCTTTGATGTTCTTTTTGCTCAGCAGTGGTTTTCTCCTTGGAACTCTGCCATGCAGGCCATTTTTGCCCAGTCTTTTCCTGATGGTGGAGGCATGAACGCTGACCTTAACTGAGGCAAGTGAGGCCTGCAGTTCCTTGGACGTTGTTGTGGGGTCTTTTTGTGACCTCTTGGATGAGTCGTCGCTGCGCTCTTGGGGTAATTTTGGGTGGCCGGCCACTCCTGGGAAGGTTCACCACTGTTCCATGTCTTCGCCATTTGTGGATAATGGCTCTCACTGTGGTTCGCTGGATTCCCAAAGCTTTGGAAATGGCTTTATAACCCTTTCCAGACTGATAGATCTCAATTACTTTCTTTCTCAATTGTTCCTGAATTTCTTTGGGTCTCGGCATGATGTGTAGCTTTTAAGGATCTTCTGGTGGACCTTACTGTGTCAAGCAGCTCCTATTTTAGTGATGCCTTGATTGTGAACAGGTGTGGCAATAATCAGGCCTGGGTGTGGCTAGAGAAATTGAACTCAGGTGTGGACAACCACAGTTATAGTATGTTTTAACAAGGGGGGCAATCACTTTTTCACACAGGGCCATGATGGTTTGGATTTTTTTTCACCTTTAATAATAAACACCTTCATTTACAAATTGCATTTTGTGTTTACTTGTGTTGTCCTTGACTATTGTTTAAATTGGTTTGATGTTCCGAAACACTTAAGTGTGACAAACATGCAAAGGAACAGGAATTGAGGAAGGGGGGCAAACACTTTTTCACACCACTGTAGTATGGCCTCTACCTCATATTCTTCCTCGCCATCTACCAAGACTGGGTCCGGGGGTACCTTCCTTCTGTTGGAAAAGGGGTTGGAAGTGGAGGGCTTTAACAGGGAAACATGAAAGACTGGATGGACCTTGAGGGAATCAGGAAGTTCCAACTCATAGGCTACTTCATTAATCTTTCGTTTGACTGGAAAGGGACCTAAGAACTTAGGGCCCAGTTTCTTTGAGGGACAAGCCAATTTCAGATTCAAGGTGGAGAGCCACACTGTGTCACCCGGTGCCAGTACCAATTCTCCACGCCTCTTTCGGTCAAAGACTGTTTTGTTATGTTCCTGGGTCCGGGCCATGGTGTCCTGCAGGAGTTGGTTATTGGAAGCAAAGAAGTCAATCTTCTCCTGGACTGCGGGCACAGTACATTCAGGAAGAGAATTGGGCAAAAATGAAGGATGAAAGCCATAGTTGGCGAAAAAAGGTGTCTGTTGGGTGGCCGAGTGGATAGCATTGTTATATGCAAACTCGGCAACTGGTAACAGGGAGATCCAATCGTCTTGGGAGAAGGAAGAAAAGCATCGAAGATATTGTTCCAGGGTCTGATTGGTTCTTTCGGTCTGCCCATTGGTTTGAGGGTGATAAGCGGAAGAAAACGACAGCTCAATATTGAGGGCCTTGCAGAGTGATTTCCAGAACCGAGAGGTGAATTGTACCCCTCGGTCGGACACTATGTTGGCTGGTACCCCATGGAGTCTGATGACTTCTCGGATGAACACTTGTGCGGTTTCTGAGGCAGAAGGGGTACCCTTCATGGGAACAAAGTGTGCCATTTTTGACAGACGATCAACTATCACGAAGATCGTAGTGTGGTCCTCTGCTGGGGGCAGTTCCACAATGAAATCTATAGACAGCATTTTCCAAGGGCGATCTGGGACTGGTAATGGCTTGAGTAAGCCCCAGGCTTTGGTTCTGTGACTCTTGCTCCGAATACACACAGTGCATGTTTCCACAAATTTCCTGCAGTCTTCCCTTAGCTGAGGCCACCAGAAGGTACGTTGTACCAATTCAGTGGTTTTGGTGACACCAAAGTGTCCGGCAAGCTTGTGATCATGGCACAATTCCAGGACGGTTACCCGCAGACCCTCGGGAATGAAAATCTTATCCCCATGCCACAATATCCCATCCTTGGCCTGCAACCCAGGACCGGGAGTGGGTATGAGGCCACTGGAAGCCCGCCTGAGCTGGGACAGTAGGTCTTCCTGTAGCAGGAGAAAGTTTCCAGGGGCAAGGATAGTGTCTGGAGGGGAACCATCCTGGGATTTGTGATACATACGAGACAGAACGTCCGGCTTCGCGTTTTTGGAACCCGGACGATATGTCACGTGAAAAGTAAAACGAGAGAAAAATAAGGCCCAACGGGCCTGTCTAGGTTTTAACCTCTTGGCAGTCTTCAGGTACTCTAGATTCTTGTGATCTGTGAAGATCAGGATTGGGTGAGTAGCCCCTTCTAGCAGGTAACGCCATTCCTCGAGGGCGGTCTTTATGGCCAGTAATTCCCGATCCCCCACATCGTAGTTCTTCTCGGCTGGGGACAGTTTCCGTGAGAAGAATGCCACGGGGTGTAGCAGGGCTTTGATGCCCTGTCTCTGGGACAGGATGGCCCCTACAGCTATCTCTGAGGCATCCACTTCGAGGACAAAGGGCAGAGAAGGATCTGGATGCTTCAGGATAGGGGCTGAGGTAAAGAGCCCCTTGAGGGCCTCAAAGGCCCCTTGGGCTTCAGGGGACCAATGAAAACGGGTACCTTGTTTGGTGAGTTGAGTAATGGGTGCCACTATGGCCGAGAATCCCCTGATGAATTTGCGATAAAAATTGGCAAAGCCAATGAATCGCTGGATCCCCTTTTTATCTGCGGGAACTGGCCAGTCCAGGATGGCTGAGATTTTCTGGGGGTCCATCCGGATGCCTCTACTGGAGATGATCAGACCTAGGAAGGGTATGCTTTCTACCTCAAAGAGACATTTTTCTGCCTTGGCATAGAGGCCATGTTGCCGGAGACGGCCCAACACACTTTTAACATGTCCACGATGCAGCTCTAGGGAGGAAGAGAAAATTAGTATGTCATCAAGATAAACAACAGCAAAAACATCAAGGAAGTCCCGAAGTACATCATTTATGAAGGCCTGAAAGGTAGCGGGGGCGTTACAGAGTCCAAACGGCATCACCAGGTACTCGAAGTGCCCAAATCGAGACCGAAATGCCGTCTTCCATTCGTCCCCATCCTTAATACGTATCAAATTGTATGCCCCTCTGAGGTCCAGTTTAGAAAAGATGGAGGCCGTGCCAAGCCTCTGAAACAGTTCAGGTACCAGGGGAAGCGGGTAGCGATTTTTGACTGTGACCTCGTTTAGGGCACGGTAGTCCACACAGGGTCTGAGAGAATGGTCCTTCTTCTCTACAAAAAATATTCCTGCACCTGCAGGAGACGTAGATGGGCGGATAAACCCTTTTTTCAGATTATCATCAATATAGTCCTTTAATTTTCCCTGCTCCACCTCTGTTAACGGAAAAACCCTACCGAAGGGAATCTTGGCCCCGGGAAGGAGTTCAATGGGACAGTCATAGGGCCTATGGGGTGGCAGCACATCTGCCCTTTGTTTACTAAACACATCCAGGTATGCATGGTAGACTTCAGGGATGGACTGACGTAGACCTGCCTCGTTTTCGAGGCAGAGCAGAGCAGAGGGTTCTGCGGGGGCCAAGGAGCCGCAGGACCTTTGGCAGTAGGGAGAAGAAAAGGCCACCTCTCCTGTGGACCAGTTGATGACCGGGTTGTGTGCTTGCAGCCAGGGGATCCCTAGAATGACTGGAAACAAGGGAGAAGAAATTATGTCCAAACATAACAGTTCTTGATGTGACTCTGAGATCACTGTGTGCAATGGGGCAGTCTCCTGAGTCACTGGGCCAGATTTGATGGTGGACCCATCCGCCAGGTGGACAGACAGGCCTTGTTTTCTCAGACGGAGAGGAATTCGATGCCGGGCAGCAAAAGCAGAGTCCATAAAGCAACTGCAGGCACCAGAGTCAATGATAGCTGTGGTTTGTAGGGTCCTTCCTGAGAACTGGAAGGAAACAGAAAGGGCAAGATGAGATGAAACCCCGGTCACAGGATCCACATAACTGGAGAGAATAGTGGGGAACTTACGGAGTTTAGCCGGGCAGTTCCGAACATAATGACCAGGCTCACCACAATACAGGCACAGATTGTTGCTGCGGCGTCTCTGACGTTCTGCTGGGGTGAGAGAAGGCCGCAGGAGTCCAAGTTGCATGGGTTCGGATGCTGAAGAGGCATGAGTAGGTTTAACGGGGGGGAGCAGTGCGGAAGTGACTAGGACCCCTGGGGAGCATCCAGGTAGGTCTTGGGGACCCCAAGGTTCGTTCGGCCCTACGCTCCCGTAGGCGCCGGTCAATTTGGATGCTTAGGTCTATGAGGGAATTCAGGGTCTGGGGTACCCCCACTCTGGCGAGCTCATCCTTGAGTGCGTCTGAGAGGCCCATGCGGAATTGGTGACGGAGGGCAGCATCGTTCCAGTCGGTGTCGGCACCCCAACGCCTGAACTCAGCCACATAGTCCTCTGCTGGTCTTCGACCCTGTTGGAGAGAACGTAAGGCGGCCTCCGCAGTGGTTGAGAGTTGGGGTCCTCATAAAGCTGCGCCATGGCATCAAAAAAGGTGGAGAGACTGGTCAATGCTGCATCCTTTTGTTCTACGAGACGGTGGGCCCAGATTTGGGGATCCCCAGTCAGTAGGGCTACCACAAAACCCACCTTGGTGGTCTCTAAAGAGAAGGTCCTAGGTTGCAGGGCAAAATGGAGTTCACAGGAGTTACGGAAAGTTCTGAAGCTACCACGGGCACCCGTAAATTTCTCTGGAGTAGGGCTCAGACATGGCTGTCTGCTACTGTCACGTACCTGGTGGTGCGAGCCCGAGATTGCAGGGAGAGGCCTCCCTTGTGTCTCCCACTCCTGGTCCCCTGGTGTGGGAACAGGAGAGCCAGGAGTGAGGAGGAGCACGGGTGCCTGGCAGGATCAACAGACCGGTGGGAAGGAAACAGGTTAGCTGAGCAGGCTGGATCTCTGGAAAGCAGGCTCACAGGTAAACCGGATAGCAGAGCTGGCAGGATCACAGGAAGCAGGCTCACAGGTAAACCGGATAGCAGAGCTGGCAGGATCACTGGAAAGCAGGCTCACAGGTAAACTGGATAGCAGAGCTGGCAGGATCACAGGAAGCAGGCTCACAGGTAGACTGGATAGCAGAGCTGGCAGGATCACAGGAAGCAGGCTCACAGGTAAACTGGATAGCAGAGCTGGCAGGATCACAGGAAAGCAGGCTCACAGGTAAACCGGATAACAGAGCTGGCAGGATCACAGGAAGCAGGCTCACAGGTAAACTGGATAGCAGAGCTGGCAGGATCACAGGAAAGCAGGCTCACAGGTAAACCGGATAACAGAGCTGGCAGGATCACAGGAAGCAGGCTCACAGGTAAACTGGATAGCAGAGCTGGCAGGATCACAGGAAGCAGGCTCACAGGTAAACTGGATAGCGGAGCTGGCAGGATCACAGGAAGCAGGCTCACAGGTAAACTGGATAGCGGAGCTGGCAGGATCACAGGAAAGCAGGCTCACAGGTAAACCGGATAACAGAGCTGGCAGGATCACAGGAAGCAGGCTCACAGGTAAACTGGATAGCAGAGCTGGCAGGATCACAGGAAGCAGGCTCACAGGTAAACTGGATAGCAGAGCTGGCAGGATCACAGGAAAGCAGGCTCACAGGTAAACTGGATAGCGGAGCTGGCAGGATCACAGGAAACAGGCTCACAGGTAAACTGGATAGCGGAGCTGGCAGGATCACAGGAAGCAGGTTCACAGGTAAACTGGATAGCGGAGCTGGCAGGATCACAGGAAGCAGGCTCACAGGTAAACTGGATAGCGGAGCTGGCAGGATCACAGGAAACAGGCTCACAGGTAAACTGGATAGCGGAGCTGGCAGGATCACAGGAAACAGGCTCACAGGTAAACTGGATAGCAGAGCTGACAGGAACTGGACAACGGCTTGGCAGGTAAGTTCACAGGTAAGCTTGGATAGCAGAGCTGACAGGAACTGAACACAGGAAACGGAACCACAGAATGGACTGGAATCAACAGGTGAACAGGCTCGTTACAGAGGGTCAGACTGCAGACTGGACAAAGGCTAAACAAGGAACCAAAGTTCATCTAGAAGTCAGGTAATGAATCTGAACTAGAGCAAGGTACAATGGATCAGGCAGGAGGATGGTCACTGGAAGCCGGGGTCGGATACAGGCAGAAAGCAGGATAGTCTTTATGGCAAGCCGGGTCAAAGGAACAGGTATAACAGGATCAGGTTTCTTTATTACACCACAACGCTGTAGAGCAGACAGCAAAGACCGTCTGCTCAAGTCAGGCTTAAATAGGCCGGCTGGTGCTAACTAGGGCGCGCGCCCGTCTCCCTGTGCGCGGTTGTGCACGTGCCCGCGCCCGGGCGCGCATGCGCATGCGCAATGGAATCTGAGGGCCAAGACGGCCCGGGTTTAGATTTCTGGCAGGATCTTCATGACACTGACCATTGTAAGCACCCCTGAGTTAAAATTTTAACCCTCTATCAGCCACTTGTTGTAACCCTAAAAAAAAAACATACAGTGCTTGTGCGGTGGTATTGGTCTTTTTGTATGCTTTAAAAACCCTGGTTGATCCTGCTAGTTCCTGTGTCCCCCTCTGTAAACTAACCACAGTAATCATGGCTGCTGATCCATGATACTCTGGTCAGGTTACTTGCCTCCGTCATCCCGCTGCTCTCCCTCTTCCCTCTCCCCCTCTCTCCCTGCCTGTCAGCTCCTGACCACACAATTTCAATGTGAAAAAAGGTGTGTAGCTGCTGGATTTTCTAAAAACACTGACACTGTGAAGTATAACTTAGTATTACAGAGGGGCTGGCAGGAATTCTAAAAAGTGACTTTACAACCACTTTAACATTGAAAGCCAATCTGAAGTGCTTCACAGGTGTCTGGGAGGCAATATGTCACCTCCTCACAGCCTGTTTTAACACTAAAAAGACTGCAGCACCATGCCACAACCACGTGCATTGCATACAGATGCAGTGTTATTGTGACGTGGCCCCATGCCAGATAGCAAGGCTAACTTGCCCCAAATTTGTGGCAGTGTTGAACTGTAAGTCTGTTAAAGTGGTTGTAAATCCACAAAAAAATCAAAATAAAATAAAAACCTGCAAGACAACGGCATAATGAGCTAGTATGCATAGCATGCTAGCTCATTATGAAATACTCACCCTAGATAGAAGCCCCTCTGTATCGGTCCCCGTATACTGCTGCGGCCGGTAAAATCGCCCCCACAGTGACTTCCGGGTATCGCTGGCTCCGACGCTGTGATTGGCCGGAACCGCAATGGCGTCACTCCCACCGGTAACGGCACACTAGCTGAAGCAACGGAACCAACATGCCATTGCTTCAGTGCGCATGTGCCGAGGACATCGGCACATGCAGATACAGGGGATATCTCCTAAACCATGCAGGTTTAGGAGATATCCAGGGTAGCTACAGGTAATCCTTATTATAGGCTTACCTGTAGCAAAACGTGGTCTGTAAGGGTTTACAACCACTTTAACTTGCTGCACATTTTCACTGGCAAGTTGTACACTTGCAGAGCACAAGTTATAGACTGTTAACACTTTTCCAATTTGTAGCAAATGAGTGTGGAAAGTCTCTAGCAAGAGCAAAGTTGCAGTGGTGAGTCTATAACAAGAGCTCTGCAAGTCACAGTGACCCCTGTGGTGGGATGACTATTACACAATATAACGGAACCAGAAAGATGCACCATTTTGCACTGAAAACTGTCATTTTATGCACTTCTCTGAAGTGTCAGTAAAAAATTTGGCTCGGCCAGTAAATGTCATGAGTTTTGGCAGTAAAAAAATAGGTACTGTCAGTACGTTTAGCATCCTGTCAGTAAATTTCACTTTGAGAGGTTGGCAACCAGTGGTGTCGGGAGGGGGGAGCTGGAGCCCCGGAATGGGTCCCTGAAAAGCCCTGGGTCTCAGGGATGCATAACTGTATTAGTAGCCCCGAGCACTGCCGAGCGGGGACCAACCTGTTCCCGAGCACCGCCGAGTGTGGCCGAGTCACATAGCAGGTCCCACCTTCTGGAGCCTGCAGCGCCTATGATGGACGTCCAATGGCGAGACCATGGGACGTGTGACGTCCATCATACACTGTGAGATCCCCTCTGGCATCTCCTTCAGCCCCCATATCCAATCACTGGCTAAATCCTGCCGCCTTCACCTCCGCAACATCTCTAGAATTCGACCCTTCCTAACTAATGACACTACAAAGCAACTCATTCACTCCTTGATTATTTCCCGCCTTGACTACTGCAACTCTCTCCTTAATGGCCTACCCTTTAAGCAGGCTATCCCCCTTCAATCTATTATGAATGCTGCTGCTAGACTAATGCACCTCACTAATCGATCTGTGACTGCCGCCCCTCTCTGCCAATCCCTTCACTGGCTTCCCCTTCCCCACTAAAATTCAAAATGCCAACCATAACATACAAGGCCATCCACAACATCGCCCCCATCTACATCACCAACCTCATCTGCAGATATCGCCCATATCGTCCCCTCCGCTCCTCTCAGGACCTCCTGCTCTCTAGCTCCCTTATTACCTCCTCCCATGCTCACCTTCAGGACTTCTCCAGAGCCTCTCCCATCCTCTGGAACTCCCTGCCCCATTATGTCTGATCAGCCCCCACCCTGTCCACCTTTAAGAGATCCTTGAAAACTCATTTATTCAGGGAAGCCTATCCCATGCCCACCTAACAACAACTGTCCCTAGCCACCCCCATCAAATCATTCTCTGCAGCTATTACCTTTTGTACCACCACCCTGTCCCTTTAAAATGTAAGCTCTATGAGCAGGGCCCTCCTGTACCTTTTGTATTGAACTGTACTGTAATTGTGTTGTCCTCCCTATACATTGTAAAGTGCTGCGTAAACTGCTGGCGCTATATAAATCGTGTATAATAATAATAATAATGTCAGGTAGGTCAGTGTGTGTTAGGTAGGTCAGTGCGTGTCAGGTAGGTCAGTGCGTGTCAGGTAGGTCAGTGCATGTATGTCAGGTAGGTCAGTGCGTGTCAGGTAGGTCAGTGTGTGTCAGATAGGTCAGTGCATGTCTTGTAGGTCAGTCCCTGTCAGGTAGGTAGGTCAGAGTATGTATGCCAGGAGGTAGGTCAGTGCGTGTCAGGTAGGTAGGTCAGTGTATGTCAGGTTGGTAGGTCAGTGTGTCAGGCAGGCACACAACCCTACCGCCCAGCCAAAAAAAAAACTGGTCTTTTTGCCACCTAGCAACTCCCCTGTTGGCAACACTGGTTCCTCAGGATAGAGGTGTCCTCCACTAGCAACCTATTCCGCTTGGTGTACCTAGCTTCACTCCCAGACCCCCCCCCCCCCCCCAATTTTTTTTTTACCAGCAATGAATTTACAAAAAAAGACACCACAATACTGTTTACTGAGCTAGAATGAATGGATGACATCTATTTGCCTGGCTGCCCAGCACTGATTAGAGAAAGGACCTCTGTACATCGTGTGGAGGTAGCACTACAGTTGGTATTCACTAAAATGGGTCAAGCTTCTTGTTTTCTTTCCATACCGGAGCTTCTGAGAAATGTAACTCACACATACGGGACTGACTCTTATGGTTGGGCACCCCGACCTCACGGCCATCCTTTTTATCCTCCACAGTTTCACCCTAACCCGCTACTCAAATGTTTACAGTGAAAGTTTCCTATTAAATGGTCTCAAGTATTTCATGTAGTAAACTTTAAAACGATAATGTATATATCAAACAGTAGTATACTTCATCACTGCGGGCTCTGAATTATGAGATAACACCTGTGGTGGCAGGAGAGATAAAATCTCCAAGTTTTCATTGCCAATAAAGTTGTTTAAACTGAGCGAATAAGTTAAATCTTTCTTGCGGTTCTTTCTTGAGAACTGGAAGAACTTTGCTGACATCTTCAGGACTCACAGAGAATTGCTTCCATGGACTTCTGTATCGTCATCTTGGTTTAATTAATGAATGGAAACAGTTTTTCTGACTTTGCATTTCCTTCTCACACAAGACACATAATAATAATAATAATAATAATGGTAAAAATAAAATAAAGTAAAAAATAAATAAATCATGTTTTTATTAAAGCAGACTATGAGCTCGTACCGCAATCATTTTAATCAATTCAAAAGCACGAGATCTAGGGTTGCCACCTCATCCCTTTAAACCCAAACACATATTAACTACACAGGTTCTGTGGCTGATTAAGGTGGTAATTAAACTCACTTGGTGCCTTATCAGCATTAAATTTGCCTCAGAACTAGGGATGAGCCGAACACTACACAGGTTCTCTGGCTGATTAAGGTGGTAATTAAACTCACTGGGAACTGAGCCGAACACCCATGGGTGTCCGCAGGTAGGGGAAGGTGGGTCAAGTGCCCCCCCCTGGAATCAGGGATCGGATCTTAAATTCAGCACAGTTGCATCGCTATTGCAGGTGACGCCCACACACCCTGGGGGGTGATAGTGCCTGCCAGTCGCGGCTATAATGAATTTCCGACTCCCGTAATACAGAGAACAGTCATTGAAAATCATTGATAAAAAAAATAAATAAAAGGAGCTGTAAAAAAAAAAGCAGCCCCCCCATCAATATAGTGTGACTTTAACAAGGGGACCCCCAGATCCACCCCCCCGGCTCTTTTAACCCCCCCCCCCCCCCCCCCCCCCCCCCCCCACCCCCACCCCACCCCCCCCCAGGGATCGGATCTTAAATTCTCAGTCTAGCAGAGAACTCGGTGGCGCTGTGACAGGAGAAAGGTGAACTGCAGGCTATCAGAGGCTTCCCCCGCTCGCCCCCCTTTTCTCCTGTCAGGGAGAAGAGACGGCGGCTCTCACCAGGTTCCCCGCCCAGCTTCCGTTCCTTCCCTATTGGCCATAACTGAGGGAAAATCAAAGGAGACTAGGAGAGGGGAGCATCATGGGACATGTAGTCCCAAAGATTGGTGGCCCCATTTTCCACAGGGAGGAGGCTACAGCTCGATCAAGAGAGAGACTGAGAGACTGCAGCCTGGAAAAAAGCTGAGGGAGAGAGTGCTACAGGATAAAGAACGAGTGTGCTGGGTGGAAGCCAGAGAGCGACTCTTCCGAGCGCCATCAGAGGGAGAGCCACGCTGCCCAGCGCCACCAGAGAGAGCCATGCTGCCCAGCACCACCAGAGTGAGCCATGCTGCCCGGCACCACCAGAGAGCCAGCCACGCTGCCCAGCGCCACCAGAGAGAGCCACGCTGCCCAGCACCATCAGAGAGAGCCACGCTGCCCAGCACCACCAGAGAGAGCCAGGCTGCCCAGCACCACCAGAGAGAGCCACGCTGCCCGGCACCACCAGAGAGAGAAAGACTGAGCCACTGCCAGGGTACAGACCTGCTACACTACTAACCAGAGTTGCCCCCGGGGGAACCCAGAGTGAGCGATCGTCCAGCCGGAGGGATCACTGCTGTAGTTTCGCTGGGTCTGGTAAGAGGGCCTGTTGACCATTATCCATTACCTATCCTAGGGACTGTACTACGTTTGCAGTCTCTGACCATGATAATGTGATAATGACATTGTCGAAAAGGGGTGGCACATGGGTGACCCTATAATGACGCCCCCCCCCCCCCCCCCTGAAAAAATAGTTCTGCGGACGCCCATGGGTGTGGTATGTGATCCTGTGCAGAGGAGCCGCTTTTCCACAGTATATAAACAGTATGGGGTCGGAAAGCGGTTAAGAGAGGAAGAGCCTGTGTGACGTGTGACGTTATGACGATGCTTCCGCCCTGAATTGTTATGGAGATGGGTGGGGGCCATCTTCCCCTCACTCGTCTCCATACCCAGCAAGGGCGAAGATCCGATTGCCTGCGCCACTGCTGACGACTCTGGTAAGCGGAGGAGGGCACCGGAGCAGCGGCAGGAGGGGCCTCTCCCGCCACCGATAAAAGTGATCTTGCGGCGAATCCGTCGCAGAGACCACTCTTATCGGAAAGCAGACTGCCGGCCAAAGAAGAGGATACCTGGGTTATTGCAGCTAGCTGCCTCCATAACAATGAAATTCCCCTTCAAATTAAAGCGGTTCAACACTGTGTTCGAATTTTTTATTTTTTTTTAGTCTAATGTGCTGTAATGTGCTTTGCATAAATGTCACTCACCTGTTTGAGTTCTTGGTCTTCTTGCTTCTGTTTTTCGTCCGCAATGTGAACTTTTAAAACCTCTTCAGGACGGCTTCCATCTTCAGTGTGGGCACCTGAAACCACACAGGTCCCTTTCTTCCGGGTTGCTGGCCCACAATCCACCTGTGTATTTTCGCCGATCTCGCGCATGCGCAGTAACGCCGCCGACAACAGCTCAGGTTGCCATCACAACGGGCGCTAATCCCGCGAGATTTCGCCTCGGGACCCCCGCAAAGTCTCCTGGGATTGATCCCAGGAGACACAGCGAGATAGCCCACAAGACACAGCGCCAGGTCCCAGAAGACAATGCGAACTGGAAGGAAGTGACGACGATCCCCGCAGAGAGCCCGCCCACCCCCGCAGGGAGAAGAACACAGATGAAGCCATCATTCAAGGTAAGTGTAAAAGATGCAGAATTGAACTATCAATTCTGTCATCTTGAATGCTAGGGAAGCCATAGAGACATAGTCCTATGGTTGTGTGCAGAACCGCTTTAAGGACGTATATCGGCGTGCGGCGGTCCAGAAGTTGTTAAAGGGGAGTTCTACCTAAAAATGGAACTTCCGCTTTAAGTACCCCTTTCCCCCTGACATGCCACAATTGGCATGTCATTTTTATATTGGGGGGGGGGGGGGTACCTAGTTTTGACAGGTACCCAGCTCCCACTTTCTGGTCTGGTTCCCTGGCCACCTAGGCTACCCCTCCCTCCCTGCAATCTTCTGGGACACGTCACAGGTCGCAGAAGATTGCCTGGCCACTGAGAGAGTGCAGCGCGACTCGCGCCCAGCTGTGAAGCCCGCAAGCTGCCAAGCGTCCACATTTAACAATGCTGGCGCTGGAAGTGAAGGAAAATCTCCCCAATGGGACACAGATTGCAAAATAATAAGCTGACAGGCGTTAAAACCGTTCCTTATTCTATCCAAAATGAAAGAAAAAAGTTTTGCCCGTAGTTGTACTTTTATACCCCTTTTACACTGCAGAGCTTTTCAGGCATTTTAGAACTAAAAATAGTGCCTGTAAAACACCTGATAATCGCCTCTCAAGCCACCCCAGTGTGAAATCCTGAGTGCTCTCACACTGGGGCGGTGCGCTTGCAGGACAGGAAAAAAAGTCCTGCAAGCAGCATCTTTGGGGCGGTGCGGGATCTGTGTATACAGGCACTCCCGCACCGCCTCTGCCCATTGAAATGAATGGGCAGCGCTGCCGGAGCCCTGCAAAGCACTTCGGCAGTGGCGCTACACGGGCGCTATTAACCCTTTCTACGGCCGCTAGTGGGGGTTAAAAGACTCCTGCTCAGCGGCTGTGTGTTGCCCTCCCCCCCCTCTCATGTCACTCGCTATCTCACATAGATAGATTCATGCATTGCACCGCTATCTCACATAGATAGATTCATGCATTGCCTGATTAGAGCCATAGGCTGAAATAGGCTTCCTGATTAGAGCCATGGGCTCTAATAGGCTTCCAAAAGGGTAAACAGCGGGAGCACTGCTGTACGTTCGCTGATTACTCATTGGTGTGTTAGAGCAGTGGTCCCCAACCTTTTTGGTACCGGGGACCGGCTGGGTGGAAGAAATTTGTGCCAAGGCCCGGTGGGGGGGAATTTTGCGGGCAATTTATCGGGGCAATAGCTGGTGTTCTGCTGTTGGTACTTCAATCATCACGCCACCATGGTTGGTATGGTGTCAGAATGATTGATTTACATTGTAATATAAGTGAAATAGTTCAACTCACCATAATGCAGAATCAGTGGGAGCCCTGAGCGTGTCACTTGCCACGCTGCCTGCCACCAGATTAGAAATGCCACTTGCCACGCTGCCTGCCACCAGATGAGAAATGCCACTTGCCACGCTGCCTGCCACCAGATGAGAAATGCCACTTGCCACGCTGCCTGCCACCAGATGAGAAATGCCACTTGCCACCAGATGAGGAATGCCACTTGCCACCAGATGAGGAATGCCACTTGCCACCAGATGAGGAATGCCACTTGCCACGCTGCCTGCCACCAGTTGCCACTTGCCACGCTGATAAGGAATGCCACTTGCCACGTCACCTGCCTGTGCCACCAGATGAGGAATGCCACTTGCCACGCTTGCCTGCCACCAGATGAGGAATGCCACTTGCCACGTCACCTGCCTGTGCCACCAGATGAGGAATGCCACTTGCCACGCTTGCCTGTGCCACCAGATGAGGAATCCCACTTGCCACGCTTGCCTGCCACCAGATGAGGAATGCCACTTGCCATGTCACCTGCCTGTGCCACCAGATGAGGAAGGCCACATCACCTGCCTGTGCCACCAGATAAGGAATGCCACATCACCTGCCAGTGCCACCAGATGAGGCTTGTCACTGCATTGGTGACACTGGTTTAGTGGTCTTTCTTCAGTGAGGAGAGCAGAGATGCGGGGCGGGCGGTGAGAGATGATATCATCTCTCTGCTCCCCGCCGCACCTCCGACATTCTTTATGCTGTGAGGGCGGAAGAGCAGTAAAACTAGGCGGGCGGTGAGAGATGATGTCATCTCTTTGCTCCCCGCCGCACCGCCGACATTCCGCACACTGAGGGCGGACTTACAGCCCCTGCCGCGGCCCGGCTGCAAAGACGCTACGGCCCGGTAGTGGGCCGCGGCCCGGGGGTTGATGACCCCTGTGTTAGAGAACCGAATACATTGCTTCCCTAACACTGACCCGCCTCACAGCCAATCAGGTTGCTCAGGTCTTGTTACCTGTCACCTGATTGGCTGAAACAACAGGCGCCGCTATTGGATGCCTGATGGGAGGAGTGGACGGAAGAAGAAGTGCAGGAGACGCATGAAGGACCCTCTCTTTGCCGTCACTCGCTGCCCCACAAGACAGGGTAAGTGCGGGGCAGAAGGCGAGCAGGTGGGGGGCACACTGTCACACTGGCAGATTTTGGCACACTAGCAGCATTGGGCACACTGGCAGCATTTGATGGGCACACTGACAGCATTGGGCACACTGACAGCAGTTGATGGGCACAGTGGCAGCATTTGGCACAGTGGCAGCATTTGATGGGCACACTGGCAGCGTTTGATGGCACAGTCGCAGCGTTTGATGGCACAGTGGCAGCTTTTGATGGCACAGCGGCTGTTTGATGGCACAGTGGCTGCTTTTGATGGCACAGTGGCTGCGTTTGATGGGCACAGTGGCAGCGTTTGATGGACACAGTGGCACCGTTTGATGGGCACAGTGGCAGCATTTGATGGGCACAGTGGCTGCGTTTGATGGCACAGTGGCTGCGTTTGATGGCACAGTGGCTGCGTTTGATGGCACAGTGGCTGCGTTTGATGGCAAAGTGGCAGCGTTTGATGGGCACAGTGGCAGCGTTTGATGGGCACAGTGGCAGCATTTGATGGGCACAGTGGCTGCGTTTGATGGCACAGTGGCTGCGTTTGATGGGCACAGTGGAAGCTTTTGATGGCACAGTGGCTGCATTTGATGGCAAAGTGGCAGCGTTTGATGGACACAGTGGCACCATTTGATGGGCACAGTGGCAGCATTTGATGGCACAGTGGCTGCGTTTGATGGCACAGTGGCTGCGTTTGATGGCACAGTGGCTGCGTTTGATGGGCACAAAGGCAGCTTTTGATGGCACAGTGGCTGCATTTGATGGCAAAGTGGCAGCGTTTGATGGACACAGTGGCACCATTTGATGGGCACAGTGGCAGCATTTGATGGGCACAGTGGCTGCGTTTGATGGCACAGTGGCTGCGTTTGATGGGCACAGTGGCAGCATTTGATGGGCACAGTGGCTGCGTTTGATGGGCACAGTGGCAGCATTTGATGGGCACAGTGGCTGCGTTTGATGGCACAGTGGCTGCGTTTGATGGGCACAAAGGCAGCTTTTGATGGCACAGTGGCTGCGTTTGATGGTTTTTTTTTTCAAATTTTTTTCAGTTTGTTTGCGCCCCCCCCCAAAATATTTTAGCACCAGCTGCCACTGCTCCTGCTAGCAGCCAAAAAGCGCCGCTATAACAGCGGTAAAGTGCGGCTAAACAATCGGCTCTTTACCGCTAACGCCCGCACCGCCCCAGTGTGAAAGGGGTCTAAGAGATGTATCCCAGTCAATTATTTTTTTTGAACTGGATGGACTGGTCTTCTTTAACCAGATTAATGAAATGACTATGATTGTAGCATGGGAATAAATCAGGTGGTGAAGAAGCGTCACATTGCGTTCTCACCGCCTCTTAGGAGCCTCTGAAGTGCGATCGAGATGCGGCTCAAGCTTCAGAAGAGAATACATTTAGAGGCACGTCTGTGCTTCCACAGGAACACCCACATGTATGGAATATTGGGAATTCCTCAAAGATCATTTTTTTGCATATTTAAATTCTAGTCATATATGTTTTATTTTGTATAATTACTTTTTTCCAACTTGGACTAATGTAAAGTATGCATTTTGCAGTTCAAAAATGACCACACCCACTTATTTAGACACGCCCTCATACCAATGTCTGTTAAGTGTCCCTCTATTGGATAAATGCTCCCCTCTACAGTCTCTGGCTGTCCTAGCAACCATGTACAACAAGCATGTGCTCGCGTTGCCATGCATAGGGAAGCGATACGCATGCGCACTGATCTTTACAGCTGCGGCTCCGGTGCTCCCGTAGTACGCACGCGCGATTTTACATTCTCACCGCCTGTCCAAGTCGTGGGGGGCGGGGCCAGAAATGCGCACGCGCAAAGAACGCCAGGTTGCGGCTCTCGGGGACGTACACGACATGCGCGGAAGGTTCGGGAAAGTTCCCGAGTAATAGTCGGCGGTTTCCGGAAGGAAACGAAGCTGCTTTTCCTCCTCAGCACAGCGTGTGGCCGCCGTGTGTCACCATGTCCATGCTGTGCTACAACCGGGGCTGCGGGCAGCGGTACGACTCCGAGACCAACACCGAGGGTGAGAAACCGGTGCCTGGACACCGAGGGCGGACACTCCGGGGAGGGAGGAGGCTGGAGGCATACAGTACATTATATGTATATGGGGGCCTGAGTGTGTCAGAGTCAGACATTCTAATACCCGGATGGTGCCTCATCTATCTGGGATATCTGAGATCTCTTCTATACAGTACTCTATGTATGACACTTCCTGTCCTACACACCATACAGGACACCGACTCCTCCCCCTCCCCTGTACTCTACAGGACACTGACTCCTCCCCCTCCCCTGTACTCTACAGGGCAACTGACTCCTCCCCCTCCCAGTACTCTACAGGACAACTGACTCCTCCCCCTCCCAGTACTCTACAGGACAACTGACTCCTCCCCCTCCCAGTACTCTACAGGACAACTGACTCCTCCCCATCCCTGTACTCTACAGGGCACTGACCCCCTCCCTGTACTCTACAGGGCACTGACTCCTCCCCCCTCCCTGTACTTTACAGGGCACTGACTCCTCCCCCCTCCCTGTACTTTACAGGGCACTGACTCCTCCCCCCTCCCTGTACTTTACAGGGCACTGACTCCTCCCCCTCCCTGTACTCTACAGGGCACTGACTCCTCCCCCTCCCTGTACTCTACAGGGCACTGACCCCTCCCTGTACTCTACAGGGCACTGACCCCTCCCTGTACTCTACAGGGCACTGACTCCTCCCCCTCCCTGTACTCTACAGGGCACTGACCCCTCCCTGTACTCTACAGGGCACTGACCCCCTCCCTGTACTCTACGGGGCATTGACTCCTCCCCCCTCCCTGTAATCTACGGGACACTGACTCCCTGTACTCTACAGGGCACTGACTCCTCCCTGTACTCCAGGGCACTGACTCCTCCCTGTACTCTACAGGGCACTGACTCCTCCCCTCTCCCTGTACTCTACAGGGCACTGACTCCTCCCCCCTCCCTGTACTCTACAGGGCACTGACTCCTCCCCCCTCCCTGTACTCTACAGGACACTGACTCCTCCGCCCCCTCCCTGTACTCTACGGGACACTGACTCCTCCGCCCCCTCCCTGTACTCTACGGGACACTGACTCCTCCGCCCCCTCCCTGTACTCTATGGGACACTGACTCCTCCGCCCCCTCCCTGTACTCTACGGGACACTGACTCCTCCGCCCCCTCCCTGTACTCTACGGGACACTGACTCCTCCGCCCCCTCCCTGTAATCTACGGGACACTGACTCCTCCGCCCCCTCCCTGTACTCTACGGGACACTGACTCCCCCGCCCCCTCCCTGTACTCTACGGGACACTTTAAAGCAGAGTTCCAGCCTGTATTAAACAAGATACTGCAGCTGCTGACTTTGAATATAAGGACACTTGCATTTCCAGGGAGCCCGCGATGTTGGAACCTGAACCTGACCCGTCCATCGGCTTCGGGTGCAGGCGGCGGCATTTTTACAAAGGGAAACAGGAAGTAAAGCCTTGTTTCCTACTGAGCATGCGCGAGTTGCGTTGCGCTTTCTGAATGGTCTTCTGGGACCTGTGTGCGTCTCCAAGAAGGCAGTGGGAGGAAGGAGGGGCCGTAAATGAGGTAGGTCGCTGTGGTGTCCTTACTCTGAAGTGGAAAGGTGCCAAATGTGTCTCGAAGGGGGGGGGGCAGATAAGTGGAGATTGCACTTTAATGCAGATCCAGAAATCAGAATTTCACGTGGCTGCTGACTGGAACAAAAGCCATACTTTTTTTATTTTTTTGCTTAACCGCTTGCGACCAGCCGCCGTTATACGGCGGCAGGTCGGCTCGTTCCTGCGAATCACCGTAGCTGTACATCGGTCCCTTTTTAACAGCTATAGCAGGCGCACGCGCCCACTAAACGGCGGGGGAGCTGATGCGCATGGCCGTGATGTCCGCCGGCCACCCGCAATCGCTCCGCAGAGAGCCAGAACTTGGATCTGTCAGTGTAAACAAACAGATCCCCATTCTGATAGGGAAGTACAGAGTGATCATCTGTTCCTAGTGATTAGGAACAGCGATCTCTCTGTACTCCCAATCAGTCCCCTCCCACGCACAGTTAGAAACATCTCCCAGGGAACACATTTAACCCTTTCCCTGCCAGTGTCGTTTATACAGTAATCGGTGCATTTTTATAGCGCTGATCGCTGTGTAAATGTCACTGGTCCAAAAAAAGTGTCCGATCTGTCTGCCGCCATGTCGCAGTCCCGCTGAAAAATTGCTGATCAACGTCATTACTAGTAAAACGGCCGCGCAATTGTCAGTTAAAGGGATGCAGTGCCGTATCACAAAAAATGGCCTGGTCAGGAAGGGGGTAAATCCTTCTGGGGCTGAAGTGCTTAAACTTTTCTGTAAAATAACGGTTTTGGATATGTAGGTTTTTTGCATGTTTGTGTTGGGTTGTGACGCTCCCAAGCAGCAGTCCGATACATTGAGTGACAAGATTATTGTATTATTGGGGCAACACCTCCATTTGTCCTCCCTGCTCTGTGCTGATGACATGTCTTTATTGTTGTGTGTTGCAGACTCCTGTACACACCACCCCGGCGTGCCGGTGTTCCATGATGCTCTGAAGGTAGGTGTATCAGAACGTGTTCCATCCATAGTGATGATGGAATGGGACTGTTGTGTGACTTGTTTCTGTCTTCCTGTACACAGGGCTGGTCATGCTGTAAGAGGAGAACAACTGATTTCTCAGATTTCCTCAGTATTGTGGTAAGTGCACAGTGTTTTATCCCACGTTTTCTTGTATGCACATATTTGTCCCACTGATGTAGGATCTTTAAAGGGCTTGTAAAGGTAAGTTTTTTTTTTTTTTTTTTCACTTTAATGCATTCTATGCATTAAGGTGAAAAAACATCTGTCAATGCCGGCCCCCCCGTTTTTATACTTACCTGACCCCTTGAAAGTCCGGCGCTCGCCCCTGACATCCTCTTCGCCGCTCACCCTTGCCGTTGATTGGCTAGAGTGGATGGAATGAAAGCAGCGCAGCCATTTGCTCGCGCTGCTGTCAATCACATCCAATGACGCGACGCGCCGGGGGGGCGGGCCAAGTTATACAGTGAGCAGCTATGGCCGCCAGCTGTATCACGGGAGCGTGCCCGCAAGCACTCCATGGAGTTGTGGAGTCCTTGCGGGGGGAAGCCGAGACAGCCGCCGAGGGACCCCAGACGACCAAGTTCGAGCTGCACAGTGGAGGTAAGTATAACATGTTTGTTATTTAAAAAAAAAAAAAAAATTTTCCTTTAGTGACCCTTTTAAGGCTACTTTCACACACTGAGGTGCTATATCGCTAAAAATAGCGCCTGTAAAGCACCTCTCCTGTCACTCCAGTGTGAAAGCCCGAGTGCTTTCACACTGCAGCGGTGCGCTGGTAGGACGCTAAAAAAAAAAGTCCTGCAAGCAGCATCTTTGAGGCGCTTTAAGAGCGGCGTATACACCGCTCCTAAAGCGCCCATGCCCATCAAAATCAATGGGCAGCCCCGGCAAAGCACCACTGCAGCGGGCGCTTTTAACCCTTTTTCGGCCGCTAGCGGGGGGTTAAAAGTGCCCCGTTAGCGGCCAAAAAAAGCGCCGCTATTTTGCAAGGATGGGAAATACAGAGATCATTCTCTGTGTTGAATGTCAACACAGCTCTGGGCTGTGATTGTACACAGCCGATCAGCAGGTCCGGGCTGTGAATCATTGGCTGGGACTTGCTGACAGGCTCCTGCTGTGTACAATCACAGCGGGAGTCAGGCGGGGTGTGCGTATGCGCGCTGCCTAAACCCAGAAGTAGGCAGTGATGTATGGGTACGTCGGTTTGCCTACAGCGGGTGCTCGTCCACAGTACATTGCAGGCAGGTGGTTGCTAAGTTTTTAAGTTAAAGCAGAACTTTACTCTTAAACAATGGTTTTTAATCCCTTTGCTGCTAACTTTAGTAAATGGATAAAAGGTATAGACTATTAACTTGTGTTTTTAAACTATTTTTTACATTTCTTCTGTTGCTTCCTGTTTTTTTTTTTTTTTTTTCTCAGCTAAGCAACACCCTCCTTTCTGAACGCCTGAGCTAAGGGCAGATGGCATATACAAAGTCATTTCCTGTGCTATATAAATCCTCTATAATAATATTATTATTATTGATACAAATACATGAATCATCTGCCCTTACTCAAGAGGGTTGCTACTAGAAATGCTAGGGGGATATTTTTCGAAGTGTTTGTTCAAAAAAATAAAGCATGGAGACATTGATTGCTAGTTTTGCCTTGAATATTTAAAATTAATTCAAGTGATTCTAAAGGTTAGGTTTCTTTTTGTTTTTGTTTTTTTATTATGTCAGTAAGCAATGGTTTTGCACAGAGCAGGCCCAACCCCCTTCTGGGATGCCCCAGTGCGCTCCTGACTCTGACTGCTCCTCTTCATCGGTTTGCCCCCCCCCCCCTCACGGAGAGACGCTTTCCCTGGGGGCACCCATGCGGGCGCGTTCACGAGTCCAGCTGCTGCGTCCAATGACACGGACAGCAGGACTCGGCCTGCCCCCTGCTCCCATGTCACTGTCACTGAATTTGATTGACAGCAACGGGAGCCAATGGCTCCTGTTGATATCAGTCTATCCAATGAGGGCAGAGACAGCGGCTGGAGTCGCTGGGCTCGTGCACATCACTGGAACAGACGGCTCAGGTAAGAAGGGGAGGGGGGGGGGGTGTCTGGAGGCAGCTGCAGCACAGAATGTTTTTCACCTTAATGCATAGAATGCATTGTGAAAAACCGGGGAGACTTAATCCCTTTTTAAGGTGCAAAAAACCTTCTGCCTGTACAACCACTTTAAATAGCAATTTTAGTTTTATGGTGCTCAGATATAGTAAAGTTCTGCCATGATCATTTTAATGAAGTTTTTGTGGATAATTGCAGGGCTGTACTAAGGGGCTCCACTGTAATGAGAAACCCCCAGAACCTGTAAAACCAGAGGTGAAGATATCCGAGAAAAAAGACTTGACAGACCTGAAGCCAAAGTTCAATGAACGCATCATACAAGCGCCAAAGCCCATAGAATCCATTAAGAGGCCCAGGTAAGTGGAAACTTGCCGTAAAACTTGAAGTGTATGTAGTTCATCTTGGTTAGAGTAGGGAAGAGTTTAAACCACTCTCTGGTTGTTTTTGCTTTCGCTGGGGAGATTTCCCTTTTAAAACCTGTCCTGTAGGCACAATAGGAAATTAGGGGAATTTCACTAACGATTTACTAACTGCTAAATCTGACAGCCAGTACTCCATACTGCTACTACTTGACCTCTCTGCGGCCTTTGATACTGTTGACCACCCGCTCCTTCTCAATAAACTACACTCCCTTGGCCTCCAAGATTCTGCTCTATCTATCACAGCGCTCCTTCAGTGTAACCTACAACTCTGTCTCATCCTCTCCGTTGCCCCTTTCTGTGGGGGTCCCCCAAGGCTCTGTTCTTGGACCCCTTCTCTTCTCCATCTACACCTCATCCCTTGGTCACTTGATAACCACCCACGGCTTCCAATACCACATATACGCCGATGACACCCAAATCTATCTGTCTACTCCTCACCTCACTCCTTCAGTCTCCTCTCGCATTACTAACTTACTAACTGACATCTCAGCATGGATGCCGCACCACTTCCTTAAACTAAATCTCTAAAACTGAGCTATTAATATTCCCCCCCGCCCGTGCCCCCCTCCATGACTTTTTCCATCAAAATCAACAATGCAACCATCAGTCCCTCCCCTCACACCAGGGTACTCGGTGTAATCCTAGACTCGGACTTGTCATTTCAGCCTCAAGTCCAATCGCTGTCTAAAGTTTGTAGACTTCACCTCCGTAACATCTCTAAAATTCGCCCCTTTTTAACAAATGACACCACCAAGCTCCTCATTCACTCCCTTGTTATCTCTCGCCTTGACTATTGCAACTCCCTTCTCATTGGCCTGCCTCTCCATAGGCTCTACCCTCTTCAGTCTATCATGAATGCTGCTGCCAGACTTATCCACCTTACCAACCGTTCAGTGTCTGCCAACCCTCTCCTCCAATCCCTACACTGGCTCCCAATCACCCAGCGAATTAAATTCAAAATACTAACCACAACTTACAAAGCCATCCACAGCTCTGCCCCGAGCTACATCACCAATCTTGTCTCCAAACATATCCCAAACCGTCCTCTCCGCTCTTCTCAAGATCTCCTCCTGTCAAGCTCTCTTGTTTCCTCCTCCCATGCTCGTCTCCAGGATTTCTCCAGAGCCTCTCCCATCCTCTGGAACTCGCTGCCTCAACCTGTCCGGCTATCCCCTACTCTAGCTACCTTCAAGCGATCCCTGAAAACTCATCTCTTCAGGGAAGCCTATCATGTCTCCAGCTAATCTTTTACAACTCCCATCAGCTCATTCCCCACAGTTGCAACCTTTTGTATCACCTCCCCCACCCTATTAGATTGTAAGCTCTTCTGAGCAGGGCCCCCTTAATCCTCTTGTATTTTATTGTATTATAACTGTATTGTCTCCCTTTTTATATTGTAAAGCGCTGCGTAAACTGTTGGCGCTATATAAATCCTGTAATAAATAAATAAATAAAAAAATAGGGGAAAGCTTCCTTGAGTGAGGGAAATTCCCATATGGCAGTTCCACCAGAACATGTGTCCCCATTGGAAAGCTTACGCACCACCTTTGGTCTGGTGACTACTTAAAGCAGAGCTCCGCTTGTCTACTTCGCTCCCCCCCCCGTGCCACAATTGGCACCTTGTGGAAGGGGGAGTACCTGGTTTTGACAGGTACATGCTCCCACTTTCTGCTGAGTTCACCGTTACAAACTGGACCAGAGGTTCGGCCCTCGCCGCAGCCGGCCCATTGAGAAAGCTAAGCGCGATTCGTACATGCACGGTAGAAAGCCTGCTGTGAAGCTGCTGGTTTACCTTACCCAAAATGGTGGAGCCAGCACCCGAGAGCGGATTCAAGAATCGGCTTGGGTGAGGACACTGCGGGATCCCTGGACAGGTAAGTGCCCTAATAGTAAAAGTCAGCAGCTACAGTATTTTTAGCTGCTGCCTTTTAATTTTTTGATGGGGGGGAATTCCACGTTAAACATTTTTGGTTTCCCCTCCCTTTTTGTTTCATTGACAGTGGTAACCCTCACCAGTGGGAAAACAGACGGCAATGGGAACCGAACACATACATTTCTTGTCCTATACTGTCACCCATAGTATAGAAGGATGTCATCTTCTGGGAACTGTGTGTGTCCCAGAAGGCAGCAGGGGCCGGAAATGCTTAGAGATCGCCATGGCAATCTTACCCGGAAATGAGAGTGGCTACCAAAGCCAGGTACTCGCTCCCCTCCAAAAAGTGGCAGGGGAGGGTGCAAACAAGCGGCGCTTACCCTTTTGGGTGGAGCTCCACTTTAAGGAAAACATTTTGACTTAACCCATTGATTTAAAGTGATTGTAAAGGTAAATAAGTAAATACACAAACATGTCATACTTACCTGCTCTCTGCAATAGAATTGCACAGAGCAGCCGCAAACCTCTTTTGCCCCCCCCCTACCAGCGCTCCTGACCCCTCATTTATCCACTGTCCCGCGCCCTCATTACCGGCTTTGATTGGCAGCACTGGAAGCCAATGGCTCCTGGTGCCCCAGCAAAGCCAGCGAGACCCGAAAGTGAGGGGAGAGAAGAGCTGCAGACGTGTACCACGCTGGATTGAATAAAGGCTCAGGTATGTAGGGGGGGGGGGGGGCATGCTGAGACCTAAACATTTTTTTACCTTAAGATGCATTAAAGTGGTTGTAAACCGATGGGGACAAATAAAAAAAAAAACAAAAAAAAATCTGCAAGACAAAGCCTTAATGAGCAAGTTTGCCTAGCTCATTATGATATACGTACCTTAGTCACGTCACTCATGCGCGTGGCATAACTGCACCTAAGAGCCATCTCTTCAGTGCACATGTGCCGATGACGTAGACACATGTATACATTGAATATCTCCTAAACTGTTTAGGAGAAATTCACGTTGGCTACAGGTAAGCCTTATTATAGGCTTACCTGTAGGCAAAAGTGGTTGTGTGGTAGCGTGGTAGTGACGTCACTCAGTGCGCCCAGTCCATCTTGCGTGGCTTGATTCTTCCAGCTTGAAAAAGGAGAGACGTATACCATCCATCAGCCGCAGCATAGCCTGGCTTCCCCGTGCCATCAACCTAGACACGGGCCACAGCAGGCATTGTCTACCCAAGTCTGTGCTTAACCATCTGCACGGTCAGTGCCACCCTCCTTCTCTTACCAGCCCAGGAATCCCCAGCTGCCGGCGGTGTTGCCCCTGCCTTTTGGACACAGGTCCAGCTTCAGCTCACTCTGCTGACAGAGGGCTCCAATCTCTCCACCTGTTTTTTCAGGCTCCACATGCCCAATATTACCAGCAGGTCGTTTTTAACCCCTCTCCACCCGGAAGCCTTTAAGTGGTATCATTTACTTTTAAAAACAACTCTTCTCATTGTGTCATATACCTTAAACAGGGTATAAGTGCAGCACAAACAGAAAAATTTCAAAACGTTGGTGAACAAGTCCCAGAATATAATTTTCAAAAAATGAGAAAAAAAGTCCAGATAGTTGGTGGACATGTCCCAGAAAGCCTTCACCATTGATGTTAAGTCCACAAAAGGTGACAGTCCCTCCACCTCCGGTCTTATTATCTACTCTCACCTCAAAGCATGGACTCCTGAACTAACAGTCATGCAAGCAGATCCAAATATACCAAATAGGTTAAAGCAGATCGTACTCTTATCTCCAGACTCCTCAGAACCAAATGCGGACATCCGACCATAAATGATAAAAAAGGAACAGATCTAAGTGCTCACTGTATTTTTAATAAAGGTATAAATGTGTCAAAACATGGACTACTCGCATTTCAGCAGTTTGGTACAGGCATAAAAAACTCAAACATGTGTCAAACCAGATTCCAAAGGGCAGCAGCCTGCCTGCACACAGGATCTGGCCCCCACCTAACAACTGTATGTTTATCTTCCCCCATCAGCCCCCCCCCCCCCCCCCAGTTATTACCTCTCGTATCTCTTGACCTTCCCTCTTATTGTAAGCTCTAAGGAGCAGGGCCCTCTGATTCCTACTGTATTAAAGTGCATTGTATTTGTACTGTCTACCCTCAAATAGTAAAGCGCTGCGTAAAGTAAGCTGTTGGCGCTATATAAATCCTGTATAATAATAATTATATATAAAATTATATAATAATGATAAATCTTCTTCTTCTTCTTCTTCTTCTTCTTCTTCTTCTTCTTCTTCTTTCTTCTTCTTCTTCTTCTTCTTTTCTTCTTCTTCTTCTTCTTCTTCTTCTTCTTCTTCTTCTTCTTCTCTTCTTCTTCTTCTTCTCTTCTTCTTCTTCTTCTTCTTCTTCTTCTTCTTCTTCTTCTTCTTCTTCTTCTTCTTCTTCTTCTTCTTCTTCTTCTTCTTCTTCTTCTTCTTCTTCTTCTTCTTCTTCTTCTTCTTCTTCTTCTTCTTTTTCTTCTTCTTCTTCCCCACTTTAAAAACTGTTGGTTTCTGTTTTCAACCAAGTGCCTCCTGCATTTTTGATTTCGGCACCAAAATTTCCATTCGGTGCACCTCTAAAGATATATGGAGTGTGTTGTGCTAATCACACTATCGCATCTTTTTTAGAAGGTATATCTGCATATTGCTTTATGGTAATAGTAGGTAAGGTGGAATAAAGACAATAGTCAATCAATGTTCCTGGGAAATTTCTCACAGTCATAAGTTTACCTATCTATGGAGTACACAAGCCTGTACATAACCCTGTGTGTGTAAGTCGCTAACTGCTTCTGTCTAATGTTGAACATGGTGATCTGTTTTCTGTTTCTGGCTCCCTTGGTACACTCCTCTTATTATGTGATGTCTTTACAGCCCAGACGAGCCTTTGACGCGGTTGGAGCTGAAGGTATCGGCGTCTTTGAAGCAAGCACTGGATAAACTGAAACTTTGCTCCAACGACAGTAATACCGAAGCAGGTATGACGTTTCTAAAGACCACTGTACCTCGATGGTCTTTAAAAGGCTGAAAATTTTATTTTAAAGGTGCTTTTTTCTGGATAATCTTTTTGTATTTGGGCTTAGATCAGATTCCTCTCTAATTCAGCCCCTTCAATTGTATTAAGATTGATAGCTGCAATTCCTGATTACTATTTTTAATGCCCCCTTCTGGTACAATCTTCTGGTTCAGGGCATGCATTTCAAAATTACATATTGTGAAAAGGCTTACCAAAGGGTACCAACTTATATATTTACAGCAGGAACTTTTGCTTTATAGCAGAACTGTAACAAACAGCTAGCAGGCAGGCTTATAATGCAGAAGTGGCATGCACTGTCTCTTCTGCAATAAAATGTCACTACCTGCCTGCTCACTGTCTTCTCCGGAGAAGCTGTGCAGCTTACAGTGCCGGGATGACTAGCGCCTACGCGCGGGATTGATGCCATCCTCCCCTGCCGCACTCCAGTGACGTGACCATGGCGCATGCGCACATCAGAGGAGTCATTTTTCGATGGGAGAGGGAATCTCACAGACACAATTGCAAACTATTCACAGAGCGGAGGGGGACACCGTAGTTATATTGTACCTTGCTGTTGCAGGGCAGCTTGTGGCTAGAGGTCGACCGATATGGGTTTTTCTCTGGCCGATGCCGATATTTAGAAATTGCGGCGGCCGATTATATAATGCCGATTTCTTTTTTGGCCCGATATGTTAAGCCGATTTTTGTTTTTGTTTTTTGTTTTGTTCCTTCATCTCATAAAATCTATCAGACACCTTTCACACTGGGGCGTTTTTCAGGCGCTTTTGGGCTAAAAATAGCGCATGTAAAGTGCCTGCAAAACGGCTCCCCTGCAGTCTGTGTGAAAGCCGAGTGCTTTCACACTGAGGCAATGCGATGGCAGGACGTTGAAAAAAAAAAAAAAGTCCTGCAAGCAGCATCTTTGGAGCGGTGTACACCGCTCCTCCACCACTCCTGCACATTGAAATGAATGGGCAGCACTGCCGAAGCGCCTGCAATGCGATTTTTTTTTTTAAATGCACTTCACGGGCGCATTTAACCCCTTTCTCGGCCGCTAGCTTGGTTATAAGCGTCCTGCTAGCGGCTGAATAGCGCCGCTAAAATGACGGTAAATCGCCGCTAAAACTAGCAGTGTTTTACCGTCAATGCCTGCCTGCTCCAGTGTGTAAGCAGCCTTAAGTAATAAGTGATTCACAAAATTTCTTACATTTTATTAAACAAAACAAACCTCCAATCAGTTCACTTGTATGTATAATTTAGATTAAAAAAAAAAAAAAAAACGATATCTTAAATATTAAATACACAAAAACAGGTAATCAAAACTTTTGGACGAAAAAAAAAAATGGGCTAACTACTGTACTGTGTGTGTTTGTTGTTTTTTTTTTAAATCCGTGTATTTTTTCGTGTGACATAAAATATTGCAACAACCGCTATTTTATTTCCTAGGGTCTCTGCTAAAAAAATATATATCCTTTTTGGGGATTCTAAGTGATTTTTTTTAGCAGAAAATACAGGATTTTTAAAATCAAAATGTGTAGCGCTGTCAAACCATGGACCTTAATAATTAAAGTGCAAAAAAAACATCTCTTATATTGCAATAAAGATGAAACGTAAAAAAAGGGAATAAGAAAAATGAACAGTCCAATTCAGCAGGCTGGGTAGTGGATGCGGATGAGCCCATAGTGGGGGGGGGGGGGGGGGAGCTCACTAATGCGCATATAGACCCTGGAGGGTCTTAAAATCTGCCCTGTCTATCCTGTGGGGAGCACCGGGTGGCTTCACAGATTGAATATTGGATCAGCACACATTTTAAGTTCACTTTATGGATGTGGAATTGGGACATTTGGATTATTAACAATTTTTCTTTTTCCCTTTTTTTTTTTTTTTTTTTCACCTTTCATCTTTATTGCAATATAATGTTTTTTTTTTTTGTTACACTTTAATCATTAAAGTGGTTGTAAACCCTCCCTCACAACTTTGTCCCATGTAAATCAGCATAAAAACCCTAATGAGCACTGCTTGTAGATATCTCCTTACTTGCTTAGTATTGTTGTAATACTTTTTGTTCTTTAGAATGATGTCGCTGAGCATGCCCAGATCTCCCATGATTTACGGCACACTCTGTGAACTTGTCTATCTATTATCAGGACTTCCTACAGCACACAACACTGAAATCCCAGGAGGCTGCATAATCACTCAGAGCTTCCTCCTACACCCCATGTGACATCACATGCAGTGTAAAGCAGGGCATGGGACAGCATTAGAGTCCTATCAGCTGAAACTGTTAGGACTCACACAGGCAAACACTAGCTAATCAGCACAAGTAAATACTATGAAATAAAACAAGTCAGGTATGAACAAGGAAGCAGGGTTGCCATAGAAACGTTGGATTGAGAAGGAGGCTTGGTTAACAGTACAGGAAGTGCTCAATGTAAGGGCGGAAATACACTCCACTGTGGACTCAGAAAACAATACTTAAGATGGCGCTGCCTAACCCCTGGAAACAAGTTTTTAAAGTTTCTTTAACCACTTGCCTACCAGGCACGAACACCTCCTTCCTGACCAAGCCATTTTTCAGCTTTCAGCACTGTCGCATTTTGAATGACAATTGCGCGGTCATGCAACGCTGTACCCAAATAAAATTATAATTTTTTTCCCACAGATAGAGCTTTATTTTGGTGGTATTTGATCACCTCTGCGGTTTTTATTTCTTGCGCTATAAACAAAAGAGGGACAAGTTTGAAAAAATATAATATTTTTTACTTTTTATTATAATAAATATCCAATTTTTTGATTTTTTTTTTTTTTTTTTAACAAATGTTTTCCTCAGTTTAGGCCAATACATTCTTCTACATATTTTGGTAAAAAAAAACTCGCAATAAGCGTATATTGATTGGTTTGCGCAAAAGTTATAGCGTCTACAAAATAGGGGATAGATTTGACATATTTTTATTTATTTTTTTACTAGTAATGTCGGCGATCTGCGATTTTTATCGTGACTGCAACATTGCGGCGGACATATCGGACACTTTTGACACATTTTTGGGGACCATTCACATTTATACAGCGATCTGTGCTATAAAAATGCATTGATTACTGTATAAATGTGACTGTCAGGGAAGGGGTTCACACTAGGGGGCGCTGCAGGGGTTAATATGTTCCCTATGTTAGTGATTCTAACTGTGGGGGGAGGGGACTGACTGGGGGAGGGGACCGATCGGTGTCCCTATGTACAAGGGACACACCATCGGTCTCCTCTCCAGTGACAGGACGTGGATCTGTGTGTTTACATACACAGATCCACGTCCTGCTCAGTTACTGGGCAATCGCGGGAGCCTGGTGGACTTCGCGGCCGCCGGGCTCGCGCATCGGGTCCCCAGCGACACGACTAGTGGCCAAAATGGTAGCGCCGTCATGACGGCGGCCCGTCACAAGAGCCACACCGCTCCGCCGTCTTTTGACAGTGGGCGTTCGGCAAGAAGTTAAACAGTAAGTAATATGCGATTTGGGCTGGATTACAGTGGCTATAGTTTGATAATTACTTATTATAATGGACTAAATGAAAAGAAGCATCAGAGTGGGAGTTTTTATTTAGATTTTTTTGTTACGAAGTATACATTGCTGTGAGAGCTGCTGTCGGTCACGGATCATCCGTGTCAGTTATTCAATTTTAATTTTACTTTATATGCACTTAGCGCAATATCGCTTATTTACCTATTTTCTATCATTTTTATTATTGGTGTATTTTAAATGATAGAGACAGAATATCGACCAGAAATCCAGAAAAAAAATGATTGAATTGTTATAAATTGAGTTGCAGTTCAGTGAGTAAAATAAGTATTGGTTCCCCAAGCAAAACATAACTTAGTACTTTGAGAAACCCTTGTTGGCAAGCGCAGAGGTAAGACGTTTCTTGTAGTTGGTGACTAGGTTTGCACACATCTCTTTAAATTATGCTCACCTTAATGCACACAGAAGATTGGTGGTTTACTATTATGCTGGAAATACAGGGACAGAGTGCTGCCCATGCACTCTTGATGTTTTGGGGGGAAACCTTAGCAGCTCGGCTTATCATTGCTTCACCAAAGCTGGAGCTTGCCACCTGAATGTATTTCTACAATGCTGTATTTTCTAGACAAATGGGCCTTGGCTTCAAAATTTCAGTTCATTATCTCCGCTATGGCCGACATATTTCTGTGTCCACTTCACTTCACTGCTTGGCTAGCCCAGTAGGACACCTTGTCCTTTGTTGCTGAACATGGTGCCGTTACTTCGACCTTGCTGCTTAGTGCCTATAAAAAGCAACAGGATATGATTACTGGTCTGAAAAAAGAGATGGAAAAATACATTCTTTCCAGACGCTCTTCAGCTTAATCTTTTGGTGCACTGGGCTGACCGCGACAAGCCGAGCTGACAGACACCAACACCGAGCAATGAACTGTTTTTTTAGTCATTTAAATAAGGCTGAATGACACGGTCTGGGTACAACCCAGATTTTTATTTTCCATTACTGCTCCTGTGTGTTCTGAATGAACGGTTTTCTTTAGTAGAACTGTTTTTTTAAAATGACTTTGTTGCATAAGCAGAGTTCATTAGTTCTCGTTGTAAAAGAATAAAGTTCTTGCAGTTTTGCTGAATTCCAGCCATGTGTAGAGAAATCCTCCACTGAAGTGATTTAGTAGACTGTGTTAGTGTTTGTGTTTTTTTTATTTAACCACTACTGGGCACTTAAACACCTTCCTGCCCTGACCAATTTTGAGCTTTCAGCGCTCTCACACTTTGAATGACAATTGCGCGGTCATGCTACACTGTACCCAAATTACATTTTTATCATTTTTTTTCCCACAAATGGAGCTTTCTTTTGGTGGTATTTGATCACCTCTGCGGTTTAAATTTTTTGCTAAACAAATAAAAAAAGACCGAAAAATGTTGAAAAAAAAAATGTTTTTTTTTTTTTTTGTTTCAGTTTCAAAACTTTGTAAATAAGTTGTTTTTTTTTCTCCTTCACTGAAGGGCACTGATGGGCGGCACGGATGGGCAGCATTGTTTTGTATTGATGGATGCCAATCACTGCCAAACAATAATGCATGCCAATCAGTGATGGCACTGATTGGCATCCATTGTGGGCACTGATTGGCATCCATTGTGGGCACTGTGTGTCATCCCTGGTGGTCTAGGGTGGCATACCTTGTGCTGCACATCCCTGGTGGTCTGGTGGCGTCCCTGGTGGTCCACTGTGGGCATTCAGCACAGACCCCCCCTGTCAGAGGAGCAGCCGATCAGACTGGCACCCCGCAACAACGATAGCCGCGATGCGCGCCCCCGGGGGCGTGCAGCGGCTCAAAATCCTGAGGACGTCCTATGACGTCCAGTCAGGATTTGACAACCACTTTGCCGACGTCTATTTACAATGGGCGGGCGGCAAGTGGTTAACTTTGAAATATTTATAATTTTTTATTTTTTTTTCTCAGCCCTGTTAGGGGGGGGTGGTGAGATATCAGGGGTCTAAATAGACCCCTGATATCTTCCTTTTGACACAGGGAAAAGGGACTGAGGACACAGATTCCCCTCAGCTGTACTGAAGATGAATAGAGAGGAGACAGAGGCTCGGAGGAGGACATGGGAAGCAGGGGGGGGGGGGGCAGCCTGGGGTGATTGGTACGGCTGGGGGGAGTTACAAGCTCCGATCGCCCTGACAGCTGTGGGAGGGAGAGGAGGAGGAGCGGCTGTCAGAAAAGCTGTACAGGGAGATTGATGCTTGTAACTACCCATACCCCCACCCACCACTGCCGCCGCCGCCGCACCGATTGTCTCTAAGGCTGCCCAGGTATTGAGTCAAGCATTGGAGCCTTTGCATGAGTACAAGTACTTGTGCAAATGCTCGGTATCGGCATGATTTTTAATTTATTTTATTTATTTTTCCAAATTTGTCTTTTTGTCTACAGCGCAAAAAAAAAAAAAAAAGGGTGAATCTTTCTAGGGGTTAATGGGCAGGACCTGCTGATCAGCTTAGAGAACCACAGCACAGAGCCCTGTGTTTTCTTACAACGCAGGTCTCAGTATAGAGAGCAGCAATGTGGCTCTGTGGTTTTGTTTTTGTTTTTTTTTCCCCTACAAAGCAAAGAAAAAAATCAGTCACATGTATTAGTAAAAGCAGCACACGTTACACCTGTTAGGCACACAGTTCACCCTTTCATTGCCCCTAGATGTTAACCCCTTCCCAACCAGTGTTATTAGTACAGTGACTGTGTAAATTATTAGCACTGATCACTGTATTGGTGTCAATGGTGATGTCAGTTCCTACCTAGTGTCAGATTGTCCACCGCACTATCACAGTCCCACTAGAAGTCTCTGATCACCACTTTTACTAGCATAAAAAATCTAGTATATGTACCATAGTTTTGTAGATGCTATAACTTTTGCACAAACCAATTAGTGTTTGTTAACCTAAAAAAAATAATAAAGGATCCTGTTCCCTTAAAGCATGAATAACACCACCGTGCTTTATTGGGTTAGGTCTTGCTACTTTTGCATCATCTGCGTAGGGCACAATTTTGTGGGTAGCATTCTCAACCTTAAGACCAGATATAAAGGAATGCGATGAATAGCTTCAGCCAGAGGCTCCATGATCAGGGCAAAAATGAGTGGGGAGAGAGGCCAACCCTGTCGAGTACCATTAATAATCCGAAAGGTTTCCGACAACATTCCTAACGTCTACGCTCTAGCATATGATGTGCAATATAAACCCTAATATAGCTGATAAGTTAGTACCCGATAGGCCGATTTTCTGGAGAACTGCTGTCAGATACCCCCCAATGCACTCTGTTGAATGCCTTCTCTACAACTAAGGATAGAAGCAGAGAAAGCATCTTGAGGCCCCCCCAATGTATAAGATCAATTAATTTTCTGGCGCCATCACAGGCCTGTCCGTTAGGTATGGAACCGACTTGATCTGGGTGTAACAGGTTGGAGATGTATCGGGAGAGTCGAGTAGCTAGAAGGGTCACATAAAGCTTTATGTCCGTATTTAGGAGGGATATAGGTCTGTAATTGGCAGGTTCATCTGGTGACTTGCCAGACTTGGGAATGGTAATTATAAGGACTTTCCCATAGATGCAAAACGGTTGAAAGACTTACAACATTGATGCGGGGTAAGTTGTTTAGGGAAAAGTTTATAATATTCATTGCCAAAGCCATCTGGGCCTGGAGTTTTGTGGAGGGGGAGGCTAGATATGGCTCTAAGGATCTCTTCTTCCGCAAATGAATGGGATAGTTCTTTGAGTTCAGCTGAAGTAATGGTGGGGAGGTGGATAGAGTCTAGGAATTGCTGAATTTCTTTGGCGCGTGGGGCAGGGACTACAGGGAATGCATGTAGGTTATATAGCTTGGCATAGAATTTGCTAAAACAATTGGCGATATCCTTGGGGTTGCTAACTAGGTTTCCAAGAGTCCTTTTTATATTGGCTATTCGGGAAAGTGCAGTTTTGCATTTAAGCTGTTTGGCCCGCACAGCCCCAGGTTTATTTCCGTAGGCATACCCACTGAGGCGGAGTCGTTTGATATGAAAATCTAAGTTTTTTTGCAGATAGACCTGGAGTTCCTCTAAGCTGTCCTAGTTTGGTTAGATCATGGTCATTGCAAAGTTGTTTTGTTGCTCTGTTCCACTGCCCTTATTTTATCAAGAAGTCTGGAAGTGGTCTTGGCTCGCACTGTTTTCTCATGGGCACCAACTTTGATTAATAATCCTCATGTAGCATTTATGAGCATTCCATAGCACACTGTCACCTAGGATGGAGTCAGTGTTTTTTCTTTGAAAAATTAAGTCTTAATTTCAGATTTGATCTGTTAGTGGCGTGGGTGATTCAGGAGGGCGGTATTTAAGCGCCATAGAGTGGTGGGCTTCAGAGCTGGGTTAGTAGACAGAGTAATGGTCACTGGGGCATGGTCTGACCATGTAATAATGCCAATATTGGCTGCAGAAATGGACTTTAAATTAGATTTGTATGCCGAGAACATATCAATCCTTGAATAGGACTTTTGTGCTTTTGAAAAGGTGTAGTCCTTTTCTGAGCCATGCAAAAACCGCCAAGGATCATATAGTTCTTCAGATTGAATAATAGAGGCTAGGGCAGTGAGTCATTTTCTGCCTGCGCTAGAGGAGTCTAATTTGGGGTCTTCTATATCCGAAAAATCACTGCAGATAAGTATGTGGTCTTTGGGGAATTTCCCTAAGACAGATCTGTGGAACTGCTTTTGATGCCTGTTGAGGGCATATATGGGTATGGTCCTGGGAGTGTGCGTGCATCTCTAGCAGCTTTGAGGAGTCGAATGTGGTAAGTGGATGCGGGCTAGCACATCCCGGAAAACCGTGTCAGGCAGGTGCTTAGGCTTCATGATCCTTATGTGCTCTGTCAATCAGGATGTCTCGAGGAGTAAGCTCTAGGAGCAATGTGAGGAACAGTTGATGAAGATGGGAATTACCCAGAATTTAATGTTACACCGAGAGCGGTCTTTTTAGTCCAGCAACTTTTCCGCATTGGATGTCTTAGGCATCCAGCATTTCATTGTGAGTTCTGGCAACATCCCTCAGTTGTTCCTCTACATACTCTGTGCGTTCCTCTATGTAGTCTAGCCTGGTGGGAAGATGTGAGATAGAGGAGCGCGTTTCTCTTTGTAGCCCAAATTGCAAGGCAAGCAGCATGGCTTTTAAGGTGGATTCAGGGAAGGCAGGGAAAGCAGCCAGTGTCTCATGGTTGTCGGTGTCTTTATCTGCCTGTGCTTCTAAGATGGCAGCTCCGTGTAACTTTTTAGCTGAGGGAGGCTTATTGGGAGACTGTATAGGGGACAGGGCAGTCTGCTTACCTCTGTCAGCAGCCGGTCCTTGTGAAGCTGAGGATCCAGGTGGTTGTGCGGGCGGGAGTCCTCCCCGACGCCATGCTGAGCCGCTGTGATGGTCGGCGGCATTAAGAACTCTGTTAAGCGGCGCGGTCCCTGTGACATCAACTTTCTCAGGGTCATCGCCTGTGGCCCCCAGCAGCTTTTCCCTCCTGCCAGGAGTTGCTGTCAACTGGTGTAGTCGCTATTAGTCGTGATAGACACCCAGAAGAGCGAGGAGGAGAGGAGTCAATCGGCCATCATGCTCGTTGGCTCGGACACGCCCTCTGCTTAACTACTTTAACGTAAACCTATCACAAACCTGGGCAGTTCAAACTGACATGCTTAACCTACCAAACAGGTCAAAATAATCAGTAAATCCAGAGACGTGGTGCATGCAGATCTCAATGCTTCCTAGAGCCCTAACGCGTTTAGTGGAGCAGGTGATTATTCTAATTGAAACCCAGATGGTTTTCTTTACTAATGTGTCTTGCTTTTTTTTTTTTTTTTTTTTTTTTTTTTTTTTAGATGAGGACACAGGAGAGATCAAAATTGGAACTTCCTGTAAAAATGGTGGCTGCACAAAGGTACACACAGACTTATTAATTTTAGCTTTGTTTTATACTATGTTCTATCCACATATGTCTGCCATCTCCCTCTTCCATCTACTCATTTCAACTTCCCTTGTACAGCTTCTATCCAGTCCTGAAAGATGTCTCTACCAGCATTTTAACCTTTATTTTCTCCCCCTCAGACGTTTATTGGACCACAGAGTAATGAAGAAGTATGTCAGTATCATGCTGGAGTGCCTATCTTCCATGAAGGGTATGTGTAAATATTGTGTATTTTTATCATTTAGTGACGGCTCGTGAGTTCCTAATGGCTAGGAAACACTATCTGTCATTTTCTCTAGGTCAGTCCCCTCCCCCTACAGTTAGAAACACGTAGCAGGGAACACAATTAACCCCTTCATCACCCCCCCCCCCCACTAGTGTTAACCCCCTTCACTGCCGGTGACATTTTTACAGTAATCAGTGCATTTTTATAGCACTGATCGCTGTATAAATGCCAATGGTCCCAAAAATGTGTCAAGTGTCCGCCATAATGTTGCAGTCCCGATAAAAATCACAGATCGCTGCCATTACTAGTAAAAAAAATAAATAAATAAAAATGTTATAAAACTATCCCCTGGTTTGTGCAAAAGCTGTTATTCGCAGGTACTACCCTCACTAGTTTTATATTTATCTCTCTTATTTTTTGGCAGTTGTAACAGGGTGAGGACAGTAACATGACATGCAGTTGATTTTTACCAGGTTCCACCTTTTTTAATTAAAATTATTGCTTTTAAGTGCACTGACTGTATGTATCATCTAGGTTCTGTGAGCGGCAAGAAGAAAAATTATATTTTTTGCTGATTAGTTACATTTTATATATTTTTTTTTTCTTTCTTGAAATTAGGATGAAATATTGGACCTGCTGCAAGAGGAAAACGTCAGATTTTAATACGTTTTTATCGCTGGAAGGTTGCTCGAAGGGCTCACATTTGTGGATTAAAAAGAACGATGTAAGTTTAAAGGTTGCAGAAAATTTGTTCCAATGTTTCTCTGTTTAAATTGATTGTAAAGTCCTTTCTTTTTTTTTTTTTTTTTATATAATATATATTATATGTAACATGTTATACTTACCTGCTCTTTGTGGTGGTTTTGCACAAAGTGGCCTGGATCCTCCTCCTTCTCAGGTCCCTCTTCTGTGCTCCTGGCCCCTGAGTGCCCCCACAGCAAGCATCCGAGCCAAGTCACAACTCCCTCCATTCAGACACAGAGCCACGACCCGGCCCCACCCCCTCTCTCATGATTGGCTGACTGATTTTGATTGACAGATGTGGGAGCCAATCTTGCCATGCTGCTGTCTTCGCTCATTACGAGGGGAGCCCTGGGCAGCTGAGACACTCCTGCAACAGCGCTGGATAAAGATGGGCTCAGGTAAATAATAAAAGTATGGTATTTTTTTATTCCATAATCATACTTGCCTAGGTGGATGCAGCATTGGTCCAATGCTGCATCTGTCCCCCGCCGCCTCTTTACTGAGAACCGAGCCACCCAACACCGCCGATGGCTGGTTTCTCTCACCTCCCCAAGCAGAGAGCTGCTGCATGTCAATCAGAAGCTCTCCTGCTCTTCTCCCCCATGCTCATTGGAGCGCTGAGCTGTAGGGAGCGGCCGTCTCAGAGGCTCGCTGAGACACCTATCGGTCCAGGCACCTGGCAGATCCAGACTTCCAGAGTCGGGATGATGCGGTGCCTGGACTGATCTGTGTGACGTCAGAAGAGAGCGGACTTCAGACCCCTCTCTGCTGAAAACAGGTCACAGGAGTGCAAAACGAATTGCACTCCTGTGACCCATAAGAGAAGCCCAGCCGAATGAGCTTAGGCTGGACTTCTCCTTTTTAATGCATACAATGCATTAAGATAAATAAAAACTCTGCCTTTGCAATCTCTTTAATGGAAACATTATTATTGGCAGCAGAAATTCATAGTGCCACTGTATCCATTTTATGTAATCTTGCACTTGTTAGGGCCCCTTTTACACAGGGTGGAAGCCACTTGCCCAGCAGTGGAATCTGTCTGCTGATGAGTGAGGAGGGTGATAGGTCAGTGTCTGCGTCGCTCAACTCTATGGGCTGTACGTTTTTACATCTGACTGCCAGTCGATCCTCCCAGACAGAGGGGAACGGATCCCCTTTCATTTTGTTTTTTGCCGATCAGGTTGGAGGTAGCCGGACATAAGTCTGTTTACATCCGCCGTTCCGTAGAGGTGAATGGAGGGTCCAGTCAAGGTCCGCCTACAAAACAGACAGGCTGACCTGATCGGATCGTGTGAAAGGAACCTTATACTACACAGAAGGTATATAAATATCTGGGGGCTTGCATCATTTATATGAACATTTGCCTGTGGTGGCCTACATCCAAATCCATCCAAGCCTGATGTTTTCTCAGTGTGTGGTGTTGGTTGAAGAGGGTAGAGAATCCAGCTGGGTGGGCGTTTAGAACTAGTAGTGCAACAAAATGAAAATTCCGGTGCCAAAACCACAAATTCAGGATGCACTTGGATGAAAACCGATACAGACAGATTTTTTAATTTTAATTAATGTAACTTGCGTTTTTTGCATTGAAGTCAATGGGACACTGCATGCCATTATCGGCACCCTTTTTAAAGAAAATTTTTCTAAATGTTTCAAGATGCCGATAACACCATTTTCAGTGGCCAATATATCGCTGCATCCTTGGTAAGAACCATACTGGGCATATACTATAGAAGACCATAATGGGTCTGCAGAAGGGAGCTCCCTGTGCTGGGCTTTTGGAGCAAGCAGATAATTGTCTATTTGCCTGGAATGTATAACTTAACCACTTAAGGACCAGAAGGTTTTAGCCCCTTAATGACTAGGCCCTTTTTAGCGAAGCAGTACTGTATTATTTTAACTGACAATTGCACGGATGTGCGAAGTTGTACCCAAATTTGTTTTCCTTTTTTTTTTTTTTTTTTTTTTTTTCGACAAATGGTTTTCTTTTGGTGGTATTTGATCACCTCTGCGGGTTTTTATTTTTTGCACTATAAACAAAAAAAAAAAAGCATACATTTTGAAGAAAAGAAGGAAAAAACGTTTTTTTTTTTTTTTTTTTTACTTTCTGCTATAAAACATACCCAATAAAAAATGTAAAAAATCTAATTTCTTTATCAATTTAGGTCAATATGTATTCTGCTACATATTTTTGGTAAAAAAAATAAATCCCAATTGGCATGTATTGATTTGTTTGCGCAAAAGTTCTAGTGTCTTCAAACTGGGATAGACTGAGACTTTTTTTTTTTTTTGTGGGACTGCGACATTGTGGCGGACTAATTGGACACAAAGTGACACTTTTTGGGGACCAGTGACATTATTACCGTGCTAAAATCTATATATCAATACAGTGTCAAATAATATGCTGATTCTATAAAAGATAAAGTGCAGAAATACCGTAATCCAAATAGTCCCATACACCATGCCTTATCTGTACAATCAATGGCCAATATCCAAAAGCTTTCTCAAATCCATTTGATGTCTTCAAATGTGGAAACACAACCGAAGTGCCCCTCACCTGATACTATGAACACCAACAATATATATGAGGTCAACTGCGCTCTGTAAACAATATCTTAATTCCTTCGTTTTGCCATATGCTGAACATCAATGGCAATCAAAAGTTAAGCCTTTTGAGCATCAGGGCACAACGCGTCAGACAGTGACGTCATCACCGTGGGTGGGGTCGAGACACCATCTTTGAGAGCAGTGTTTGCCAGTTTTTTATGTTATGCCTGTATTTATGGATTTTTTGTAAGTTCATTACCTAGTGTTCTCATTTTTTATTATTATTAATGGGTTATTTTCACCAAAGAAATGTAGCAGAATACATTTTGGCCTAAATTTATGAATAAAGATTATTTGCAAAATTTTATAACCAAAACAATAATTTTTTTTTTTTTTTTCCCAACAAAAAAAAACATTGGTAGTAATTACCAAATTTTTTTTTGTTTTTTTTTTTTTCTAATATGCCACTAAAAGAAAACTCTATTTGTGTGTGAAAAAAATATAAAAATTTAATTTGGGTACCGTGTTACGTGACCACGCAATTGTCATTCAAAATGTGACAGCGCTGAAAGCTGAAAATTTGACCTGGGCAGGAAGGGGATTAAAGTTCCCGGTATTGAAGTGGTTAAAGTGTAAAAAATTAAGGAATTTTGAGTTTCCTAAACCGTTACACTAATAATGTGCAACACAAAAAAAATTGGAACTACCACTATTTTATCGTCCAGGGTATCTGCTTTTAGAAAATATATAATCATTGGAGGTTTTAGGTAGTCTTCACAGCTCAAATGATTTTTAAATGCAAAAAACTTTCTGGCAATGACTAATAGTTAATCAGGTTGAAAAAAGACATAAGTCTATCTAGTTCAACCATAAAAATAAAAAATATCATACTATACCATATACACAATCCTTCACCTACAGTTGATCCAGAGGAAGGTGAAAAACCCCAGCAGAGCGTGCTCCAATTTGCTAGGGAAAAAAATTCCTTCCTGATCCCCCGAGAGGCAATCGGATTTTCCCCGGATCAACTTTACCTATAAGTGTCAGTACCCAGTTATATTATTTAGGAAATAATCCAGGCCTTTCTTAAAGCAATCTACTGAGCTGGACAGAACCACCTCTGCAGGGAATCTATTCCACATTTTCACAGCTCTTACTGTGAAGAAACCTTTCCGTATTTGGAGATGACATCTCTTTTCATCTAGGCGTAAAGAGTGCCCCCTTGTCCTCTGTTATGTGAAGTGAAAAAAATCGAATGTGTTCAATATTTTTATTTTTTATTTTTTCAGGGTACAAAGGTTGTTCCATGTCGGCACGACTGGCATCAGACAGGTGGAAGTGTCACCATCTCAATCTATGCAAAGAATTCTGTTCCTGAGCTCAGCTATGTAGAAGCCAATAGCACTGTGGTAAGTTTCGGTATTAGTGATCTCGCTGTGGTTGGTTGTAAACCCTCAGTAGCTATGTTAGAGGAGTCATCCCCCCCCCCCCACCAGTTAAAAAATTAAGTCATCAGCTACACCGCTATAGCTGCTGACCTTTTTAATATTAGGACACTTACCTGTTCTGGAATCCAGCGATGTCGGCACCCCAGCCAATGTTTCCATACATTACATTGTCTGTAAGGGAAACCGGAAGTAAAGCCTTGCGGCTTCACAGCTGGTTCTCTACTGCGCATATGCAAAGCGTACTGCGCTTTCTGAATGGGGAGGAAGGAGGAGAGGTCCACAGCGAGTTCTCTTTTGGAGGAGGGGACGGGTACCCCCCCCCCCCCCCAAAAGGTGCCAAATGTGGCAGGGGGGGGGAGTCCCATAAGCGGAGTTTCCACTTTTGGGTGGAACTCCGCTTTAACTACTTGATCAAAGCGAGGAACATCCTCTAAGAGGCAGCCCAGATGTGTTTTCAGCTTGTCAGCTGATGCAGTATACTTAAAGCGGAGTTCCACTCTTTTCTCTCCCCACATTTGGCACCTTTTGGGGGCGGGGGGGGGGGGGGGGGGGGGGGGACCTGTCTTTGACAGGTATCCTGTCCCCACTTCCGGGAGGCTCGGCCGTTGATGTCGGCTCCCTCCACCGCCGAGCCAGTAGGAGAGCGCAGTGGGTGCCTCGCGCATGAGCAGTAGGGACCCGGCGTGAATCCGAAATGCTTCACTACCGGGTTCTCCTACTGGCAATGGTGGCGGCGGCAGCACCGAACAGCTGATGGAAACATCAGCTGCGGTGCCGACATCACTGGACTCCAGGACAGGTAAGTGTTCGATTATTAAAAGTCAGCAGCTGCAGTATGTGTTTCTGCTGGCTTTTATTTTTTGCAGTGGTGGGCGGACCTCCGCTTTATCTGCCTTTTTAGGATTTCCCAGAGCGTGGGTTGTTCCTGCTCAGAAGAAAAGGCAATCCACTATTATGGAGTCTGGTGTGTGCCTGCCGACATCCCTCTGCAAATTTATAGCGTTACTGCGATATTGCGGCAGACAGCATGACACCTTGTGGGAACCAGTGACCCTAATATAGTGATCAGTGCTAAAAATATGTACTGACACTGGCTGGGATGGGGGTTAAAGATCTAGGGCGATCAAAGGGTTAAATGTGTGCCTAACCAGTACTTGTGTGTACTAGGTGTGTTTTTTGTACTAAGGGATGTGATGGATTTCACACTGGGGCCGTGCGCTTGCAGGACAGGGAAAAAAAAAAGTCCTGCAAGCTGTATCTTTGGGGCGGTGCGGGAACCGTGTCCACGCCGCTCCTAAACCGCCCCGCTATTGAAACCGCTAGTGGACGAAGAAAGGTTAAAAGCGCCCAGCTAGCGGCCGGAAAAGCGCTGCTAAAACTACAGTAAAACGCCGCTGGCAGATCCAGACTTCCTAAGTCGGGATAACGCGGTGCCTGGACTGATCTGTGTGACATCAGCAGAGAGCGGACTTCTGAACGCTCTCCGCTGAAAACGGGTCACAGGAGTGTAAAACTAATTGCACTCCTGTGACCCAGAAGAGAACCCAGCCGAATGAGCTCAGGCTGGACTTCTCCTTTTTTTAATCTGTCCAACAACAAATTGGCCACAAAAAAAGCAAAAAATACTCACATTGCGGTAAAATCGCAAGAAAATGTTTTCTTTCCTATAGTGAGTGACCTATTAGTTTTCAGGTTGGGATTTAGTGACAAAAGTAGCCTGGATAAGAGGACATATGATGGGATCCTGTGTATTAAAGTTTCTTTTAGGGTGTACACCACCCGACACAATGAGCAATTTCTAACTCTCATATAAGTTCCCATGGACATCATTGATCTTTTTAGCTATCTGTAAAGGGGGGGGGGGGGGATTCTTAACCGCTTCCCGACCGCCTGCTGTAGAGTAGATATACGTCTACAGAATGACACGGCTAGGCAAAAGGACGTGTATATATACATCCCATTTTAATTGCCTAGCCGTGGAGTCGCGCCGCCAGGGGCGCTCGCGACCCGGTCGGGAGCTCCGTGGCCGCGGGACCAGTGGACCCGATCGCCGCTGGTGTCCCGCGATCGGGTCACAGAGCTGAAGAACGGGGAGAGGTCTGTGTAAACAAACCCCTCCCCGCGATTCCTACTCTGCCTGTCATTGATCGGCTGTTCCCTGTCATCGGGAAAGCCGATCAATGACGTCAGACGTACAGCCACGCCCCCTAATGTAAAAAAAACGCAACACGTCACACTAACTCCTCCCCGCCCCCTAGTGGTTAACTCCTTCACTGCCACTGTCATTTACTTAGGAATCAGTGCTATTTAAATAGCACTGATTTCTGTATAAATGACAATGGTCCCAAAAATGTCCGATGTGTCCGCCATAATGTCGCAGTCACAATAAAAATCGCTGTTCGCCGCCATTACTAGTAAAAAAAAAAAAAATATTAATAAAAATGCTATAAAACTATCCCCTATATTGTAAACGCTATAACTTTTGCGCAAACAAACCAATAATCGCAATTTTTTTTTTTTTTTTACCAAAAATATGTAGAAGAATACGTATCGGCCTAAACTGAGGAAAAAATATGTTTTTTTTTTTCTATATTTTTTTGGGGATATTTATTATAGCAAAAAGTGAAAAATATTGCATTTTTTTTTTTTTCAAAGTTGTCGCTCTATTTTTGTTTATAGCGCAAAAAATAAAAACCGCAGGGGCGATCAAATACCACCAAAAGAAAGCTCTATTTGTGGGAAAAAAAGGACGCCAATTTTTGTTTGGGAGCCACGCCGCACGACCGCACAATTGTCAGTTAAAGCGACGCAGTGCCGAATCGCAAAAAGGGGCCTGGTCCTTTGGCTGCAAATTGGTCCGGGGCTGAAGTGGTTAATGACTACACACTAGCGTATCATAAGTTGTAGATATGGCTGAGACCATCAGTAACCCTGGATATGGGTGTAACATGTTAGGAAAGGTGAACTTCTCCTTTAATTTAAAGGGTTCCTCCTTTTTGTTGAGAGGCTGTTCTAGAGGGACCCTGCAGGTATGGCGTATGCATAGTTGTATTGGACCAGGCTGGACAGATGTAACAATGTAACGGTATCCATATTTAATGTATAAAAAAATTGCAATGTTGTTGTCAAGTTAACGGACTTGTGCTGGCACTACTAAATTGGCCAGGTCATCAAGGCAATAATGAACCCTTTGTTCTAGCAAGGGTTAACATTAAACTGCTTGGATTGGTCCGTTCTCTCGTCTTGTGTTGTAAAACCAAAGAACCTCTCACTACATTTGATCAGGTCACCTCAAAATTAGATTAGAAAAACGTTTGTGCTAGAAAAAAATACACTTTTAGGAAAAGATTGTAGCCTTGTAAGCAGTTTGGGCCGGCATGTAAACCGTTTATAGTATGTGCCTCTATTGTCTTCCAGGTTAACATTCACATAGTGTTTGATGGTGAGAAAGAATTCCAGCAACATCTACAGTTATGGGGGGTAAGTATTGTTGTTTTAGCTTTGTTGTATTTTTTTGTTTGTTTTTTGTTTTTGTTTTAGCCAATGTACTATAATGCTGTTGTATAGTTGCAGGTTCCATAGTATACTCCCAGTTTGTTCGTTTAAAGTAGAACTATGGTTAAAACTTTTTTATTATTCATTTTGGATAGCTATAACCCCTGTAAGGTTTATGTTCTGTGTTCCATTGCGGAGATTTCACTTCCTGTCCCAAAGCCACCAAACAGGAAGTGAGAGAGGAAATTAAGGGAATCTCTTGGGGACCCCCACCCCTAGTCACCAGAACTCGTGTCCCCATTGGAAGATTTGCCCTCTTTCTTTTCTGGGGACAACCCAAAATTTGTGATTTTTACTTTTCACTTTCAATGATAATGGTAAACAGGACAAATAGGGTGAATCTTCCCAAACGGCGGCACAGACAGCAATAAATACTGACAGGTGTTCTAATCTCTCTCCACTCTATCCAAAATGTAAAAAAATAAAGTTTTGCCTTTTAGTTCTACTTTAAAGCTGAACTCCAGGCATATATTTTCTATACATTTTATAGATACAAGTGACACAGTGAGGCCTCCTCTCCACCACCAGCATCTAATTGAATAGTAAACAATTGGCAGCAAATGATGAGATCATCCCATTAAAGTTGAACTTTAAAGTGATTTGCAAATTCTTGTTTTTTTTTTGTAAAAAAATAGTGAACCTGTTGTTATACTTACCTGCCCTGTGTAGTGGTTTTGCACAGAGTGGCCCCGTTTCTCCTCTTCTCGAGTCCCTTTTTGGCTCCCCTGGCCCCTAACCTCTTGGGTGCTCCCACAGCACACAGCTTGCTATGGGGGCACCGGAGCCGTGCCATAGCACCTGTGTCCATTCAGACACGGAGCTGCAGCCCGACCCACCCCCTTTCTCTCCTCATTGGCTGGCAGATTGACTTTGACAAAAGCTGGAGCCAATGGTGCCACGCTGCTGTCTCAGCCAATGAGGAGGGGTGTCCCCGGCAGCCGAGACACTGCTGCAACATCGTTGGATCTTGATGGGGCTCAGGTAAGTATGAGGGGGGCTGCTGCATAGGTTTTTTATCTTAATGCATAGAATGCGTTAAGATAAAAAACCTGAGTTTACAACTCCTTTTTAAGTAAAAAAATAATGGGGAACAAGCGGGTTTTTTGTTTTTTTTTAACACAGAAGCGACATACTGTCCATCACTGTACACTAAGCTGCGCATGCACAGCTCAGTGCACAATTTCCACAATGCTGAGATGACAATACTGCATGGCAGTGATGTCACCTCAGCCCGGCCAATTAATATGGATGGAGATCGGTACCTGCGAGTTGCCCGGCCAAAGATGCCAGTGGGAAGCTCCAGCACACCGCAGCACTGGAGTGAAGGTTAGTATAGTTCCACTTTAAGGCAACAGAGGAGATGATGGAGAATGTACAAAAAAAATGGCGGAAATGTGCATATGCCTCAGTGTATTACCTCCCATGAAATTTCCATACTGGTCGTGGCAGTACGTATTACAGTAGCCAATGCTGGCTGTGGCAAAAGATAAGTAGATAGATGTGTTTTGAGTTTTTTAGGACTTTTAAAGTTGAAAGGATAAGTTCACCTTTGGGAACATGTTACATGTCCCACCCGTTTTTTAAAACCCCGCCCCCCCCTTGTGACAGCAGTACGTGGAGAAGTCCCCCCCCCCCCCCCCCCCCCCCCCCCTTGTGACAGCAGTACGGGGAGAAGTTCCCTGTACTAGCTGTCATTTTTTTTCAAATCAGGAGACCTGCATGGTACCAACAATCTGCTGATCACTGGTGCAATTATTTACAGGTTCAAAAAAAATAATTGCACTTTTCTTTACATGCAAAAAGTGCATTATTTTTTTTTTTTAAAGTGTACTTCTCTTAACTCTAGTTTGGGATAGAATGAGGAAGTTGCATTTCTATCAGCTTACTTCCTGCTCTGTGACACCTGTACAAGGAACTGGATCCGGATCTCAGAGAGCTATAAAAGCATTGTCCGTACTTCTAACCCCATGACTGAATGACGTCCTTTGTCAAAATCCTTCACCAGAGATCAAATAAAAATGTTTTGGCTGAAGTTGACCAATAAATGTATTTACAACCACCTGGTGGTATTCGGCTGTCATTTCACCTTTATGGATTACGTGCAACTTCTTTTTCGTGGAACCTTTTTTATTTTTATTTTTTATTAATTGTAATCTTTATTTTTTTTTAGGTCATTGATGTCCAAAAAAGTTATGTGAATTTAACAGCGACAAAGGTGGAAGTTTTCATGAAAAAGGCAGAGCCAATGATGTGGGCCCGACTAGAGCTACCTCAGAAAGTCGCCCCTCCGCCCCAACACAAGGATTCTGAAGACACCCATGACCCATAATCTGGGACCAGACTTAAATGCCGACTAGTAGTAGGGATCCAAGCCTGTGTTTTTTTATTTTTATTTTTTCTCTCAAGCATCATGTTTCACTGACTGAGAATTTGTGTTAAAAAATAAGGCTTTGTTATTATCATTACTCAGTGCATGTCTAGTTCCATCTCCTCTGTATCCGTTTTGATGGCAATACAAAAGCATTCTGTTCATCTGTGATCTTCAGCAAGGCAGTGTCCTCTTTGGGCACCTACTCCCAGATAGGGCATTGGTTGGAGAGGGGCAGAGTTCAGTGCCATGGTGGGTTTTCTGCCTGGGACCCGAAAAGGGGAAATCCTCCTCTCCCCTCCAGAACATCTTTGATAAGCATTTTAAAACCCAAGTCCATCCTTCAAAAAATCCACCATTGGCTCCCGCTGTTGTCAGTCAGCCAATGAGGAGAGAAAGGGGTGGGGCCCCAGTTCCATGTCTGAATGGACACAGGAAGCTGTGGCTCAGCTCGGGTGCCTCCATAGCAAACTGCTTGTTGTGGCGGCACTAAATAAATAAATAAAAAAAAAAGACTTTACAATTACTTTAAGGTATGTGGAGTTCGTTTAAAAAATAAAAAAACACATGCAGAGTACCGGGGACAGTAAAAATCTATTGGTATCCTGGAAATAAGCTGAATTTACTGTATATTCTGATAGAGACTCTACTAGTAAAGAAAGAAATGTGGCCTCTCTCTCTAGTGGATCAGCCATAGGAACGTATGGAGAGCTGTGGCCAATGATATATGAAGTTTGGCTGAAAAGTCAGGTTGTCTGCATTGCATCATATAACCAAACAAATGCCGAGAGCTAGACTGAACCCCGTCCTTATCCATCCAAAATCAAAAATGGGCTAGGTCTAATTTTTCATTTATAAAGTATTGCAGGGTTTATTTGTTCACTTGGTCGCCCTTTACTTCCCTTCTTCAAAGGGACTTGTACGTTGAAAAAGGTGGAATGCGATCATGTGTTGCTTACTTCTAGTAGCAAGGAGCTCAATTTCCCCAGTTTTGGGGGGTCTTATCAGATTCAAGAGCTGCAATGCTACTTTTCTATGCCGGGCCACCTGTTGGTGAAATCTGGTTATGCGGCGCCTACCAGTCCAATATAATAACATAATAACATTCTAGAGTACAATTGTTGAGAACTTTTAAAGTGATTGTAAAGGTTTTTTTTTTTTTCTTTTAACATAACAAACAGGTTATACTTGCCTGCTCTGTGCAGTGGTTTTACAGAGCAGCCCAGATCCTCATCTTCTGGGGTGCCCCTGCTGGCACTCCTGGCCCCTCCCCCCCCCCCCCCGCCAAATAGCTGCTTGCTATGAAGGCACATGTGCAGGATCATTCCTGAGATGGCTCTGTGTGTCCATCGATTCTTTCTTCTTCCCCAAACATCCTATGCAGTGCCAATTCCCCCTGCTTCCTTTTTCTCCTCTCTTCCCAGGATCGGGGGAAATGGGCTGGTAAATATTTAATTAACCGACCCCCCTTCTTTCTTTTTTTTTTTTTAAACACAGTGAGTGATCTGTACCGAACGCTCCTGTCTTCATTTTTAACTGAAGCATAATCTGTGCCCTCAGTTTCTTTCTCTGTCAAAAAAGTGAGACGTTAGGGGTCTGTCTAGACCAGCCATTCTGAACCTTTTCAACACAGAGGAATCCTCAAAATAGTACTCCGGTCTCAGGGAACCCCTGCTAAAAATTAGAAATCTACAACCCATGATACATTAGTGTGATGGTCAGTGGGAAGAATGGTCCTTACAGATCGTTAAAAAGATCAATGGTGTCAGTGGGAACTTATCTGAGAGGCAGAAATTGCCCAATGCTGGAGGAACTCTGGTTGAGAATTACTGGTCTAGACCCTTGACATTTCACCAAAGTCCCATAAAGGGGACTCCTAAAAAAAATTGTAAAAAAAAATAAATAATATTGTAAAAAAAATATAAAAATAAAAAAATAACACTGTAAAAAATTATAAAAATACAAAACTACTGACACCATCCTCTGCTTTCCCGACACTGTGCACTGCTCTGCTGATAAACACGCGTGTGTTTGTTGCTCTGTAGAACACACCCTAATGCATTAGGCTGCGCACACCAATGATCTGTAGTGTTTACTTATCTCTCTCCAAAGTTCTAGGTCCCGTGTCTTTCTGCTGCTCCGTTCCACTGTTATCAGCGTGATAACTTCTGACAAGTTTTCTGACACAGGAGGTAAAAGCAGCTGGAAATTTGTGTCGGGGAGAGAACTTGGAGATGGATATGCAGAGAATAAAAAAAAGACAGGAACCCGTGCTATGGAAATGGAAATTCAAAAATTTAAATATGTAATATAATAGCGCTGCTGCTAAAGTGAAAGACCCCAATAAATGCAGATGATGAAAATTAAACTCAGCGCTGCTCCTTTAACTCAAACCAATGCAGTATTGATCAAAACTATACCAACATATACAGTATCATGCTACAGCTTAAAGACATAATAATATTAAAGAGGAAGTAAAGCCACCCTGCAAGGCAAAGGCATAATGAGCTAGTATGCATAGCATACTAGCTCATTATGAATGACTTACCTGAAAACGAAGCCCCCGAAGCGGTCCTCATCCACGATCTTCTGCGTCGCCATCAAACCCGGAGTGACTTCCGGGTCTCGCCGCTCCAGCGCTGTCATTCGCTGGAGCGGTGATGGCGTCACTCCCGCGAAAGCGGCATATCGCCGTGAACCCGGCATGCGCCTGCGCCGTAGACAGCGATGCCTTTTCTTTTCTAAATATCTCCTAAACCATGTAGGTTTAGGAGATATTTATTGGACCTACAGGTAAGCCTTAATCTAGGCTTACCTGTAGGTCAAAGTGGTTTGTAAGGGTTTACAACCACTTTAAGTGCTCAGTGCAAATAAAGTGCAGAAATAGAATATATAAAGTGCAATCATGTAAAGTCCATCCAATGTGTTGTGCTGAACCTGTGAACAGTTGTGGTGATGGTTTTCAGGTGACTATTCGTGCTCCCCTCCTGAGTCCCTACTCGCCAGAAAAAAGCAGAAAATACGCCTGTTAATATCTCCAGATCAGCGTCTCCTGTCAATGATAACTGGGTTGTATGGACACTACATAGGGATAGCGCCTATCTTCCACCGGTGCGGCTAAAATATATGGACATCCTCGATCCTTCCCATCTTACTCAGTGAACAAGCACCCATAAAGATGTATGGCAATGAAGGAAAAAAATGTATATAGTGTAATACTGTGAGGTTTATTCATAAAATCCAAAGATATTACACTTGCATCACAAAACGTTAAAACGTGCAGAGAAAAACGCTGCCTTGGCGTGCAAACCATGGTCACCAGGTCTCCTCGCCAAGCCGACTTTTTATATATTCTATTTCTGCACTTTATTTGCACTGAGCACTTTTATATTATGTCTTTAACCATTTTCAGACCGGACCATTTTGCTGGCTTAAGACCAGACCACTTTTTGCACTTCGGCACTGCGTTGCTTTAACTGACAATTGCGCGGTCGTGCAAGGTGGCAGTGTAGTGGTTAAGTGTTCCTAGAGGCGTGTTTCTAACTGTGGGGGGGGGGCGTGGCTGTGAGCTAGTGAATGCTGATCTCTGCTCCAATCACAGGGAGCAGACATCGGCGTCACTAGGCAGAACGGGGAGATGCTGTTTATTTCCGCATCTCCCCATTCAGCCTTCCCGTGAGACGATCGCGGGTATCCCCGTGGCGATCGACTCCGCGGCACCCGCTACTGGACTCACGGTGTGGTCCCGACCGGCGCGCGCTCAATGGCACGGCAGCATCTTAAAGGGGACGTACCTGTACGCCCTTATGCCTGTCCGTGCCATTCTGTCGACGTACATAGTTGTGCGCCGGTCGGGAAGCCGTTAAGCTGTATCATGATACTGTATATGTTGGTAAAGTTTTGCTTAAAGAGTAAACCCTCTCTAAAAAAAAGAAAAAAAAAAAACACCCTGCAAGACAAAGGCATAATAAGCTAGTATGCATAGCATACTAGCTCATTATGAATTACTTACCTGAGATTGAAGCCCCCGCAGCGATCCTCGGTCACCTCCTCCGTTGCCGCCATGATACCCGGAGTGACTTCTGTGTATCGTGGCTCCAGCGCTGTGACTGGCCGGAGCCGCGATGACGTCACTCCCGCACATGCACGCGGGAGCCGTCAGTGTCTGCACTATCCCATTCATTAAACGGCGCGCCGTAGACATTGGTGCCGTCTTTCTTGCAAATATATTTCTTGCACCTACAGGTAAGCCTTAATCTAGGCTTACCTGTAGGTCAAAGTGGTCTGTAAGGGATAACAACCACTTTAATACTGCATTGGTTTGAGTTAAAGGAGCAGCGCTGAGTTTAATTTTCATTATCTGCAGATATGCAGAGAGCTTGTCTATTCCCAGCACAGCTCTGCAAGTTCCTTCCTTCCTCTGCCTATGTGAAGAGGAGGGGGTGTGTGCCTTTCCTCCAATCAGCTCTCACACAGTGTATGCCCAGACTCCACACCCACTGCTGAGTGAGGAAACAAGATTTGTAACTTGCAATCTGCACTTTCTAAAGAATGTAGAAAGCGGAAGACATCAGATATACATGTAAAACTTATGTAGGAGGATTTGTCTCTGTGTATCGTCTGAGGCCAATCACCCCACTTGAGTGTAGGAGAGGGTTTACATCTACTATAATGCATAGAATGCATTAAGGTAAATAAAAACTTTCTGCCATTAGAACCACTTTAAACTGAAAGCAAATGGAGAATGAGCGAGGGACCAGAAACCGATGAAGGATTTCCATTGAAACTAAAAATCTGTCGCCCGTATGCAGAGGAGGCACCCATCATGTGGACTTGGGAATCGGTGATATCCTGTGGCACAGCCTGCCTCATGCCACATCGGTGTCACCAGTCCTATAAAATCATGCCTTGAAATATTAGCCCCCATCCAGGATCGGTGCACTAATGTTAACTGTCTCAATGCAATATTTAACCAAACTGTTAGACATTGGTGTAAATCTGTTCTTCAAAGCCTTAGAGGATGTTAAATTTTATATTTTCACATTGTTGACACATTCTATATTGTATATTTAAATCTTTTGTAAATATCCTTCAGTTTGCCATGTCTGTCAAGCCGGTATGATGTTTTTCGATGGTTGCCTGCTTACTAACAAAGTATGTTTAAAGGTATAATGGAATAAATTCAGTAACTCTACAGTTCCCATTGTAGCAAACAGAAGTGGATCTGAGGTCTGTCCCGACCAATCAGTGCTACCTCCTGGATTTCTTGTGAGAATTATGAAATATAATGTATAACTTGATTTGTTGCCATGGGCAGAGCTGCAATATTTCTCATTCTTCAAGGCCCCGTACACACGGTTGGAAATTCCGACGGAAAATGTCCGATCGGACCATGTTGTCGGAAAATCCGGCTGTGTGTGGGCTCCATCGTACTTTTTTTCCGTCGGAATTTCCGACCAGAAAAAATTTGAGATCCTGCTCTCAAATTTTCCGACAACAAAATCCGATCGGACTTTTTCCGATTGTGTGTCGAGAATTCCGACGGACAAAGTGCCACGCATGCTCAGATCAAATTCCGAGACCAAAGCTATTGGCTACTAGCCTCTACGTAGTTCCGTCGTACACAGCGAATGCCACCACGTTCAGAATGATCGGATTTTCCGACAACTTTGTCCCACCGTGTGTATGCAACACCAGTGTCGGACAAAATCCGTCGGAAAAATTCTGACGGATTTTATGGTCGGAATACCGGACCGTGTGTACGGGGCATTAGGCCCAATCGGACCCTCCATAGCTCTGACACCCGCCGACAACCGATCCGCTAAAAATAGGCATACAGTGGAACCTTGGTTTATGAGTAACGCGGTTGAGCGTTTTGAAAGACAAGCAACTTTATTAATTTTTTTTTATTCTGACTCCGTTTGCAAGCAGAATTCCAGCTTATGGGGTGTGCAGTACTGCATTTGGCCAGAGGAGTGGGGGCGCCGGTGACACTCGGAACTATTTCGGAGCCGTTCGGAAATACTCAGTTTCTGAGTCTTTCCGAGTTCCAGGTTGGTGGAGGCTGGCTCTATCGCTGATGAAATATTAAGCTTCTGATGCTTATAATCCTTGTGGAGTTATTCTCTTAGTGGTGCCTCCAAAGGATCACTTCACTCCTATTTATTTCCTCTTTTATTTGGTAAGCGCCACATTCGTACCCATCATTACTACCGAGTTCAGCCGAGCTCTCCCAGAGTATTTCCAAGGCTCTTCGGCGCCCCCCAAACCTCCTGGCCACATGCCGTATTGCATGCAATAGAAGTCAATGCGGAACGAATTCTCTTTGTTTCCATTGACTTGTGTGCCAGGATTGGATGACAGTGGGATGGAAACGGACAGGCAGTCTGTCTCCATCCGACCTCCCCGTAGAGGACAGCAGGCTGTGTCTGTCTGCTCTGCATAGTAAAGCGGACACGGACCTCTCATCTGTCTGCTCAGCGGGGATCAACGTAGAGATTCCACGCTGACCAGGCAGATCCACTTGACAGTTTCTGTTCTGTCTGAAAGGGGCCTTTAAATTTTAAATGATATTATTTTTAAAATGTTCCTGTGCTTGTACAGAAGTTGAGATACAGTATTTGACATCTTGTGAAACTTTGCTGCATAGCTGCTTCTTCTACTGTATGTGAGCTGATGCGTTAGACAACACATTGACAGTTGGTTTTCTACCATTAAATTACTGGACAGGAAGTTGTGTGTGTGTGTGCTGGAAAACAATGTTTTAGACTGTATTGTCTGTACTGTGCAGGAAAATATTAGTCCGAGGTCATCAGCATTTTTATTTTATAGCAGCTATATATGTAATGTTTGCATATGGGATATACAGTACAGGTGTCCAATCCTCCAGAACTTGTTGTTTGGAGATGTTTCATATTGATTTTTGGTGTGTCAGCTTGGCCTTATTTCAGATGTATATGATTGCTATGTACTAGAGCTGCACGATTCTGGCCAAAATGAGAATCGCAATTTTCTTTTGCTTAGAATAAAAAGTATTTATATATATATATATATATATATATATATATATATATATATATATATATATATATATATATATATATATATATATATATATATATATATATATATATATATATATTATATATATATATATATATATATATATATATATATAAATGTATGTATGTGTTTTGGGGGTTCTAAGTAATTTTCTAGCAAAAAAAATAATTTTAACTTGAAACCAACAAATGTCAGAAAAAGGTTTAGTTGTTAAAGAGGTTGTAAAGGTTCCCTTTTAAAAAATAAAATAACAAACATGTTATGTTATACTTACCTCCACTGTGCAGCTCGTTTTGCGATCCTCGTCTTCTGGGGTCCCTCAGCGACTGTCTCGGCTCCTCTCCTCATCAGCTAACCCCGTTCTGGGAAGCGTTCTCCCAAGGGGGTTAGCTTGCGGGCGCGCTCCCGTGATACAGTTGGCGGCCATAGCCGCCGTCTGTATCACTAGGCCCCGCCAACCCGGCGTGCCGCGTCATTGATTCGATTGACAGCCGTGGGAGCCAATGGCTGCGCTGCCATCAATCATCCAATGAATGAGCCGAGAAGCCAGCACGTTCACAAAGCGGGACTTTCGAGGGCTCGGGTAAGTAAACGGGGGGGGGGGCGCTAATCGCCAGATGTTTTTTCACCTTAATGCATTAAGGTGAAAAAAACATGTACCTTTACAACCCCTTTAAATGGTTAAACTTCCCTCATTTACACAAAGTGTATTCCTTTTGATCTAAAGGACAAATTGTTACAATGTTTATGCTTAACTTCCACTGCTAAGATCAGGAAATACTTTGTCATGATCGCAAGGGAGAAAAAAATTGTGATAACAATTATTAACGATTAATCGTGCAGCTCTACTATGTACGCTATATGGCTAAAAGTATTGTGGCTACCGGGACATCACACCTATGTGAGCTTGTTGATTATTCCATTCCTAAGCCACGCCTCGGCATTAAGGTGGACCTGCCTCCTCTTTGTGACTAGAACAGCCTTCACTCTTATGTAAAGGCTCTATACAAATTTTTGGATTGCGTCTGTGATGAATTTGTGCCTTTTTTGCCAAAAAGAGCATTTGTTGGGTCAGCTACTGGATTTTGGCCCAGAAGGCCTGGCTGACAATTGGCATTTCTATTAGAGTATGTACGCCCAACATTTCATATTCCTGATATGTGCCTGCTGTACCATGTACTTGTATGAAAAAGGATTCCTGTTCTCTTTGTATTGCTTCCTTTGTGGGAAATCCCTGGTGTTCCCTCCAGTCCCTCTGCTTTCCTTTAAAAACTGTAGACATTTCTCCTGCTCTCCGGTGTCTAGTTTCTCAGTGCGTGGTGCGACCAACTTTATAAGATAATGCCTGCCGTCTTGCAGCCCTCCTTAGAATAATGGGTATTCATAGACTAAAGGAAAAGAAAAGGAGGGCGCACTGACCTTAGTGCATTACCACTGGTAAAACTTTATTAAAGAATAAAAAACAGCAAAGTATATACTCACAAACGAGCATTTGTATGAGGCTTTGACAATTTAGCAGGTTCACTATTCTGAACACCGGTAAACCAGGACTGGACACAAGAGACAAGCTGGTGTTGAGGTCTACGTGCAATGCTTTCCCCTGTGCATGGTAGATGTGGCACCATGGGTATCGTCTAGCTCTCTTCTCCCTGGCCTGCCTCTGGGGCTGTCACGTCCTTAACAACCAATGACTCGTTCAGCTGTCAGTGGGGTTTCCCTGTTGACAGCTAAGGTGTAAACTGAAGTCCCGCAATTGGAGCTGTCAAAAAAAAAAAGCAGCCTGGCAATGTTTATCAACAACATTGCTCAGCCCAAGTATAAAAAGAAACATTGTTTCTTTTTGTATTCTACTGTTTTTCATGATCGAAAGCTCAAAGGGATGAACTTCATCTGCAGAGGAATTGGCCTTAATTAACTCCTTATTCTCCTCCATTTAATTATTTTCCTGTTGATTTTTTATTTTTTTGTTAACTTCTGTTTTTATAAACTATTTAATAAAAAATAAAATTGTTCACATTGAAAAAAAGCACAGTTTTAAAAAAAAAATATTATTTCATTTGTAAATAACTTTTCAATGCTTTGTACCATTGCCGGCAGCTGAAGTGTGACCAAAACAGTTGCGGTAGAGTACTAAAAAAAAGAAAGTATCGGTGCGTCCCTACACAAATATTTTGCCCTTCATTTCTATTTTAAACTGGGTGGTTTTTCAAGGTGATGGTTTACATATGCTTTAACCCCAAAGGTATTCGATCGGATTGAGGTCAGGGCTCTGTGCAGGCCACTCAAGTTCCTTCACCCCAAACTCCTCAAACCATGTCTTTATGGAGCTGTCTTTGTGTACAGGGATCCAGTCATGCTGGAACAGGAAAGGGCCTTCACCAAACTCTTACCACAAGGTTTGAAGTGCACAATTGCCTTTTGTACCCTTCACTGGAAACACCTGAACTTCCTCAATTGGTGTGAAGTCCATATAATTCCTGTGATGGTCAGGTGTCCACACTTTTGGCAATATTATCTATGTTGAGGGCCACACTAGCAGCGGGCTGTCCTTGTTATGGTCGAGCTCTAAAATGCCCTGTGATCACAGGCGGGCAATATCTAAGTTGGATCTTTAGCTTTTCTGTCGCTATGTCTAAAAACCAAACTCTGACATGCGAAGCAGCTATTATTATGATGTGTTGCAGAATTTTGTTTGTTTTATTTTGGGGCAGGGTGACACTTTTTTTTGAGAATCTCCTGAACATTTACACATTGTCCAGGACTGTTATTAAAACTTTTTTTTATATGAACCATTTATCCAATCTGTGTAGTTTATTGCTTATTTTACTTTCTGTCCAGTAAATCAGTTGGAGAATGCCATAGTTAAGCTGGCTAATTCCTTTATAGGAAACCATAATGGTTTCTGGTATAATTTAAGTTTATAAACTTTTTTTTTTTTTATTTTTTTTTTCTATGGCTTTCATGTTAAAAAAAAATCTTTATTTGACACATTTAATGTAGGTTGCTTTTGTGACATTGTTCAGACAGAGCTTTCAGGGGTTAGCAATAAGAACCTAGTAGTAGCTGCTTACTTATGGACTCTCTCTCTAATTGACCTCTCCATCCAAAGCTTTATGAATTTGAGTATCCACCCCCCCCTAACTTATTTTTATTTATTTTTTTTCTAACTGAGCTAAACTGCTAGGATTCAAATTTGCTGTCTGTACATCACTGAGAAACTGCAGAAAACTTGCTGTCACAAAACCTTATAACTCCACCGGATTGGCTGCAAATCAGTATAGAATACTCATATGCTGTGCTTTCTATTGACCGGTCTACAAGAAATAAAACATTACAATCACTTTAAGATTACATATTATAAAGTTAATAAAATAAAAATAACAAACGTCATATTTACCTGCTGTGTGTGATTGTTACAATGCAGCCCCGATCCTCCTTTTCTCAGGTCTCCCACTGATGCTCCAGGCTGCTCCTCTTCTCAGATTGCCACAGTAGGAAGCCGACAAATTAAAATATCCCAATTTCAAAAACAAACCGTTTTTAATTTAGGCCAATATGTATTCTACATATTTTTGGTATAAAAAAAAAAATCCCAATAATCGTATATTGATTGGCTTGCGCAAAAGTTGTAGCGTCTACAAACTACGGGATAGATTTAAGGACTTTTAATTATTTTTATTGTTTTTACTGGAAATGGCAATGATCAGCGTTTTTTTTTTGTATTTTTTATTTTTTTTAAGCGGGACATTGCAGTGGACAAATCTTTTAGCGGAACATTGCAGTGGACAAATCCGACCCTAAGTGACACTTTTTGGGGTCCAATAACACCAATACAGTGATCAGTGCTAAAAAAAAAATAACACTGGCAGTGAAGGTGTTAACATCAGGGTTAATTGTGTTCCCTCAGTGTGTTTCTAACTGTGTGGGGGAAGTACTGACAGGAATAACACAGTGGTCTCTGTTCCTGATTACTAGAAACAGACGATCTCCATGTTCTCCCCTGTCAGAACGGGGATCTACTTTGTGGTTGGCGGACATCAGGCGCGCCAGACACGCGCATCGGCTCCTTTTCCATGCAGTGCGCGCCCACACTATATATTGCATTAAACAACGTACAGGTGTGTTTCGCACAATAGTGCCGCCCTGCTGCAGTATATATGCGGTGGGCGGTCCTTAAGTGGTTATTTAGGATGAACCTCTTGCATTCAAAATCCTTTTGTGGTTAATAAAACTTCCCAGTCCTGCCTGCAATGACTAATCTTCACTATCTTGCATAGCTACACCCAACCAGCACCTCTGTGGTTTCACCCACTGACTGCTACATCACATCGGTGTATCTGCAGGACTGTAGCAGGTGGAACCACATCAATGCAGTGGGGAACCATGCATCAGACAAAGTGTGTCCATAACGGTTGTAGTTCTAGAACAGAGCTAGTAACCCATGCAAGAGAATATTCTCACTTACAGTAGGTACTGCATGGTTAGGATATTGGAGTGAACAGAAATGATCAAACGGGTAAGTCTGCCAAAACAAATATTTCAGCTGGGGTGGGTGCTTGTGGTTCTACAGGCCACAGCCATGATGATGGTGTCTCACTCTTTCCTCTGAATATACAGTATAGTATGTGTTTAACTATATGTATGCAGAATCCATCAGAAAACGTATGCCCCCCACCTCCTAGGCTGGCTGCACAATACTTGCGGTGGAGCTACAATTGGTGACTTGAGAACAGTTGTGTTCCCCCAGAACTCAAATGCCTGTATTATTTTGGAAGACTTCTCAGGGGAGTGGGTGGCATTGGCGCCCATTGTTTTTCTAGTTCACAACTGTATTTTTTTTACTGAAAAAAAAAAAAAAAATATATATATACACACTTGCTGTCCCCCTCAAAATAACTCAACACACATGCATTAATGTCTAAACCGCTGGCAACAAAAGTGAGTACACCTCAAAGTGATGTCCAAATTGGGTCCAAAGTGAGCACTAATAGGCGGACCCCCCACCCCTTCAACCTCTGCAGCAATGCTGGCAGCACTCATACCTCTATTTCCCAAAGACAACCTTTGGATATGATGCTGAGCGTGTGCACTCGACTTCGTCGGTCGACCATGGCGAGGAGTGTTCTGAGTGGAACCTGTCCTGTTAAAGCGCTGTATGGTCTTGGCCACCGTGCTGCAGCTCAGTTTCAGGGTCTTGGCAATCTTCTTATAGCCTAGGCCATCTTTATGTAGAGCAACAGTTATTTTTTTCAGATCCTCAGAGAGTTCTTTGCCATGAGGTGCCATGTTGAACTTCCAGTGACCAGTATAAGAGAGTGAGAGCGATAACACCAAATTTAACACACCTGCTCCCCATTCACACCTGAGACCTTGTAACACTAACGAGTCACATGAAAGCGGGGAGGGAAAATGGCTAATTGGGCCCAATGTGGACATTTTTCACTCTCTTGCCAGCGGTTTAGACATTAATGGCTGTGTGAGTTATTTTGAGGGGACAGCAAATTTACACTTATACAAGCTGTACACTCACTACTTTACATCGTAGCAAAGTGTAATTTCTTCAGTGTTGTCACATGAAAAGATAGAATAAAATATTTACAAAAATGTGAGGGGTGTACTCTTGTGAAATACTGTATGTTAAAAAAAAAAAAAAAAAACCTTTACAGGTCTACTACAAGTTATTTGTGAAAGGACAACAACAATATATCAAAAATGACCAGACTGTTGCCTTTACCTCTTCAACAGAACGCTGTCACTACACCAACGCACATTTTATTCTTTTTTGGTTTGTTTTTAAATTGTAATTGCTTTTATGCCTCAATTCTTGCCTGTGTAGTAGGATAGAAGCCTGCGAGGAAGTTTAATCTTTTTGGCAAATTGTTGGTTTCTCCGTTCCTAGAACTTGCACTCTGTCAATTATCTATGACATGTATTGCTCTTTTCACAATGTCTTGACTGATGTTTAAATAAAAAATATGGTTATATTTTCTTTTACCCGTGTTGATTTATTTAAATGGTTTTCTTTATATTGACATAGCAGCATGCAAGCTAAATATTCTTTCTAATGAATACACTGATCAGCCATAACTTTATGATCGCCCACCTAATATTGAGTAGTCAACATTTTGCCACGAAACAGCTCTGACCCGTTGCAGCATGCATGCCAGTAGACCGCTGTGGTACCTGTCACCAAGTAATCAGTAGCGGATCCTTTAAATCCTGTAAATTGCAAGGATTGAACTTGTTTTTTCCAGCACATCCCACAGATGCTCTATGGATTGAGATCTGGAGAATTCTGAGGCCAATTCCTTAACCATTTTTGCCTTGTGGCAGAGGGCATTGTTCTGCTAAAAAAGGCCACTATCTTCAGAGAATACCGTTTCTGTAAAGGGGTGTACTTGGTCAGCAACATCCAGGTGCCAGCTATTCCCCAGGTAAGCAACACATATGGCCATCCATATGTGGCTCATTGGACCAGGTCACCTTCTTCCATTACTCTGTTGTCCAGTTCTGATGCTTTATGTGCCCACTTTTGGCTGTGGACATGGGTCACCATGGGCACCCTGACCTGTCTGTGGTTATGCAACCCCATACATAAACTGTGATGTCCATTTTGTTCTGCTTTCAACACTTTCATTTCAGGGAAGGATATGTTTACTTGCTGCCTAATAGGGATGAGCCGAACACCCCGGGTTCGGTTCGAACCAGAACCTTCGAACGGACCGAAAGTTTGCGCGAATTTCGAACCCTATACGTTATAATGGACGCGAACGTTCGAAATCAAAAGTGCTAATTACAACGGCCAATATGCATGTTAATGTCATAAAACAGGTTTGGGGACCCGGGTCCTGCCCCAGGGGACATATATCAATGCAAAAGAACTTTTAAAAACTAACGTTTTTTCAGGAGCAGTCATTTTAATGATGCATAAAGTGAAAAAAAAAAAGTGAAATTTTCCTTTAAATATGGTACCTGGGGGGTGTCTAAAGTATGCCTGTGAAGTGGCATGTGTTTCCCGTGTTTAGAACTGTCCTTGCACAAAATGACATTTGTAAAGGAAAAAAAGAAGCCATTTAAAACCACTTGCGGCTTTAGGTTTGATCTTAAGTACAATCTGAACAGGTACATTATGAAGTGTAGCTCCATCCCAAAAAATCTATTTTTAAGCTTTTTGGAGAACATAGGGAGGGTTATCACCCCTGTAACATTTGCTGTCTTTGCACATCTGTTTCAGAACATGTCACCTCACTTTCCGTCCCAATGACAAATGTTTTTGGAAAAGTGGGGTTTTAATTGAAACAAGGATTGGTGATAAAGTATCAGTAGAGAGGAGATACCTTTTTCCCAAATTAAATCTATCAGGATAGAATTTCCCTTCCTAGGGGTAGATTTCCTCTCACTTCCTGTTTTCTCTTTCCATTTGCAAGAGGAGTCGTTTGTAAGTTGGATGTTTGAAAGTAGGGGCCTGGCGTATATACTCTGCAGAAATTTGCCCTATTAGATGTTGGTGTAGCCACAAGACTGGTGGCACAGGAATGGGCCCTGCTGTGAGTTAATAGATCAAGATTTGTAATTGCATGCACCTGTTGAACAGGGCATAAAAATTGGGGGGTGTGGTGGTGGTGGTGGACGGTTTTGCCACAAGACTGTAAGCTCTCACAGTTACTCTTGGTGGGCGCAGGAATGGGCCCTGCTGTGAGTTTATTAGATCAAGATTTGTAATTGCAAGCACCTGATGAACAGGGCAGAAAAATTGGGCCTTTGGCGGTGGTGGTGGACGGTGTTGCCACAAGACTGTAGGCCCTCATAGTTACTCTTGGTGGGCGCAGGAATGGGCCCTGCTGTGAGTTATTAGATCAAGATTTGTAATTGCAAGCACCTGATGAACAGGGCAGAAAAATTGGGCCTTTGGCGGTGGTGGTGGACGGTGTTGCCACAAGACTGCAGGCCCTCATAGTTACTCTTGGTGGGCGCAGGAATGGGCCTGCTGTGCTATTAGATCAAGATTTGTAATTACCCGCCCTGTTAAACAGGGGCTGAAAAATTGTGCCTTAGGCACTGGTGCTGGTGCCACAACACTGCAACCCCTCACAGAGACTGTACTTGGAGCACAGCAGTCACACGTGTTGCGAAGCATTTTTTTAAAAAAATTGTAAGTACACGCCCCTGTTAAACAGGGGCTGAAAAATTGTGCCTTAGGCACTGGTGCTGGGTGCTGGTGCCACAACACTGCATTTTTTTAAAAAATTGTAAGTACACGCCCCTGTTAAACAGGGGCTGAAAAATTGTGCCTTAGGCACTGGTGCTGTTGCCACAACACTGCAACCCGGCCCTCACAGATTGTGAGCACAGTAACAAGTGTCAAAGTAACATTCACATGAATGCCAGTCTGACCTTGCCCCAAGGTATTCCACCACTTGATCATACCTTGGGGCTGCGGACTAAAACACCGCTCCTTCTGCCACTGACCTCAGCAACTCGTCCCCCAGGCTTTCTTCCCACCTTTCTGCAAGGCCTCCCCTGAGATGTCTCATCCTCTGCACGTGCCTTCCGCAAGGATCAGGGAGGCCAACAGGTAGCTGAGGCATATCTTCTGGCCTGAGGATGACATGATCGCCAGCACCTCCTCCCAGCCACGTACAAGTCCACTGGCTTGTTGGGACTGTGGCTGCTGCATCGGTGCCACCACCTCCATGCTCACACAATCCTCCTCCTCCTCCTCCTCCTCCTCCTCCTCCTCCTCCTCCTGTGTGATGGGTGGGACAGAAGGAACACACTGTCCGGATAAAGGGGGCCTTGAGAGGCAAGGAAGTCCTCCTCTTTCCTGCCTCTGTTCTGCCTCAAGTGCCCTGTCCATTATCCCACGCAGCGTATGCTCCAACAGGTTGTCACTGATGCATGCACTGTCACCATCCTCGTGGCTAGAACGTTCACACCGTGGGGAAAAAAAACCAAGCTCCCCTGACCCTCCCCCCCGGCTTTCTTCCCATATACTGCATCCAGGTGCCAGCTATTCCCCAGGTAAGCAACACATATGGCCATCAATATGTGGCTCATCGGACCAGGCCACCTTCTTCCATTACTCTGTTGTCCAGTTCTGATGCTTTATGTGCCCACTTTTGGCTGTGGACATGGGTCACCATGGGCACCCTGACCTGTCTGTGGTTACGCAACCCCATACATAAACTGTGATGCCCATTTTGTTCTGCTTTCAACACTTCCATTTCAGGGAAGGATATGTTTACTTGCTGCCTAATATATCCCACCCAATTTTCAGATGCCATTGTAACAAAGTAATCAATGTTATTCACCTAACCTGTCAGTGAACATAACGTTATGGTTGATTGGTGTATAGTATGTTTTTCTCAAAGGGTTGGGTGTCCACTTTGGTAAACGGGTCATGGATGCAATGCTTAGCAGATTCAATGCAAAAAATGAATGCACACTTTTTTTTCCAATATGGATGCAATTATTCATTTTCAGGTAGAATAAGCATTTAATTCATCACCTCCACCAGTGCCCATGACAGTAAACACTTACCAACCAAAGACCAGCATAACAAAACCATGGTCTTTCACGTGGCTGGGTAGCTGCGGCCAGCACACTCAATAGTACTAGATCTAAATACGTTGGCTTAGAAGAAAAACTCTAACACTCTTAATTTGGGGCTGGGCAAATTTGGCTTTAAATCTAAGAGCCAGCTAAAAAAAAAGTTAGGAGTACGTTGGCATAGGTAGTGTAGGCTATCAGCACCTGGGGCAAGGCAAGTAATTTGGGCACCCTAATTTACAGCAGAGTGGTGAGCCAATAATCCCTGACTACGTCAGGGTTATAGGCTGGCCAAAAAGAATGACCATAAAAACTTGTTATAGGGCGAAACTCGTCATTGTGCCCTCCTAACTGCTGTGCACTTATCTGTCTTGTGTAACATTATCCGACGTGCATCGGCAGCAGACGTTACACAAGACCGATAATTGGACAGGGGATGGCCGCAGTGGGGAGGCTGAGTCTTAATGGTGCCAACAGTTAACGAGCTGACAAAAGCCCAGGCACCAGGACGCAAATTCTAGTTGCCAAGATGACCTGGTGCCTGGGATTTGTGGAGCCCCGTCTTAAATGATCCCAGTATGAATTTTAGGTTGTTGGGTAAGCTTTCAGTCAATTTCTAATTGCATCTTAGTATTATATCTTAGTATATTTTATAAATATTCCTTTTTTTTAAGTGTTGGGTGGAGGGATGTGTGTTGGGAACTGCATTAGTGTTGAGGGTTAATTTTGATACATCAGGTTAAAGATTATAACATCGACTTTTATGGGTTCTAAACTCCAGGTCAATTACTTAATACATGGCTATTAACTAAATGTGATCTCTTACCTGCTAAAATATTTCTATTCTGTAAAGTCACTCTTGTGATCTAAATATCTCCATCATTGGTCCCAGGCTTATATTGTAGGGTAAGGGTGGTATGAACGTGGCAGCACTCTATGAGCACTTTTGAGTTCAGAGCTGTGAAACCATTTTGGCTCTGGCTGTGGAAAATAGCACATTGTTCAAAGTGTAAGGGTGACGAGGATCAATGGTGATTCCTCCTCCACCCCCTCCCCCGCCTAACTTGCCATGTAAGTTTAATTTTGTTCATTTGCTTTCACTTTTGTGGTATTTGTTAACCGGTTCCTGACCATGTCATGCAGATATACTGCAGCAGAATGGCTCTCCTGGGCAAAATACCGTACGGGTACATTCTTCCCTTTTTCGGCCACCAGAGGGCGCACGCGCAGGATCGCCGCTGGCCACGCGTGATCGCGTGCATGTGCGCCAGACACACAAATCCCTGTGCTGTCAGAGGAGAGGAGCCATATCATTTGTTCCTACTAAGTGGGAAAATCGATATGTCTCCTCTCCTAGTCAGTCCTATCCCCCTAAAAGTTAGAACACACTGAGGGAAACACACAATTAACCCCTTCCCTGCCAGGGACATTTATACAGTAATCAGTGCATTTTTATAGCACTGATCGCTGTATAAATGCCAATGGTCCCAAAAAAGTGTCAAAAGTCTCCGATCTGTCCGTTGCAATGTCGCAGTACTGCTAAAAATCGCAGATCACTGCCATTACTAGTAAAAAAATAATAATACACATGCCATAAATCTTTTCCATAGTTTGCAGACGCTATAACTTTTGCGCAAACCAATCAATATACGCTTATTGCGATTATTTTTTTACCAAAAATATATAGAAGAATATATATTGGCCTAAACTGATGAAGAAATTTGACAAAAATTTGGGGGATATTTATTATAGCAAAAAGTAAAAAATATTGTTTTTTTTTTTTTCAAAATTTGTCGCAGTTTTGTTGTATATAGCACAAAAAATAAAAAACGCAGAGGTGATCATATACCACCAAAAGAAAGCTCTATTTGTGGGGAAATAAAGGGCAAAAATTTTGTTTGGATTCACTGTTGAACGACTGTCGGTTTAAATCGACGCAGTGCCAAACTGTAAAAAGTGCTCTGGTCAGGAAGGGGGTAAAATCATCCGGGGATCAATTAACTTTTGGCACAAGAGCACTTTTCTACCTTTTGATGGACTTTATTGGATCCTATATGAACATTTTCTTAATTTATTAACATTTGCACATATGATGTGTTTTTATTGATTCTTCACTGGACTGGATGTTTTGTTATGACTTTGTGCACTTCATATAGATAGCTCAACACCTTTTAGATTGAATAGTTTAACCACTTCAGCCCTGGAAGATTTTACCCCCTTCTTGACCAGAGCACTTTTTACAATTTGGCACTGCGTCGCTTTAACTGACACTTGCACGGTCATGCAATGCTGTACCCAAACAAAATTTGCATCCCTTTTTTTCCCCCCATAAATAGAGCTTTCTTTTGTTGCTATTCGATCACCTCTGCGGTTTTTATTATTTGCGCTATGCTATCGCAATATGCTTTGATCTAAACCATTCCATTGTAGCTCTGGCTGTATGTTTTTAGGGTTTTTTGTCCTGCTGGAAGGTGAACCTCCGCCCCAGTCTCAAATCTTTTGCAGACTAGCAGGTTTTCTTCTAAGATTGCCCTGTATTTGGCTCCATCCATCTTCCCATCAACTCTGACCAGCTTCCCTGTCCCTGCTGAAGAATAGCATCCCCACAATATGATGCTGCCACCACCATGTTTCACGGTGGGGATGGTGTGTTCAGGGTGATGTGCAGTGTTAGTTTTCTGCCACACATAGCGTTTTGCTTTTAGGCCAAAAAGTAAAATTTTGGTCTCATCTGACCAGAGTTCCTTCTTCCACATGTTTGCTTTGTCCCCCACATGGCTTCTCGCAAGTGGGACTTCTTCTATTTCAATAATTTTTATTTTTTGTGGTAAAACAGGATTAAACAATGTAAACATTGCATGTCGAGGTACAGGTTAGTAAATGCATATAAAGACGAGTTACGTTAACTATGAGTAAAACAAACCGAAACTTCCTTGTGTATTATTCGTACATCTTAAAGATAGTAATTACCTGAGATACATGGTTCCTCAGAATGTGAAGCTGCTACTCCTCCAAGAACCCCTAGTGGGACAATTTTTGTTACTTGGGGTAGATCTAATGCGGGTGTTATTGGTGAACCATGTATTCTCAAACATAGGATTGTTTAAACCAAACTCATCATGCCAAATAATGTCTATTACAACGTCAAAAGAAATTTGCAACTCCATACCAATTTTTCCTCGGCAACCATGCCTTCATCATTTTACTGAGATTGCCCTCACTGGAGGCCATCATTAGCTCACAAATGGGACTTCTTATGGCTTTCTTCTTGCCACTCTTCCATAAAGGTCAGATTTGTGGAGCGCACGACTAATAGCTGTCCTGTGGACAGATTCTCCCACCTGAGCTGTGGATCTCTGCAGTTCCTCCAGAGTTACCATGGGCTGCTTGGCTGCTTCTCCGATTAATGCTCTCCTTGCCCGGCCGGTCAGTTTAGGAGGACGGCCATGTCTTTGAAGGTTTGCAGTTGTGCCATACTCTTTCCACTTTCAGATGATGGATTGAACATGGCTCCGCGAGATGTTCAAATCTTGGGATATCTTCTTTTTTTGGTTTAATATAACCTAACCCTGCTTTGAACTTCTCCACAACTTTATCCCTGACCTGTCTGGTGTGTTCCTTTTGCCTTCATGATGCTGTTTGTTCACTAAGATTCTCTAACAAACCTCTGAGAGCTTTACAGAACAGCTGTATTTATACTGAGATTAAATTATACACAGGCAGACTCCATTTACTAATTAGGTGACTTCTGAAGGCAATCGGTTCAACTAGTTCCACTAGTCATCAGATAAAGGGGGCTGAATACAAATGCACGCCATACTTTAATATTTAATTTGAAAACATTTTATCATTTTCCTTCCACTCCACAATTATGTGTCACTTTATGTTGGTCTACACACAAAATCCCAATTAAATCCATTTATGTTTTTGGTTGCAACATGACAAAATGTGGAAAATTTCAAAGGGGTATGAATACTTTTTTCATGGCACTGTAGGCTGGGACAGGGGCGACATGCAGAATCACATTGGCACTGAAATCCAATAAACCATCTCTAGACGCCTGAAGTTATTTTCCCTCTCAGTTTATAACCCATTTACAATGAGTACACTTTAAATACAGTTAAAGCACATAAAAACAACTTTCTATACCTTCTGCGTCATGAATATTTCATATTCTTCTCCTCACTTCACCTAAAATACAATTTCCATTTCAACGGTTCCCAAGCAGTTCCATTTCTTCCCACCGAAAAGCTTCATTCAGAGCCTTAGATGCAATGAATAGATGTTTGCCCCACTGTTTAAATAGATTATGGTCTCCAGGGTCGGGATTATAAATCTGCATAAAACCCATAACCATACAAAGCATGTTTCTCTCACATCTGTGTTTATGGCAATGAATTATTTTATTACAATCCGCTCTTTGCTTATTTATATGTATATTTGCTATACACCAAGTCCTGGCTTATTATTTCTTTTGAAACAGAATGTTTTGCACTTGTCCATTTGCATGTTCATTATGTTTTTTTTTTTTTGAGAATCAAGGATATTTTACAAACCTTTTATATATATTTTTTTGTCACAAGGTAACTGAAAATAGACCATGCACCACTGGTTTGACGTCAGTTGTTATAATAACTTTTCCAGTGTAACAATATAACTTAACTCCATACAAAACTATAGTGGGGAAGAGATAGAACCTCTATTGAGGAATAGGGAGATAACCATTGACTCAGGGACAGCAAGTTTGAGGAGGACACCTAAACAAAGACGGACGACTTAAGGTGTGGTTTACACCGCAGCATGGAGCGGCTCACAGTAGGGGTCCGGTGTGTCCCCGTTCACCGTTTTTGGCTAAATTCAGACCTGAAACTGACCAATTTATACACAGGACTCCTGTGCAATATGTTCCGGAGATGTGAGAGCCGGTCACAATCTCCTGACATGCGAATTGGAATGTGGGGAAACCCGCATCCAATTCGCAATAGTGTGAACCCAACCTAAAAGACATTAACCACTTCAGATCCGCGCTATAGCCAAATGATGACTACAGAGTGGACCTGCTTTGCTGGGACTACGGCTATTGACGTCTTTCCGTGCCCAAGCGGCCTGCGCGCCCCCTGCAGGACGCGCTCTGTGATCCCGACCCTTACCACGTGATCAGCTGTCAGCCGATGGCAGCTGATCATGTGATGTCAACAGAGCCAGTAATCTGCTATTTTTTCTCCTCGCGCTGACAGCGTGAGGGAAAAAAAAAATAACCGGCAGCTGTGAGCGGGATATCAGTCCCGATCACGGTGAGCTGCCGTCAGATCCTCAGTGCCCACCTGTGCCCCCTGCCAGTGCCACCTAGCAATAGGCAACAGTGCCTCCTACCAGTGCCCATCAGTGCCACCTATCAGTGCCCACAATCAGTGCCTCAACAACTGTATGGCTATTGTCCCAGAAGGAAGCCTCTTCTAAAAGATGATGCACAGGAAAGGCCGCAAACAGTTTGCTAAAGACAAGCAGACTAAGGACATGAATTACTGGAACCATGTCCTGTGGTCTGATGAGACCAAGATAAACTTATTTGGTTCAGATGGTGTCAAGCGTGTGTGGCGGCAACCAGGTGAGCAGTACAAAGACAAGTGTGTCTTGCCTACAGTCAAGCATGGTGGTGGGAGTGTCATGGTCTGGGGCTGCATGAGTGCTGCCGGCACTGGGGAGCTACAGTTCATTGAGGGAACCATGAATGCCAACATGTACTGGGACACATACTGAAGCAGAGCATGATCCCCTCCCTTCAGAGACTGGGCCGCAGGGCAGTATTCCAACATGATAACGACCCCAAACACACCTCCAAGACGACCACTGCCTTGCTAAAGAAGCTGAGGGTAAAGATGATGGACTGGCCAAGCATGTCTCCAGACCTAAACCCTGTTGAGCCTCTGTGGGACATCCTCAAACGGAAGGTTGAGGAGCACAAGGTCTCTAACATCCATCAGCTCCGTGATGTCATCATGGAAGAGTGGAAGAGGACTCCAGTGGCAACCTGTGAAGCTCTGGTGAACTCCATGCCCAAGAGGGTTAAGGCAGTGAAGGAAAAAAAAATGGTGTCCACACAAAATATTGACACTTTGGTCCCAATTTGGACATTTTCACTTGGGGGTGTACTCACTTTTGTTGCCAGCGGTTTAGACATTAATGGCTGTGTATTGAGTTATTTTGAGGGGACAGCAAATTTACACTGTTATACAAGCTGTACACTCACTAACTTTACATTGTAGCAAAGTGTCATTTCTTCAGTGTTGTCACATGAAAAGATATAATAAAATATTTACAAAAATGTGAGGGGTCAATTTTGTGAGATACTGTATGTGGAAATTTGTTAGCAAAAACTAAATTTCACTTTTTGCCAAAATTTGGAAACAGTCGAAGATATAAAATGGTGCTTTTCCATCGACAGCAAGGCATCAAATTTACCCCAATTGAGCCTGGTAGAAAAATCTGGTCGCTAATTTCGTTTTTTGCTCCATTTTCGACTTGATCTTTCAATAAAGGCCCATTTCACATGAGTCAGATCAGTTTCTCAGCAGGGGATCCATACGCTGACCCCCTGCTGAGCCGAGTGACAGTTCCGTGTCACAGCCCACTCTGCTCTATGGGCAGCCGGATGTAAACGGACAGGCTGTCCATTTACAACCAACCTCCCTCTGATCCAATTGCTGGATCAGATTGGAGGTAGCTAAGTGTACAATAGACATAAGTACATTTACATCCAACTGCTCATAGAGGAGAATGGAGGGCCTATTCGGGTCCGGCTGTCCGTTTTTCAGCCGGACCCGATCAGACTTCTCATGTGAAAGGGGCCAAACTGTATTACAACTGTCAGTTTTTTGGGCAGCTTTAACAATAACTTAGTTATGGTGGTAGAATAACCTTGTGGGCAGATTGCTTCCTTTCTTGATTACTTGCATCCGCTTTGGCAATTTCCAATGGCTCAAACTTACTGTAATAGTGCAAAACCCTTTTTAATTAAAGGCGAAATTCACGTTTGTAAAAAAAAAAAAAAAAAAAAAAAAAAACTGGTAAAAATCAAATAAAATGCACTCTTTTATTTTATTACACTGCAGCTTGCAAAGCATTGCACCTGTGCTCAGTGGATTATGGGTGCAATGTCACTCTGTCTGCCTGTATGGGAGGTACGAGACAGTTATACTGTTACTGGAGAACAGGAAGAATCAATGATCTACGAGAGCGCTCACCAGCAGGGTGGGGTGATGATACTTGTAGTTCATTTATTCACAGAACTTTGTGAATGAATGACACGTGTGTGCGCCGCCTGTTTTCAAGTTGTGATGGCGGGTGCGGGGAGAGGACCCCCCATCTGTTGTCACAATGGGGGGGGGGAAGAGATCAGGGTGCAGGGCTGCTTTTTTAGTAACATGCAACGCCCTGAATACAACAATGTAACACAATACAATGTAACATGTTACCAAAGGTGAACATATCCTTAAAGTAAATGAGATTTATACAGTGGTGTAGTGGGTAGATACCACTACCGCCTAGCAGTAAAAAGGGTCGCTGGTTCAAATCCCAACCATGACACTACCTGCCTGGAGTTTGCATGTTCTCCCTATGCCTGCGTGGGTTTCCTCCAGGTACTCTGATTTCCTCCCACACTCCCAAAGACATGCTGGTAGGTTAATTGGCTTCTGTCTAAATTGGCCCTAGTATATGAATGTGAGTTGGGGACCTTAGATTGTAAGCTCCTTGAGGGTAGGGACCAATGTGAATGTACAATGTATATGTAAAGCACTGCTTTATAAGCTGAGTTTTTCAGCACATTTTTTTTCTGCTGAAAATGCCCCCCTCGTCCTGGAGTTCCTAGCACCAAGTGGCCCCGAGATGCGGGGCCCCAAAGTCGGTTCGGAAAATGTCATTCTCTGCTGCAGAAAAGTGCTTGACATTTTCCGAACCGAATTTGGGGCCCCGTATCTCGGGGTCACTTGGTGATAGGAACCCCATCTTTGGATATGTGGTAGTGATAGTTTAACTGGGTTTGCACACCAAATATGGGGTTCCTAGCACCAAGTGGCCCCAAGATACGGGGACCTAATAGTCGGGCAACTGTGTCCATTTGCAGCAATGTCATTTCGGGACCCTTTGGGTCCAGAGACCACTAATTTTGGCTGCAGCTAGGGGGCATCTAGGAACCCTTAAATACCAAGTTTGAAGTTCAGGGGACCTATGGCTGCAAATGGACACAGTGAGGCTGCAAATGGGCATTGTTGACCCTCTTTTCCACTTACAGTAGCTGCGCATTTCTCAGCCTAGGCTTATACTCGAGTCAATACGTTTTCCCAGTTTTATGTGGTAAAATTAGGTGCCTCGGCTTATATTTGGGTCAGATTATACTCAAGTATATACGGTACCTTAAATAATAATAATACAGTGGATATAAAAAGTCTACACACCGCTATTAAAATGTCAGGTTTCTGTGATGTAAAAAAAAAAAAACTTAGACAAAGATAAATAATTTCAGAACTTAAAAACGTTTAAAAATACAAAACTAAAATAATGTGAGTAAGTGTGCACACCCTCTCATAACTGGCCCACATTAAGCTTAGAAACATCTACTGGCCATTTACATTAGAGGGCTGGTAGGCTGTTGAGATCTGTTCTTCATCGGGGAAAAAAAACCAAATATTTCAACCACTGTATGGTGACCCTGGATGATACCTAAGCAAAAAAGGGCATGGTCAGCCGGAGTTTTTTTTGCATGGAAGAGTATTCATTTTAGGCAACCCATTAATTTAGCATGGGCTGTCAATGCATGAAAATAAGTCTTGCCTTTTTTTTTTCTTCTCAATGCAACATACAGAGCATTTGCATCTGTGCATTGTCGGGTACATGTATGCTCTCTCTTCGCACATCTCGAAAAACCCCAAACTACATATACCGGTTAGACATGTGCACTGCCAAAAAATTCATTCGTTTTCGTTTCATTCGTTTTTTTTTTTCATTTTTCGGGTCATTCGTTATGATCGCAATTCGTGCATTCGTAAATTTGTACATTCGAAAATTAGAAAAATCATATTCATAAATTCGTAAAATAAGAAAATTCATATTCATAAATTAGAAAATTCATATTCGGAAATTCGTACATTCGTAAATTAGAATATTCGTAAATTTGGAAAAAAAAAAATTAGAAAATCTGAAAAAGTAAATAACTATTAAATTAGGTATAGGTAAAGTAATTTCCTTTCAAATTTGTCTGTTAGTGAAAGTAACGAATACAAATTTATCCAAAGTTACGACTTATCCGAAATAACGAATGCCGCATCTAAACAAATGGAAGGGAACAAATTAATAACAAATAATAATAATAAAACGTTTTATTATTGTTATTTATTATTATTTAATTCATTACGTTCCATCTGTTTAGATACGGCATTCGTTATTTCAGATAATTCGTAACTTGGGATAAATTTGTATTTGTTACATTCACTAACAGACAAATTTGAAAGGAAATTACAATACTTATAATTTAATAGTTAAGTTATTATTAGGTAATTATTATTTCAGATTTCCGAATTAATGAATGTACAAATTTCCGAATGTACAAATGTACAAATGTACGAATGTACGAATGTGATAATGTACAAATTTACGAATTTACTAATTTTTTAATATTCGAATTTACGAATATTCGTTAAACAGGTTTTCGTTAATTTATATATTTCCGAATTAACAAATTTGTCGAAATTAGTTAAAAAACGAATTCGGAACGAAACGAATTGCACATGTCCAATACCGGTAATTAATGACAGATAGAGATAACAAGTGTAATAATACTAAGAAAGTATGACAAGAAACTTAGCTATAGATGACTTTTGCCAAGGAGTCCTGCCCGTTTTACAGCTTGGCAGATGATCAAACCAGATGTTTTTTTCTAAGAGTTCTGGTGAGAAGCTAACTTACTCCAGTGTTTGCTGTGGTATATACAGGTATAATATGGTAGTAAGGACCGATTGTAACCCTTGAAAAGGAGTATTACCTTTTAAGAAGATGGTACACATTCCTGAAGGGGCTGGTCAGTTGGTAATGATGTTCCTGTAGCATTTGGTCATCTAAAAAAAGGTAACTAGGCTTGGGATGCATTCTTATGCATTAGTGAGCCAGAGCAGCCCAATCTTTCTCAGGTCCCCTGCTGGTACTTCTGGCTCCTCCCCCTGCTAAGTGCCCCCCTAAGCAAGCTGCTTGCTCTGGGGGCCATTGTGCATGCTCGCTCCTGAGCCCATCGGTTGGCCCCACACCCTCCTCACTGGCTGTGATTAACAGCAGGAGCCAATGGCTCCCACTGCTATGTCTCAGCCAATGAGCACAGTGCTGGATTGAGATAGGCCTCAGCTAAGTATTAGGGGGGGATGAGGGGGAAGTTGCACACTGAAGAATGCATGAAGGTAAAAAAAAACTTCAGTCTTTGTAACCACTTTAATTCTTCATCAGTATTGTAGTGCACTGCACACTGTAGATGTGTGCTGGAGTAAAAAAAAAACATTAAATGGCAATTCTATTAAAGCGAGTTATCCACACTTACCATTAACACTCTTTACCTAAAAGCTGGTGTGTAGGTCAAACAAAATGTAACCAATCAATAAATAAACTAAAGTGCTCTACGCTTACAAATGCCTATAAAAATCCAGTGATACATACAAATTATTATAAAACAGTAAAAACCAATAGGTGTGTGCAAACATTCCAAATTGCATCAATAGTTCAAATATATCAGTACATCATCAGGAATAGAGTACCATAGAATAGAAAATACCACATTATGACCACTAGATGGTCATGCCAGACCTCAACCCGATAGAACACCTTTGGGATGAATTTAAGCGGAGACTGTAGGCCGTGCCTACTCATCTAACATCAGTGACCATTCTTCCAGAAGCGCTTTTGTGAGGTCAGGCAAACATTCCCATACCCACACACCTAAGGCCCCTTTCGCACTGGGGGTTTTCAGGCAATTTAGCACCGGAAATAGCCTCTGCTAAGCGCCTGAAAACAAGTATGACTTTTCACTTGGGCGGGTGCGCTTGTGGGACCTTCCAAAAAGTCCTGCAAGCAGCATCTTCGGGGCAGGTTGGGAGCGCTGTATTTAGCGCTCCCAAAGCACCCTGCCCATTGGAATGAATGGGCAGCACTTTGGAAGCAATGCAACATGGGAGTTTTTAACCCTTTCTTTGGGGTTAAAAGCGCCCCACTAGTGGCCGAAAAGCGCTGCTAAAACAGCGCTTTAGCACTAATGCGGGCGTGACCCCAGTGTGAAAGGGGTCTAAACCTTGTGGACGGCCTTCCCAGAAGAGTTGAAGCTGTTGTAGCTGCAAAGGGTGGGCCAACTCAATATTGAACCCAACGGACTAAGACTGGGATGCCATTACAGTTCATGTGTGTGTACAGGCAGACATCCCAATACTTTTGGCAATATAGGAGATATATAATATATATATATATATATATATATATATATATATTACACACACACGCACAAATGCACACAAATATACACAAAATCTCCTCTGCCCTCATGCCCGGTTCTGCAAACAACATTTGGAGGTAGAAGAAAGCAAGGAGCTCCACACCATTAGTTTTATGTCAATAAGTTATTTATTTCATAATAAATCCAGTAACAAACCAATGCATTTTGGGGGCCAAGCTGCTCTACCTTCATTAGGGGTTCAGCAGAGTTATTTTCTGACATATTTGCTTTTGCGTGTTTTCTTCACCATACAAACTACGTTTGCAAGCGTTTACTGGATGCCCCTCTTCAGTTGAATTTTTGCCGCACTGCAATGCTAAGGATTTACTTATACCCGTTACATTTTATTTAACTAGATTTAATATATTTAAACCTGAACCCTGGGCAGGTATTAAAAAACAGTTTAAAGACAGACCAGTGTATAGTAGAAAAACTTGACAGAAAGATTGTGCTCTTAAGGGCCCAGTCAGACTTTTGAGGTGCGGTAACGGGCATGTTACTTGTGTTGATGCAAATGTGGTAACACTGGTGCACTAATGCATTGCCATGATGTAAATGGGCCCCAAGTGTCTAGAAAGGCCCCCCAACTCCTGACAGTCAGATGAATGAGATTACTGCACTGGCAAAGACCAATGCACATCGATTTTGGACTGTATACCTTTCCATCTGCTGGGACTGTACAGCGCGCTTATTTTGGCCTTTTCTGATAGACACCAAAAAAGTAACAAGGAGCCGACACTTTTATTAGACGTCTTTTAAGGTTTCTCCAGCAGCTTGCACAGTAAACGCGGCAACGGCAATTTGTCTTTTCACTTCCTCCCAAGCCTTCTGCTGGTCCGCATTATTCTCAATGTCAAACAGAGCGTCGTAAATCCCGGGAAACGATTCCCCCGCATATTTATTGTGGCTGCTGGGTGCAAAGATGACGTGTCTGCAAAAGAAGAGAATATTTTATATGTATTGTGATGAGCTTTAAGGAATAACTACAGCTCGCTATAAACAATTTGCTTTCCAACGGTCGGGATGCAAGATAACAGGAATGGTTGTCTTTGCTTCAGAAATATGCAAGGATCGCAAGGGGAGAAAAAATATCACAGTAGATAATAAAAATGGACTCTTAACAAGATGACAACCTCTGTTAGGAGTCAAGTGGTTCTGCTAGTATAACCAAAACCAAACAACTGAACTTAAAGCGGAGTTCCACCCAAAAATGGAACTTCTGCTTTAAGGGAGGTGACCCCCTGACATGCCACATTTGGCATGCCATTTCTTTAGGGGGGGGAGCCGGTACCCTCTTTTCAGAGGGTTCCAGCTCCTATTTCCTCCCGGTACACCACGGCACCGGAAGGGAGATCACCTCTCCCCCCTCCCTCTTGGGGAGGATGATTTCCCGGCCAGTTGCGGCGCAGCTCGCGCATGTGCAGTGGGTGTAACTGTGGGCGCCCGGCTGTGGCTTCACAGCCGGAAGCCCACAGTTACAATAGGACAAAGACAAGGCGCGCCAGACTCAGTGCAGTATTAAGATAATCATTTAATAGAATAACACAAGCCAAATGGCTACTCACAAGAGGGAAAGGATACAAGTAAAAAATCCGGGTCACTCTTGGGTCTGCGCTGCTGTCCGTGTGGTAACAAGCTGGCTTAGTACCAATGCACATGGATGGTATGCCGCTGAAGGATGAAATAGCGGTGAGGTGGCGGTTAAGCCTCTGTAGGTGCCTGGGACGTAGAAGAGCCATTACACTGCAGTTCTCTATGGAAAGCACGATAACCGGAAGCAGACGTGCGTGTCAGCGTGGAACGCTACACAGACCGTAAGTGACGTATTCCGGTGGCCAATCACATGTCTTTGTCCTATTGTGTCTTTTAGAGTTGTGCTTCTACTCTCAGGGTTGCAGCCGCCATTGCATTTTGAGATTGGAACTGGAACTGTCTTATTCCTATTGTTTTTATTGTTTATTTTATTATTCAGTTGTTTTTTTGATCCATCGTTTTCTTTTTTCTGCCCACAGTTACAATGCCGGTGCCGCAGAAAGGAAGGGGAGACGAGCGGGGCATCGTTCACCCGCATCGCTGGAACCTGGGACAGGTAAAAGTCCAATTATTAATAGTCAGAGGCGGCAGTATTTGTAGCTGCTGACTTAAAAATGTATTTATTTTTATTTTTTTTATTTTAACCACCTCCCGATCGGCGCACAACGATGTACGTCGGCAGGATGGCACAGACAGGCAAAAGGGCGTACAGGTACGTCCCTTTAAGATTGCCGCCGTGCCATCGCGTGCGCGCCAGTCGGGACCCCCGTGAGTCCGGTCGTGGGTCCCGCGGACTCGATCGCCACGGGGATACCCACGATCGTCTCACGGGAAGGCTGAACGGGGAGATGCGGAAGAAAACAGCATCTCCCCGTTCTGCCTAGCAACTAGTGACACTGATCTGTGCTCCCTGTGATTGGAGCAGAGATCAGTGTTCACTAAAACACAGCCACGCCCCCCACAGTTAGTAACACGCCCCTAGGAACACTTAACCCCTACATTGCCATCTAGTGGTTAACCCCTTTACTGCCAGTGTCATTTACACAGGAATCAGTGCATTTAAATAGCACCGATTACTGTATAAATGACAATGGTCCCAAAAATGTGTCAAAAATGTTCGATGTGTCCGCCATAATGTCGCAGTCACAATAAAAATCGATGATCGCCGCCATTACAAGTAAAAAAAAAAAAATATAATAAAAATGCTATAAAACGTTCCCCTATATTGTAAACGCTATAACTTTTGCGCAAACCAATCAATAATCGCTTATTGCGATTTTTTTTTACCAAAAATATGTAGAAGAATACATAATCGGCCTAAACTGAGGGGAAAAAAAAGTTTTTTTACATATTTTTGGGGGGATATTTATTAGTAAAAAGTAAAAAATAATGCGTTTTTTTTTCAAAATTTTCGCTCTTTTTTTGTTTTATAGCGCAAAAAATAAAAACCGCAGGGGCGATCAAATACCACCAAAAGAAAGCTCTATTTGTGTGAAAAAAAGGACGTCAATTTTGTTTGGGAGCCACGTCGCACGACCGCGCAATTGTCAGTTAAAGCAACGCAGTGCCGAAATCGCAAAAAGTGGTCTGGTCTTAAGCCAGCAAAATGGTCTGGTCTGAAAGTGGTTAACAGAACTCCGCTTTAAGTAAAGGATGGAGAAAAAAAAAAAAAAGTTACCATTGAACTGGATCCCCTCCAAGGGCTAACTGCTTGCTTTGTCTAGCGGAATTGGAATTTACTTTATTTCTCACTCCCATAGGCTTCCTCCATGCTGCACCACCATTCCCCCCCACAGTGACTTCACATCACTGCCTGACCAGTCATACCAAGGGCATCGCGTATTATGTGGGAGCAGCAGGCCTGCATTGTACACAAGAACACAGAGGGCTTGTCCACTACTGGGGAGTGCCAAACAGAAGGGCTTATAACACATTTATATAAATGACAGGAGTCGGCTGCATAAGACAGAAACAAACTCACAGACAAGACACTGCAGCCATGAGCTAGTTTCAACCCTCCTTCAGATTTTACGTACCGGACAGCCAAAATGCTGATGGGATTAAAAGAGAAGTGCAGTATTTAAAAAAAAAAAAAAAACTACATACAGTAAACTTGGTTTGAGGGTAACTTGGTTTGAGAGCGTTTTTGCAAGACGAGCAAAATGTTTAACCACCTGAGACCCAGGCCAATTCTGACATTTCTCTCCTACATGTAAAATTCCAAATTTTTTTGCTAGAAAATTACATAGAACCCCAAACATTATATATGTTTTTTTTAGCAAAGACCCTAAAGAATACAATGGCGGTCGTTGCAACTTTTTATCTCGCACGGTATTTGTGCAGCAATTTTTCGAACGCGTTTTTTTCAGAAAAAAAACAGTTTTCCTGCTTTAAAAAAAAACAAAAAGTAAAGTTAGCCCAATTTTTTTGCATAATGTGAAAGATGAAGATACGCCGAGTAAATAGATACCCAACATGTCACGCTTCAAAATTGTATGCGCTTGTGGAATGGCGCCAAACTTTGGTATTTAAAAATCCCCATAGTCGACGCTTTAACATTTTTTACTGGTTACATATTTTGAGTTACAGAGGAGGTCTAGGGCTAGAATTATTGCTCTCGCTCTAACGTTCGCGGCGATACCTCACATGTGTGGTTTGAACACCGTTTTCATATGTGGGCGGGACTTACGTATGCGTTCGCTTCTGCGTACGAGCTCGCGGGGACAGGGCGCTTTAAATTTTTTTTTTTTTTTCTTTTTATTGTTCATTTTATTTTATTTTTTTAGTTCAACAACTTTAAAAAAAAAAAAAAAATATTTGATTACTTTTATTCCTATTACAAGGAATGTAAACATCCCTTGTAATAGGAATATGACACGATCGGACCTATTTACAGTGAGATATGGGGTCAATAAGACCCCACATCTCACCTCTAGGCTGGGAAGCCTAAAATCAAAAAAAAAAAAAAAAAGATCACCGCTTCCCAGCGGAGGCGGCGCCGTTTTTTGAATGCAGAGGCCGGGCGTGACGTCATAACATCGCGCCCGGCCTCCGAACGATCATAGAGACTCCGGCGACCATCTGGTCCGCCGGAAATCTCTATGTGCATCATCCGGTGCCGGCGGATCCCGAGTCCGACTCACCGATGGAAGCGGTGAGTCGGTAGAAGCACCGGAGGGCGGCGGGAGGGGGGGGGCGTCCCCTCCCGCCGCCCGTAAGAACGATCAAGCGGCGGAACAGCCGCTATGATCATTCTTATGGTGCAGGGAATCGCCGGCTGAAACCGGCAATATCTGAATGATGTCTGTAGCTACAGGCATCATTCAGATATACCCCTGAGACCAAAAAGACGTCATATGACGTACACTGGGTCTCAGGTGGTTAAATAAATTTTGACTTGATATACAAGCAATGTCTTGATCTTGTCACAACTGAGTATAAAAGAGAAGAGAGGCGCTTCTAAGTGCAGCACTATGGTTACATTTAATGAAGGTACAACATTTAGCAACTCACATGGTTGATGATTAAGACAGGCCCACTTATGTATGCAGGCATCCGCGGTAAAGCTGCCCACATAGACCATCCTTCGCACCGCCATCTAAGCTGACGCTGCGCTCCACGAGTTCTTCAAGCCTCACTTTTGGAACGCTCTACTGCAGGGTAGTCTTCGCAATCATGATTGCAGACTGACAGCGGTGAGAGCCGGTGGTGCGGGGGATGGTCTATGTGGACAGCTTTACCCCAGATGCCTGCTGGGGTAACTGTCTTCTGTTTAAATTGGCCCTAGTATGAGTGCGTGTGAATGTGAGGTATGAGATCCCTGGTCCTCAGCGCTTCCATCTTTGCTCGGTCCTTCTTCCGGGTTTCGTACTTAGATATGCCTCTTTTAACCAACCATGTGAGTTGCCAAATGCTGTACCTTCATTAAATGTAACCATATTGCTATAGGCGCCTCTCTTCTCTCTTTTACTCTGTAACTGGATTTTACTTCTAATCATCTTGTGGAGGCTGCCATTTGTGGATGGACATTTTATGGTTACACAAACTATCACATTGCTATCATTATGGACTATAAACTGAAGGACCTATGAATAAATAATTGTGGAATGAATCATTTGAGTTTCCATTATTTCTTATGCGTAAATTTGCATTTGATATACAAGTTCTTTGGATTGTTTTTGGAACGGATTATGCTCGCAATCCAAGGTTTTACTTTACTTACTTACCTAGGTGGATGCAGCATCAGTCCCCTGCCACCCCTACGGCCCCTTTCACACTGGGGCGTTTTTCAGGCGGTACAGCGCTAAAAATAGCGCCTGTTCACCGCCTGAAAAAATCCGGCCCCTTTAACTAAGGAGCGGTGCGCTAGCAGGACGGCAAAAAAAGTCCTGCTAGCAGCATCTTTGGTGTGTTCACCGCTCCTATACCGCTCCTTCCCATTGATTTGAATGGGAAACTGCGGCAATACCGCCGCAAAGCGCCGCTACGGCGGCGCTCTGCGGGGGTCTTTAACCCTTTTTCGGCCGCTCGCGGGGGGTAAAACCGCACCGCGAGCGGCCGAATACCGCGGTTAAAACAACGGTAAAGCAGCGCTAAATATAGCGCTGCTTTACCGTCACCGCGGCTCCCCGCCTCAGTGTGAAAGGGGCCTAAAGTTGGGTTACACACTATGCGAAAAATTGGAAAAAAAATTCCGTACAAGGCACGATTGTTTGATTTTCATATAGTGTGTACACAACTTTTGACATCTGATTCAGACATTTCTTGTACAGGAACAGATCTAACGATTTTCGTTTAATGTGTACTGTTTTCGTTTGAGAAAAATCAGATGATAGGAAAGACTGCACATGATCAGAAACAGCAAAACGAAAAAAAAAGCCTGGTGGTACGAGAATTTCCATACATTTCCATCCTTGGTTTTGAATGGCTGTGAAAAGAGGATCGTCCGTCTGATTTTCTTATAATGTGTACTGGGCTTATAACGACAACTGAGAAATCAAAGACCGCTGATCGCTCAGTTTTTTCTTCAGTGAGCAGAGAGTCGGTGACTGTCACTGGCAAGTACCAAGTGTAAATTACCGTACTCAAAAAGAATGAACAGGTGGAGCTTGGTCGTTACATGAAACCAAGATAAATGGAAGAATAACCTGAAGATAATGGAAAACATGGCAGTGGGTGGCATTTATTCGGTACCTGTAAAACGGTCGTCCTGGTAGGCCGAGGGGATCAGTGAAAGCTCGCTCTGCAAACATCAACTGGTCATTCAGTATACGAAGAGAAAGGGGGCTGCAATTGAAAAACTGATTAGTAATGTTCATGCCAACCCTGTGCATTGGCTTAGATTTAAAGTACAACTAAAGGCTCCTGTACAGAAGTCCATACAAGTACCAAACCCAGTTACTATGTGATGCACAAGTCTCAAAGTAAACAAAAAGCTATCCTTTACTTTCCCTAACTAATCCAAACCCTTTCTGTCAAACACGCTCCCCCTCCCAGGCACTGCAGCTCACAGTGGGAAGGGTTCAGCATCTGAGACAGTGTTTTCAGTCCAGAAAGCAGTGGGCAGGCCTGGGTGTGCCCAGGTGCTGATTGACAACCTACAGGCTTGTGACCGTGTTGATGGCCACACCCCTGCTGATCATCCCGCTGTCGTGCAATCAGGCAAAGCCTACATGACCGCGATAACTTTCAGGAGCAGTGCAGCATAGTTGCTACCCCATCACAGGAAGCTACATTAGGTGGACTTCACTGGTAGGGTCAACAATTATTTATATGGAAAACATGGCATTTAATGGGAGGCCATAGTTCTACTTAAAGCTAAATTTCTAGATGGATACAAAAGTGGGCAGCACAGTAGCCAAGTGATTAGCACCCCTGCCTTGCAGCACTGCTTGGTCAAATCCAAACCAGGACCCTACCTGCATAGCATTTACATGTTCTCCCTGTGCTTGTGTGGGTTCTCTCAAGGTACTCCAGGCTCTTCCCACATTCCAAAGACAAAGTTGGTTGGGTAACTGGCTCCTGTCTAAATTGGCCCTAGTATGAGTGCGTGTCAATGTGAGGTATGTGATCCCTGGTACTCAGCGCTTCCATCTTCGCTTGGTCTTCCTTCCGGGTTTCGTATCATTGGCCGCTTGAATGGGCAGGCCAAGGTAACATCACTCCCGCGCATTTACACGGGACTTACATCACCGCAGCACACAGAACAAGCCATAAATATGGTCTGAGCTGTGCATGTGCGGCTTAGATCACATTACCCGCTGTCAGGCAGGACGTCCATTTGTGACAGAAGAGAAACCTCTAGAGTCTCTTGTTATAAACCCTGACTGTCAGTGTTTTTTTGTAATTCTTCAGTTTACTACCACGTTAACCATTGGCTGACCAGCCGCCGCAGTTGTACTGCGGCAGAATGGCACGGCTGGGCAAAACAACGTTATGTAACGTCGCTTAGCCCTGTGGCCACTAGGTAATCAATTCATTTTTAATCGCACTGATCGCTGTATTAATGCCAGTGGTCCCAAAAATGTGTCAACATTGTTTGCCATAATGTCGCAGTCCCGATAAAAATTGCTGATCGCCGCCATTACTAGTAAAAAAAAAAATATTAATAAAAATACCCTAAAACTATTCCCTATTTTGTAGACGCTATAACTTTTGCACAAACCAATCAATATATGCTTATTGCCAAAAATATGTAGAAGAATACGTATCGGCCTAAACTGAGGAAAAATACATTTTTTATATATTTTTTGGGGAAATTTATTATAGCAAAAAGTTAAAAATAATGCATTTTTTTCAAAATTGGCGCTCTTTTTTTGTTCTTAGCGCCAAAAATAAAAACCGCAGAGGTGATCAAATACCACCAAAAGAAAGCTCTATTTGTGGGGAAAAAAAAAGGACGTCAATTTTGTTTTTCAATTTTCATATCGCACGACCGCGCAATTGTCAGTTAAACCGTCGCAGTGCCGAATCGCAAAAAGTGCTCTGGTCTTTAGCCAGCCAAATGGTCCGGGGTTGAAGCGGTTAAGTCTACCGTGACTGCACAAAATTCATTTTCAGCTAAACAATTTTATTTGAATTTGTATGCCTGACAAATATTTTTTGAAGAACCCAAAACACACCAAAAAATATATATTGGATAACATCTATGGTCTGCGTTTAGTGATATACAAACGGGGTCAACATAAAAAAAAGGTTATAAAGAGACAGACTGCACTGTATATGTCACTTTTTTTTTTTTTTTTTTTACTAAAGCACCACTTGTAGGAATAAATTAAAAGTATAATAATATCAAACTTACTTTTCCAGATCAACGTTTTTAATGCGTTGGTGTAGGCCAGCCCCGTAATCGGTATAATTATTAATGGCAGAAAACAAAGGTTCTACAACAAAGAAAAAGTAAAATTATTAGAGAAGAGCAAGACTCAAAATACTTGTTTCTAAACAGACAGGAATTTTTTTTATGAAATAAAATGTAGGACATGGTCATATCTGCTCACAAATCCAGACTATGCTTCCCACTTTACATGCAGCACAGAGGAGGTTATAGGTTTCTGGTTCAGCAGAAAGATGGGTGGGTGGAATGGGAGAAGGGTAAAGTTGCCCATAGACACCAGAAGGAGGCTGGAAATGCAGGTACAATCTGACCGTCCTCTCCTGTCCCAGCAGCCCTACGCCTACTAAGGTGCCCATAGACATTAGCTGCCTAAACCATCATCTGGAGAAGATACCTTTGCCGGTGTTCTGTTGACCCTGATAAAGGGCAACCATTTAAACTCCTGAAAGGGAGTTAGTTTTTTCGCATTAATTAGTCAACTATACTGCACACCAGGCCATCTAAGGTACACACTGACACACCGGTGGGAATCTGAGGTAAGATCTGGTCAGTTTACTATCCTGGAAAATGGAATATAGATTGTTCTATATTGTGACAAACCCAACCGGGACGAGGGCTTTTGGAGGGGACTAGGGGCTAGCCTTCTACCCACTGATTATGGCCCATGGAGGAGACCAGGGATTTGCTTCTCCTGGTCAGAGCACGGAAATAGTGCATGGCGAGAGCAGACAAAATCCCTGGTCTCCTCCATTGGTCATAATCAGTGGGTAGAAGGCTAGCCCCTAGTCCCCTTCAAAAGCCTCTGACCCTGTTGGGTTTGCCACAATATTGAACAATCTATATTCCATTTTCCAGGATAGTAAACTGACCAGATCTTACCTCAGAGTCCCACCGGTGTGTCAGTGTGTACCTTGGATGGCCTGGTGTGCAGTATAGTTGACTAATTAATGTGACTTAAAAAAACGAACTCCCTTTCAGGAGTTTAAAGGGTTGCCATTTATCAGGGTCAACAGAACACGGGCAAAGGTATCTTCTCCAGATGATGGTTTAGGCAGCTAATGTCTATGGGCACCTTAGTAGGTGTAGGGCTGCTGGGACAGGAGAGGACGGTCAGATTGTACCTGCATTTCCAGCCTCCTTCCGTATATACTCGAGTATAAGCCGAGTTTTTCAGCACATTCTTTTGTGCTGAAAGTGCCTCCCTCAGCTTATAGTCGAGTCAATCACTTTTCCGCAGCAGAAAATTAAATTTTCCGACCCGACCAGTGGACCTAGCACTACAACATACACAAAGATAGGGTTCCTAGCACTAAGTGGCCCCGAGATACGGGGCCCCAAAGTCGGTTTAAAAAATGTCATTCTCTGCTGCAGAAAAGTGCTTGACATTTTCCGACCCGACTTTGGGGCCCCATATCTCGGGGACACTTGGTGCTAGGAACCCCAAATTTGGTATTCAAACCCAGTGGAACTAGCAGTACAACATATCCAGATGGAGTTCCTAGCACCAAGGGACCCCGAGATACAGGGCCCCAAAAGTCGGTCAACTGTGTCCATCTGCAGCAATGTCATTTCGGGACCCTTTGGGTCCAGAGACCCCAAATTTTGACTGCAGCTAGAGGGCCTCTAGGAACCCTTAACTACCAAGTTTGAAGTTTGGGGGACCTATGGCTGCAAATGGGCACAGTGAGGCATGCAAATGGGCATTGTTGACCCTCTTTTCCACTGCACAGTAGCTGCGCATTTCTCACCCTAGGCTTATACTCGAGTCAATACTTTTCCCAGTTGTTTGTGGTAAAATTAAGTGCCTCGGCTTATATTCGGGTCGGCTTATACTCGAGTATATATGGTACTTTTGCTGTATACTGTTGACCCTGATAAAGGGCAACCATTTAAACTCCTGAAAAGGAGTTCAGAAACAGTTTTTTTAAAGTCGCAATTAGTTAGTTAACTATACTGCACACCAGGCCATCCAAGGTACACACTGACACACCGGTGGGACTCTGAGCTAAGATCTGGTCAGTTTACCATTCTTGAAAATGGAATATAGATTGTTCAATATTGTGACAAACCCAACCGGGATGAGGGCTTTTGGAGGGGACTTGGGGCTAGCCTTCTACCCACTGATTATGGCCCATGGAGGAGACCAGGGATTTGGTCTGCTTCTCCTGGTCAGAACATGTAAAAGAGTTCAGTTCAGCCTGTGATCCCATGGAGAGGACAAAATCCCTGGTCTCCTCCATGGGCCATAATCAGTGGGTAGAAGGCTAGCCCCTAGTCCCCTTTAAAAGCCTCTGACCCGGTTGGGTTTGTCACAAATATATACTATATACTTAAACCTAAGACATGAAATATGAGCAAAACATATCCTTCTATAGTGTGTACTTGTATTAATTCAGAGCACTAAGTGTCATTTCTGTCTGCTGCCTCATTCTTCTGCTATCTGCATAAGTAACTTCTGACAAGTTTTCTGGACACCAAGAGGTAAAAATAAAAAAGGTGATGGGGAGAGAGCTCCAGTACACAGCCTGTAATTGACAGCTCTGTTCCTGTGTGCAGTGTGAAGGGGGATGTGTCCCTTCCCTACAATCAGCTCTCACTGAGCTCTACAGAGCCTAACTTTAGATTCCCGCCCCTGCTTTCTGAAAGCTTAGACAAGCTGTACATATTCTGCACTTTGAATAGCTGTAGAGAAGACTGCAGATAAACAGGTATGACTTACGAATGGATGCAGAGAAGAGAATACTGCAGATAAACTGGTACAATTTATGTAGGAGGATTTGTTTCATCTGTGTATCACCTGAGGTCAGTCACTTCACTGGCTATATGTAAGGATTTACAACCACTTTAAAAAGATCACTGCCAGGCTATCAATTTGCACACTTTGTCCTGATTTTGTACATTGAGGACACAACTCAACTATGCAAAACTTATATCAAGAAAAGAGGGAAAAGGGATGATGAAAAAAAAAAAGAAAAAAAAGGAGGCGGGATCTGACTCCCAAATGAGGTGGAGGAGAGGCGACTTGATGTACTAGAGATGGGCTCAGGCGAGTTCGGGATCCCACGAGTGCAATTCCGCCAGGAAGCCGACACTGCACACCGCTAATCACAGGCACTGAGACATTTCCCAATCAGTGCAGCTGCGGATTGGGAAATGTCTCACTGCCCGAGCCCATTCCTACTCTTTACCAATGTGGGCCCTTCTAGGCAGAAAGGTAGGAATCACCAGAGTCTGTGAAAGTAGCTACCAAACAAAGGTCCCTATAGTACCAGCTGGGGTCAGCTTTGCATTACACCTGCACTGGGGATCCTTCGCCTATCTGTCGCAGGACTTGCCCCAACCAGCGAACATTGGCCCGACAAACCACCAACTGCTCTACCAGAGCATTAGAATAAGGTCTGCACATAACCATTTTTCTAGTACTAAAACAGGACTTGTTTGTACAGATCGGTAGTCCTAAGTGAATCCAGCAGGCCCAATAAAATTCTTCCATTTCTTGTGATCCATTTACTGTGAGATACCATTCCCACAAATGCGGGGGTTGCATATCTAACCAGACAATGTAGACACTTCCTGGTAGCTGCCAGGGACTTCTTGTAGGTATAGAGTGGATGATCATTCCCATGCAAGAGATACTGGAGTGGGGTGAAGTCCAGTGACTCTCCCGTCACCTGGAGAACGGTCTCATGCACCTTTTGCCAGTAGTCAGATATACAGGGGCAGGTCCACCATCTATATCCTCATTCCCAGGCCTCATCAACTAGTATACAATCCAAGTCAGATTTCCATGCTCGGCAAGCCGAGCCTTCACCCGGACAGGTCTTTTAGGGGCTCGTCTGGAGAAGGGTCTGCTATATGCTTGTTTCAGGGACGAAGACAAGAAAAGGTCTTATGCCGCGTACACACGATCGGAATTCTCGTCTGAAAAAACTGTGTCGGTTTTTCCGATGGAATTCTGCTCAAGCTGTGTTGCCTACACACGATCACACCAAATTCCGGCGGTCAATAACACAGCGGCATAAAACACGTTCGACAGCACTATAAAAGGGAAGTTTAATGCTTCCGAGCATGCGTCGAATTGTTTCCGAGCATGCGTCGGAATTTTGCGTGTCAGAATTGCCTACACACGATCGGAAAATCCGATAGAAAGGTTTTCCATCGGAAAAATTGAGAACAGGTTCTCAATTCAAAGTCCGTCGGAAATTCCGACAGAAAAAGACCGTTGACCATACACACGGTCGGAAAATCCGATGAAAAGCTCCCATCGGACTGTTTCCATCGGAAATTCCGACCGTGTGTACGCCGCATAACACGTAAACATGACCAAAACAGAATCTTCGAACAGAGTCATTAAAACTGACTTGCACACAAAGGCACCTGTACGAAAAATGTGTTTGTTATGGGCGCAGGGCCCACCCTGCCCCAAAGCACCCACCTACCCCATGTTGAGGTCATGTGGCCTGGTATGGTTCAGGACGGGCACTACCTCTACCCCACCCCCTTTCCTGACCAGCCGGCCTGCGTGTTTGGATAAGAGTCTGGTATGGATTTTGGGGGGTGGCATGGGGGTTCCCCTTAAAATCCATACCTGGTATGGTCTTGGAGGAGGAAACCTTTGCTTTTTTTTTTTATTTGGCGTGGAGTTTCCCCTAAAGATTCTTACCACCACCCAAAGGGCCTGGTATTGTTCGGGATCAGTCGGATCCCGTTCATTGAAGTCAGACTTCAAGTCACAGGGCAAAGTTGGATCCACAGTTGTATGACTGTTGTATCGTACCAGTGTGAACCCGGCCTAAAAGAGACTTCCAGTATGTTGCAACTTATTCTTTTGCCATAATATTATCTTGCCACAATGTTGTCCCTTTACATTTGAAATTAGTGAAATTCCCTCTAAGGCCCCTTTCACACTGGGGCAGGGAGCCGCGGTGACGGTAAAGCAGCCATATATTTAGCGCTGCTTTACCGTCGTTTTAGCCGCGGTTTTCGGCCGCTCGCGGTGCGGTTTTAACCCCCCCCGCGAGCGGGCGAAAAAGGGTTAAAGACCCCCCGCAGAGCGCCGCCGTAGCGGCGCTTTGCGGCGGTATTGCCGCGGTGTCCCATTCTAATCAATGGGTAGGAGCGGTATAGGAGCGGTAAATACACCGCTCCAAAGATGCTGCTAGCAGGACTTTTTTGACCGTCCTGCTAGCGCACCGCTCCAGTGTGAAAGCCCTCCGGCTTTCACACTGGAGTTAAAGGGGCCGGATTTTTTCAGGCGGTATACAGGCGCTATTTTTAGCGCTGTAACGCCTAAAAAACGCCCCAGTGTGAAAGGGGCCTAAATGGCAAGTTACCCTCATTCTTTTTTGGGGAGCACAAATGTAATATCCATCTACTAGATTATCTTTACTCACCAAAAGACACACCATAGGTGTCCATTTTCTCTTGTTGTTTCTTAGCCAAGTTAGCGATGCTGTCAGCATAATTTTTCAGCTCCTTGCCATAATCCAGGACATTAAACGGTAGAATGGCGGAGTCGGCGAGCTTGTACACCAGGCTTCCCCTCACCTGGGCTACTGCGAGTTGTTTCTTGAACGTTGGATCATAAAACTGCTTCACCAGCTCGAATGTCTCATATACAGTGTGGTAGACCGGATAATTGCTGTACTTGTCCGTTTTCTGTAACAGTAAAAAAAAAAAAAAAAATCAATGATGGGTTTCTATGCACTGCTCATTGGTTTAACTGGTTTTAGCCCCTCCATATGCCCTGTGGAGTGAGTGGCATCAGGTGATAAACAGATTAAACTAATCCTCCTACATAAGTTGTACATGTTTATCTGCAGCCTTTCTTCTCTACAGCTGTTCAAATTGCACTGTTTATACAGCATTTCTGAGCTATAGAAGGCAGGGGGCGGAGATCTGAGGTCATATACTGCACAGCAGGAAGCTGAGTGTAATCTGAGACCTGAATAGTGGGAACAGACACCCCTCCCCCTCTACACAGTCTCATAGGGACACATGCACATCCGAGCCTGTCAATCACCTGCTTTGTGCTGTGGGGGGAGGGGGGATTGTAAGGCTGGCTGCGTGTCACATTGCAGTACTCCACTACAGGGCCCCAGACATGATCCAGGGCCCCATTAAAGAATATGTAAACCCAACAATACGTATTCCCGATATGTGCCTGCTGTACCATGATCCCATATGAAACAGTATCCTGTTCTTCGTATTGCTTCCTTTGTGTGAAATCCCTGGTGTTCCTGCCAGTCCCTCTGCTTTTCTATTAGAAACTGACCACATTAGGCATGAGAACACAGCGTGGTCAGTCCTCTAGCTGTGCTGGGAACTCAGCCTGCTTTTCTCCAATGATTAGACATGTCCTGATACCACCCCCTTCACCTTCTCCCTGCACAGCCTTTCACTGGGAAGTTCTGTGTGCTGCTGTTTCTTCTCCCCCAGCTCCCTGAACTTCTTATGCACCTGAGAACAGAGGGCATGTGATCACTTTAAAAAAAAGGGGGGGGAGGTCTATGTCCATTTTATATCTTTACACAAATGTTGTGTCTTTCATTTCTATTTTAATCTGAATGGCTTGTTTCACAAGGTGAGGGTTTACATATACAGAAGTTCTGGAAGCTCAGCAATTGTTGCACCCTCTGTGGTTTTCTGCACCATAAAACAGGTCCCCTGCAAACGCATGCATCTCACAGCCAGCTCACCCTATTTTTTGTGTAGCGTGCTCTTGCAGATGCAATTCCTAAACGCTGGAAATATGCCTCAAAGTCACTGCCGGAGCCAAGCTTGTTTATCCTGCACAGAAAGAAACAAAAAATAAGAGCGTAATATTAATGGTAAGAGGCAGAATGTGGCAGCTAGGACACAAGAGCTCATAATATGCACTGCTTACAGAATATTCTGTACAAGTTTAATCTACTGAACTACAGCAGCAATTTAAAAGTTTGTCACATTTGCAGTCAATGCTGGGACAAGATTATCCTGTGCCCAGGGCAAAGTTGCCAAATTGTACCCCCTCTTTATTATGTGTGAGTCTTGGAGGAAAAGGGGAAGACAGAGCACAGCCCGCACCTCTTTCCAGCTCTCTCCTTGCCGCTTCCAGTGCAGGGCTGACAGAAGTAGTGATGCCGCTGTCACTACTCCTGTCAGCCTGATAGTAGAAGAAACTTGCGGGGCCCCCATCCCTACAATACATGCTGCACCCAGGGCAGCCATCCCTTCTGCCTACTGTATCGGCCTCGGCCCTGTATATAGTATATCTCTGCAAAACTTGCACATTTTCCGTTGTTTCTATTTTAGAAATTATGCAAATACAGTACCTGTGAATCTGCCAAAAATCCAGCTCCTAATTTCCTGTACTGAGATCACAACACTGGGCCTCTGCTATCTGTGTTCTCCCCTACTGATCCCCTACAGAACTCCAGCTATCCCCAACCCTCTCTCCACAAGCATATTGTACAGTGGAACCTTGGTTTACAAGTAACGTGGTTAACAAGCTTTTTGAAAGACGTGCAACTTTTTTTTTTTAATTCGGATTTGGTTTGCGAGTGTTGTCTCGCAAAACAAGCAGAATTCAAGATAATGGGCGGTACAGTACTGCATTTGGCCAGAGGTGCGGGGGCGCCGGTGACACTCGGAACGTTTCGAAGCCGTTTGGAAATACTTGTAATGGCTGGTAAATACTCCATTCCCGAGTGTTTTCGAGCCTTTCTGAGTTCAGCCGAGCTGTTCCCGAGTATTTCCGAGTATTTCCGAGGCTTTCCGGCGCCCCCCCACCTCTGGCCACATGTGGTATTGCATGTAATAGAAGTCAATGCGGAACAAATTATCTTCAATTCCATTGACTTCTATGAGGAAACTCGCTTTGATATGCGAGTGCTTTGGATTACAAGCATTCTCCTGGAACGGATTATGCTCGTAATCCAAGGTTCCACTGTATATGGATTTTTTTCCAACCAAAACAATGATGCTGCCACCTTTATTCCCAGAGGTCTGTCGCTACACTGAGTAGTGAAAGGGCTTTTTGTAGATGTAGTCATGGGGATGTGCCTAGGGAAATTGGCACCGACAAAGGGCACCCTATTGATCCCCCTTCCCCCTAGCAATTGGCCCTGCAAGAATTCTACAACCCAGGTGATGACTTCACAGGGAATAAAGCAATGCCCTGTGTTATCAACCAAAGGTAAGGCATCGTTACTGGAGACGGATCCTTCGGGATAGTAAGTTAGCTTCAAATAGGGTTCAGCATAGAGGTGCCTGTAAACAAACCCACAATGTAGTGCTAGCAGCCAAGCTCACCTCCAGGAACTTCCACATGGATCTCTGCTCAGCAGCTGCACACATCTCCCTCTTCCATACAAGCGTGATCTGGGGGAAAAGGCACACCCCCATCCCGCCCACTCAAGAAGCAGCCTGCAGGAGAGAGGCTGAAAAACTGCAGGGGGAGGTACAGGGGGCGGAGAGTGCAGTCCCGAGGGTTCTGAACAGCAATTCATGCTTAGAATGGCTGCTAGTTGCTCAGCCCATCCGCTGGTCGGGTAACAAGAGTAGATCTGGTTACCTGGGGCACACTCAGCCTCAGTCTTTAATGTTTTCTCGGGGGGTGCAATTGCCCCGTTGCCCCCCCCCTGGATCCGCCCCTGGCTTGAGCTATTCTGCAAAGAAGAATGGGCAAAAATGGCACTCTAGATGTGCAAAGCTGGTAGAGACATCCCCAAAAAGACTTGCAGCTGTAATTGCAGTGAAAGGGGGTTCTACAAAGTGAATGTACGCCACACTTTTCCGATACTTGTAAAAAAAAATTGAAAACCATTTATCATTTTCCTTCCACTTCACAATTATACCATTGTACCACTTTGTGTTGGACGCAGGGCCCTTTTTAAGGCAGGGCAAAAGGGGCCCTGGGCCCTGTCATTGTTGTGGGGCCCAAAGCAGCTGCCTCATACTTGCCAACTATCCTTGTTTAAATTCCCTCGTCCCTTGAGGTTTTAGTCCCCTGCTGTGTCCCGATATCTCAGTGTGAAGTGCTGCTACTAATGCTGCTCAGCTCTGCCCTATTGTTGTGTACAGATGACTCTCACCTGCAGACCCTGTGTTTACATGTAAATTACTGGCATTCATATGTAAATAGCGGTGACATTCATATGTAAATAGTGGCGGGCCGCCGGCATTAATATGTATATCATGCCCCCCTGAGGTCATATCCACAGTAATCCCTAGCAACCAATCAACAAGCAGAAATCATGTGCTGTACCTCTAGCAACTAATCAGTGAGCGGTAATGTGTGCTGTACCTTTGGCAACCAGTCAGTGAGCAGTAATGATACACTGTAACCTCAGGCAACCAGTCAGTGAGCGGTAATGATACACTGTAACCTCAGGCAACCAGTCAGTGAGCGGTAATGATACACTGTAACTGCTGGCAACCAATCGCAATAGCTGCCTGATCCGATTCAGTAAACTGATTTTGAGTCTAGCTCCTATTTATTGTATGTCTCAGAGCAGGTGGAGAGCAAAACTGCATGGGGGGGGGGGGGGGGGGGGGGCAAGAAAAGTTTTGCCCAGGGTCCAATCAATATTAAAGACGGCCCTGGTTGGACGATCACATAAAATCCCAATAAAATACATTTTATGGGCGGCACAGTGGTGTAGTGGTTAGCACTCTCACCTAGCAGTAAGAAGGGTCGCTGGTTCGAATCCCAACCATGACACTTCCTGCCTGGAGTTTGCATGTTCTCCCTGTGCCTGCGTGGGTTTCCTCCGGGTACTCCGGTTTCCTCCCACAATCCAAAGACATGCAGGTAGGTTAATTGGCTTCTGTCCAAAAAATTGTCCCTAGTATATGAATGGGGACCTTAGATTGTGGGCTCCTTGAGGGTAGGGACTGATGTGAGTGTGCAATGTACAGGGATGGGGACAATTGTAGACACTCAGGTTGAACTGGATGGACTGATGTCTTTATTCAACCTTACTAACTATGTAACTATGAAACATTTATATTTTTGGTTGTAACATGACAAAATGTGTAAAATCAAGGGGTATGAATACTTTTTCAAGGTACTGTATTATGCTAATGACCATGACACTTTACCTTGGCAGCTCTGCATTCTGTATGGAAGGATCTTTTTCGAGCCAGCTTTCATACAAGGATTTGCCCTCAAAACCTTCATCTGGACTGGATATCTGGAAAAGACAATGTGCAATGAAGACAACATTTACTGTATGTTGAACTCCAGCCAAGGCATTTTTTTTTCTGGATGTAATGAGCAAGGGTTAGGACTTGTGTTGCTTTAATTATTGGTATTTCTACCCACCATGGCCAAGTCCAGCCAATGAATGGTCCAACCAAAACAGATTATCTCTCTCAATGCATATGCAAGGTTTAAAGGGCAACTAAACCCAAGAACAAAAATGTAATACATTGCAGCTTACAGTTCTTAAATGTGGTGGATGTGCGTTTTTTTACCCCACGCCAAGAACATTTTCAGCAAATACAGAAAACACCTGTTGATTTTGCCAGACATGTGGTGTCCTCCTTAGTTCCTGTGACCTGCAGAATATTTACCTCCCTAGACTTCTTCTGTAAACTTAATTGCATGACCTCCCCTCAGTGCCGGGACAAGGTCATCCAGTGCCCAGGGCAAAGATGCCAAACTGCGCCCCCCTTTCCCTTAGGGTTAGGCTCAGGGTGCCCCCTACCCCTGCAATATACCATTGTGCCAGGGGCAGCCGCCCCTCCTGCCCACCCCTTGTCCCAGTCCTGCGCTCCCCTCCCCTCCCTCCCATGCAATGGAGATACGGACAGGTTTGCAGTCCATATCACGGCACTACTACTAGGTTGCTTAGGTCATCTGCAAGTTATTGGCTCAAAGTCCTTTCCATCCCCATCTGTGACATACCATCCCCATACCATTGGATGACGGAAGCGACGTCAAACGTCACTTCTGCCCAATGGTCTTAAAAGGGGAAAACATTTTTTATTGCATTTTAGTGTAAATAGGAGATCTGAGGTCTTTTTAAACCCCAGATCTCATATTTAAGAGGTCCTGTCATGCTTTTTTTTCTATTACAAATGAACCCCAATTTTTTTTTAAATGGACATTGTAAAAATAAATAAAAAGTGAATAAAAAGTGTATACGGTGTTCAAACCACACATGTGAGGTATCGCCGCGATTGTTAGAGTGAGAGCAATAATTCTAGCACTAGACCTCCTCTGTAACTTAAAACTGGTAACCTGTAGACATTTTTAAATATCACCAATGGAGATTTTTAGTGCCAAAGTTTGTCGCCATTCCACAAGCAGGCGAAATTTTGAAGCGTGACATGTTGGATATCAGTTTACTCGGCGTAACATTGTCTTTCACAATATAAAAAAATTGGGCTAACTTTACTGTTGTCTTATTTCCAAACAAATTGCGCTTCTAAAGCCCCATACACACGGTCGGACTTTTTCATGGATTCTGTCCGATCGGACAATGTTGTTGAAAAATCAGACCGTGTGTATGCACCATCGGACAGTGTACGTCGGTTTGTCCGACGGACAAAGTCTTATCTCCTGCTGGAAAGATTTGCCGTCAACACGGTCCGATCACACCAAATCCGATCGTGTGTACGGTTGTCCGACCGGACAAAGTGCCACGCATGCTCAGATCACATTACAAGACCAAAGCTATTGGCTACTAGCCTCTACGTAGTCCCGTCGTAGGCAACAAACGTCACCACGTTCAGAATGATCGGATTTTCCGACAACTTTGTCCGACCGTGTGTACGCAAAACCAACATCGGACAAAGTATGACGGACATGGTCCGACGGACCTGGTCCGCGGATTGTCCGACCGTGTGTATGGGGCTTAAGACCGTTGTGCAAATACGGTGTGACAAAGTATTGCAACAACCAGCATTTTATTCTGTAGGGTATATATATATATATATATATATATATATATATATATATATATATATATATATAAATAAATAATGTTTAGGGGTTAAAGTAATTTTCAAGCAAAAAAAAAAAACAAAACAAAAAAATTAAAAACATTTTAACTTGTAAACACCAAGTGTAAAAAATAGGCCTGGTCCTTAAGAGCCCTTTCACATTGCAGTCGCGGCCACGTTAGCGGCAAAGCGCCGCTAGTTGTAGCAGCACTTTTCACCCCCCACCAGTGGCCGAGGAAATGGTCAATAGCGCCTGTGTAGCGCCGCTGCCGAAGCGATTCGACAGCGGTGCCTATTCATTTCAAAGGGCAGGAGCAGCGTATATACTTCTCCTCCACCACCCCAAAGAAGTTGTTTGCAGGACTTCTTTTTTTTTCACGTCCTGCCAGTGCAGCGCCCCAGTGTGGAAGCACTCGGGCAGATGCAGCATTTTTTAGGAGCCATTTTTACCGCTAAAGCTCCTGAAAAACGCCTCCAGTGTGAAAGGGTTCTAAGCGGTTAACCAGACACTGATAAAAGTCACAAGACTGCTATATACTGCTGATGAGAAAAAGGTATTTAGCGGTTTATATTTACAAAAATAATTGCATTTCCATGTTCGGCGGCGTACTGTGGGAGACCAGATATAATGAATGCAGAGTCCTGGGTTTAGTAACACTTTAATGTCTACACCTGTCCTCTTTGAGCCAAGACCAATGCATTAACAACACAAAAAAGTTTTGCTCCTTCAACTGTTCTTGGTAAAAATCAATTTTTTCCCTCTATTTTTCTGATAAGAGATCCTCTAACCAGCAATAAAACCGAAGCTATTGCACTCAGAAATAATTCAGTTCTTGAGAGCAGACACAATGTTGTTATAACATAAACTAACTGTAACGCTCTCTCTGCAGGGAAACCCTCATAAAAGTCCGTTATTACTACAAAACTGGAGCAATAATGCCACCTGGTGGATAGATTCGATATTACACATCCATCCGTATTAAACAAGACCTGTACAGTATTTTAATCACAGGTACTTGTATAGCGCCGTCAATTTATGCAGCGCTTTACATTGTACATTCACATCACCCCCCGCCCTCAAGGAGCTTACAATCTAAGGTCCCCAACTCACATTCATGCATACACAGACCAGTTTAGACAGGAGGCAAATATTCATCAGCAGGTCTTTGGCGTGTGGGAGGAAACCGGAGTCCCCAGAGGAAAACCACACAGGCACAGGGAGGGAGGACATGCAAACTCCATGCAGGTGGTGCCGTGGTTGGGATTCAGACTCCACTTTGCTGCTGCTAGGCAGAAGTGCAAACCACTTAGCGACTGTGCTGCCCATTTGGTTAATAAAGTGACAGTAACAATATCCTTATTCTCCAAAAACTATCCACACACATCCACCATTTATTGGGAAACACTTTTTGAAAGATAAATAGTGCATTTTATATACAACTATATAGATCAGGCCAAAATGAGGGATACATGAGGAGGAAAGAGGGACAGAGGGACATTGCTCCAAATCAGGGACAGTTGGGAGCTATGGCCTCAGGAGTTTAGTAGGTCTACACAGATAAACAACATGTATAAAATACATTATAACCTCTGGGAAGATTTTTTGTTGAAATTAAAGTAGAACTATAGGCAAAACTTGGATTTTTTTTTTAATTTTTTGATAGAGTTAGAACCCCTGTCCTGTCAGTAAATACACGGAGGACCAGATTTGGCAGGTCCACAAGGAGCAGTTTCCTCCTGGCTTTGGCCTAGGTAGACCAAGAGTACCTTGCCCGTCAGGCGTCTTGCATCCCGGGAGGTTCAAGGATTGAGGCCATCTTTGGAGGTCGGATCAATACTGTGCCCTCCTGCAATTTTTTGTTGCCCACAGTACACAAAGCCAGGTGGACCCCACTCCTTAGGGAACAAGACCCACAAGGCTGAAACGCTTGCTGTCCGATACTGTGTCTTTTATAGAGAACCAATAAAATCTGAAAATGTTAAGAGCCGAAGCTAGTCCTCCATGTACTTGGTGAGGGTTCTCCAGAAGAGAAGCACCAGGTGGAGGAAAAAAAACAGACCTGAGGGCCACAGATCCTCTCCCTAATGTCAGGGCCATTGATGTAAGTAACTGAGTTAAAATAAACGGAGTTACTTAACGCAGTTACTTTAGAGGGTAACGAGTAATCTAACTGATTACTTTTCCTCTCATGGTAACGCAGTTCCCATTACTTGGGTGGAGTTACCTCAATTACATATACTGCCACTAGATGGCAGTAGTGTAATTCCGGTGTCCTGCCAAAAAAGTTCCCCCGCCGGATAAGGACCCCCTGTACTGTGCAGGCGCAGGGCTTGCGCAGTACGAAGGACTACGGAGCTCACGAAAAATGCCGAACCTAAACAGCTCTGAGTGAACTCTACACCGCGCAGGCACAGTTAACATGTAATTGTACGAGGTGATGCCGCACACTCCCGATGCTCGCGCTACTCTGCAAGGGGCGTCTATCGTGTAACTAAGGGGCGGGTCTAGTATTACTGTAACCAAGGGCGCATTTATTATTATTGTTATATATCGAGCTTTGCCCATTAATTTAACATTCGCCCTCTTCTGTAGCCATCCGCCCCTTACACGATATAATAATAATAATAGACCCGCCCCTTGCTTACACGCTATAACAGATCTGCCCCTTGGTTAGGGTAATAATAGAGCAGCCCCTTGGTTACACGATATATAACAATAATAAATGCGCCCCTTGCTTACAGTAATTCTAGACCCGCCCCTTAGTTACACGTATAGAATATTAAAAAAAAAAAAAAGTCACAGTTACTTTGCTGCGTAACGAATTACTTTTCCAATGTACAAACTGAGTTACTAACGCAAATACTTTTTGGGAGAAGTAATTTGTAACTTAACTAATTACTTTTTTAAAGTAAGATGACCAACACTGGTCAGGGCAGGCCTGAAAAACCCTCAGAGTGAAAAAAAAAAAAAAAAGTGGAGGACACGTGCATGGTAAGTTCCCTTGATAAATATAAAGTGCCATGTGCAATTTACAAGGCGGCCCTTCCAGCTGGTATAAAAATTGCTCTGAGCTAGCCAGAAGGCCTACCTAAGAAGCGTGCGCAAAGCAGCAAAGTGATGTGACCTAGTGCCAGTGAGAATCAGTTGTGGTCCCAAACTTAGTGCTTTTCCTGGTATTCCTGGGACGCCACCAGGAGCTCCTTGTGCCTCCCAGCCCCTGACCAGACATAAGATGCAGTTCCATCTCTACCAAGAGAGGAATTGGTACTTAGGGAGAGATTGCCTACAAGCAGGAGGACAAGCCTAGAGAACCAGACCAGAATCAACCCTGAATGAAAAGGATCCCTCCCTACCTACCTTATTACATTGGGAATAACTAACCAGCACCCCCTCCTGGGCAGAATGGCGCCAGCATTCTGTTCCCAAAAACTGATAAAGAACAGAAACTACACTTGATCTTAGCCATAAGGCTGAGAAGCAATAACAAGGCCTCTAAAGCTCATAGTTTAAAATAAATAAACGCATACACATTTTCAATAGCTACATTTTGACCTATGTGGAGTATTTGAAAACCATTTGCATCCAGGCTGAGAGCTCTTGAGAGGGAGGGGAGTACTGTGAGGTTTTTGAAACCTTTAAATACATCAAGGGGGTGAATAAGGTTCAGGAGGGCAGTTTCTTTCAATATGAAACCAAAATCAAGAACACGGGGACATGACCTCAAACTAAGCCCCCGTACACACGGTTGGAAATTCCGACCACAAAATCCGTTGGATTTTTTCCGGCGGATTTTGTCCGACGCTGGTGTTGCATACACACGGTCGGACAAAGTTGTCAGAAAATCCAATCATTCTGAACGTGGTGACGTTCGTTGCGTACGACGGAACTACTTAGAGGCTAGTAGCCAATAGCTTTGGTCTCGTAATGTGATCTGAGCATGCGTGGCACTTTGTCTGTCAGAATTCTTGACACACGATCGGAAGAAGTCAGATCGGATTTTGTTGTCGGAAAATGAGAGCAGGATCTCAAAAAGTCAGATGGAGCCCACACACGGGCGGTTTTTCCGACAACATGGTCCGAGCGGACATTTTCCGTCGGAATTTCCGACCGTGTGTACGGGGCATAACTGGAGGAAAGTTCAAAACAAATCTAATGCCGCGTACACACGACCGACTTTGACGGACTAGGTCTGGCGGTCTTCCCGACGGACTTTCAGCAGAGTTCCGACGGACTTTCCAAACGAACGGACTTGGCCACACACAATCACACCAAAGTCCGACGGATGCGAACGTGATGACGTACGACCGGACTAGAATAAAGAAGTTCATAGCCAGTAGCCAATAGCTGCCCTAGCGTCGGTTTTCGTCCGTCAGACTAGCACACAGACGAGCAGATTTCTCGATAGGAACTGGGTCTGGCAGAGTTCTGGACGAAAAATTTGAAACATGTTCTATTTCTAAAGTCCATCAGATATTTGGACAGCAAAGGTCCGATGGAGCCCACACACGATCGAATTGTTTGACGGAGAATCCGTCGGACCTTTGCTGACGAAAAGTCTGGTCGTCTGTACGTGGCATTAGAAAGTATTATTTTTTTTTTTTTTTAACAAGAAAAGAAAGTATTATTTTACTAAAGGGGTAGTTGATGCTTGGAATAAACCACCAATATGCCCCGTACACACGGTCAGACTTTCCGACGGAAAATGTGCGATCGGAGCTTGTTGTCGGAAATTCCAAAACGTGTCTGACTTTTTCCATCGAAATTTCAGACACACAAAATCTGAGATCTGGATCTCAAATTTTTTCCGACAACAAAAGCCGTTTGCATAAATTCCAATCGTGTGTAAACACAATTCTGACGCACAAAGTGCCACGCATGCTCGGAATCAAGCAGAAGAGCAGCACTGGCTATTGAACTTCATTTTTCTCGGCTCGTCGTACGTGTTGTACGCCACCGCGATCTTGACGTTCAGAATTTCCGACCAACTTTGTGTGACCGTGTGTATGCAAGACAAGTTTGAGCCAACATCCGTCGGAAAAAAAAACATGAGATTTTGTTGTTGGAATGTCCGATCGTGTGTACGGGGCATTAGAGGTAGTGAGACAGTCAGCAGTAAATGGCTTCAAACATACTTGGGACAAACTATAGCCAGGACATAAAAGTTAACAAAAAAAATAAAAAATGGGCAGTCTCTGTGCTACTCAGTCTTTCTGCCCTCTTTTTTGTTTTTTCGGAAGATATGTAGAACACCCTACCCCAGCAGTGATCAGCCTGCATTGCTTGGAGAAGCACAGAGACCCAGTGATGACGTCACCGGGTCTAAAATAGAGTATGTACCGTATTTATCGGCGTATAACACGCACTTTTTCCCCCTTAAAATCGGGGGGAAGTCGTGGGTGCGTGTTATACGTCGATACCCCCCAAAAAAATGACAAAAATTGGTTGCGGCGGCGAAAAATAGCGACCGCGGCCGAAAAAGACCGAACCGCGGCCGAAAAAGGGCGAATGGCGGCCAAAAAAGGCAGAAGCGCGGCCGAAAAAGACTGAAGCCGACTGTTCAGCTGCGCTCGTAGTCCCGCCTCCATGCGCTCGCTCCCGAAACAGCAGGGAGGCGGGACTCCGAGCGGAGCCGAACAGTCGGCTTGGTCTTTTTTGGCCGCGCTTCGGCCTTTTCCGGCGGCGCATGCGCGGTCTGTCTCGGCGGCGGGAAATTTAAACGTCTGCAAGGCTGCAAATGACGCTGGCAAACTGCAAATGACACTAGGCAAGCTACAAATGACGCTGGCAAGCTGCAAATGACGCTGGGCAGGCTGCAAATGACGCTGGGCAAGCTGCAAATGACGCTGGGCAAGCTGCAAATGACGCTGGGCAAGGCTGCAAATGACGCTGGGCAAGCTGCAAATGACGCTGGGCAGGCTGCAAATGACGCTGGGCAGGCTGCAAATGACGCTGGGCAAGCTGCAAATGACGCTGGGCAAGCTGCAAATGACGCTTAAATGTAAGTTTTTTTTTTTCCCTAAACTTCTCTCCTAAAACTTTTTTTCCTTAAAATTCCCTCCTAAACTTGGGGTGCGTGTTATACGCCGATAAATACGGTAATAGAATCAGATATTTTTTCCCCCCATTTCGTTAGCAAGTTGATGAGGAAAAAAAAAAACAATGAAGTCAAAATATAAGCAGATTAAACTTCAGCTTTAAATGAGCCTGTATAGGTGGTTATACTGCAACCTCCCGATGAGGATTTCCACTGGTGTGACCAATGACAAGCCATGTAATATCTGTATCTTGGAGTTCTAGTAAC